>SSNR01000354.1:542358-565779 GCA_006937965.1 Callopanchax toddi
GCGCAAACCTGTCAGAATGACCGGCGCCCTTCAGATCTTTCCGTCAAAGTAAAAAAAAAAAAACGGTTAAATACGGGACATTTCCGGTTAACGGGAACCCTGCTATATATTAGGATTTACGATGGGGAAGGTTGTGAACACCTCATCTCTCTCTCATGAAATCATAATGGGGCGGCATTAGCTCAGTCGGTAGAGTGGCCGGTCTGGCAACCGGAGGGTCGCCGGTTCGATCCCCAGCTCCAGCTGGGTTAGATTGTCGTTGTGTCCTTGGGCAAGACACCTCACCCAACTTGCCTACTGGTGGTGGTCAGAGGGCCCTGGAGGGCGCCGGTGCATGGCAGCCCCCGCCTCCGTCAGAGTGTCTGAGGGCAGCTGAGACTACAACGTAGTTTATCACCACCAGTGTGTGAGTGTGAGTGTGAATGGGTGAGTGACTGTTCGTGTTGCACAGCGCTTTGGGGTGTTCTGCACTGTAGAAAGCGCTCTATAAATACAAGCCATTTACCATTACCATAATGAACGTTAATATTATACAAAGCGCACAGAGCTGTGCCTCAGCTGCTGCTGCGCTGTGCTCCACTCCGGAGAGTTTTTATTTCTATCTGATGACTGGCTGATGGACTCATTTAGTGTCTAATCCTATGGATTTATGTGCTAAATGGCCCGGTGTTAGATCAATGGAATAGGAACCGAGCGATCTGCAGCTTCTAAACAGGTTCTCCAAACCGCGACCGTCAGCGGAGGATTACACAGCATGTCAACAAACCGTAAAAAAGCCTCAGCATATACACAAATAATTTACGTTGGTAAGGGTCTCAGACTATAAGTACTGACGATGGGGAGGGTTGTGACTTACCTTCAAAATGAGATAAATCCTGCAAAATATAAAATGTGAAGCCTTTCTCTCGTTTGCTCTTTGGCGCAGAGGAAAAACTATCAACAAGTCGGTGAACATCATCAACAGAAACATTAGGAAAATGCCCCAGACGTCTAGAAGAATTTAAATCACCGCTTAGTCCACTCATTTTGTCGACTTCTTCGGGAATACAAGACCGTAAATAGGGTGCGACCAGGAGAGAATATCAAACCGGAAATTAGGGATGTCCCGATCAGGTCTTTTGGCCCTCCAGTCCGAGTCCGAGTCATTAGATGTTGAAGATCTGCCGATCCCGAGTCCCGATCCGATCTTTTTAATATGTTGTTGTGATCAACTTTATAAAGCCTCCAGACACAGACAGACTCACACTTTCTGCTTCAAGCTGCTTCTGCTTCTACTTAGCTGATGTTTAACTAATAAAAACAAACCAGTAACAAAATGATGTCATGCTGCAGACATAAATCCATCCATCTGTATACTCTATCATATCCATATATGTTTAAATACTTAAACATAATTCTCTGTGCACAAAATTAGTTTGTGGTTAAAGTAACTTTTTGAGGAAAATCTTTTTTTCCTACAGCTGTTCAGGTGCAGAAATGTCAACATTATTTTAACACTCTGGTCCATTTTTTGCCCAGAAAGAACAAACTTGTTTACTGACAATGACCCGATCATTTCTTAAGTCATCAGCTCCTCCTTCACTCCTCCTCCTGCTTTATCCTCTGACTGCAGCAGCTCTGAACAACTTCTTCATTAGACTATTTGGAGAAATCCGTCAGTGTTTGCGTTTTGGAGCGACATTTAATCAGGAAGCTCCTCCTCAGAAAGCGCTTTTTAAAAATGTAAACATCGCTCAATTTATTTCCCGACGGAGGGCGGGTGTTGTGCTGCGCACGGAGCAGAACCTCCTCCTGAGCCTGGAGGGAGACGCGGCGTAGGGGGAACGAGTTAGCGCGGGTATGACTCGCTCCACGCCGGCTTCTCCGCCTCCTCCAGACCGAGCACTCCCGTCGGTGCTTACTTTCCGTTCAGGGGGAGGACGAATCCTGGTGGCGGGTGTGGTGAGAGCGGCGAACTCGGTCGCTGCTCCATAAGCTGCGTGTCTCCTGGTCCCGGCCCCCTCCCTCCTCCTGGACCGGCGGAAAGTGATTCAGACTCTGATTATGGTTAATATAAGTGCACAAATATAGAGTATATATAAATCCCATGTGCTTTAGATTGTTTAACATATATTTAAAAACCCAAACTTCCTTCTGAAGGCGTAGCGGCTTTTATTTTGGCGGGGCGGTGCGCATGTAGAGGAAACCCGAGTCCAGATCGGGAGGTGACGTCCGATTCCGATCGAGTCCAAAATCACGTGATCGGGGCCGATTTCCGATCACGTGATCGGATCGGGACGTCCCTACCGGAAATAACACACTGTACAGGAGTCTTCCCACCGGAAGTAGCATTTGCTAACGTGCACAGGGTCTATTGCTGATTAGTTTTTCCTCCACTTCCTCTCTGCCGTCCTTCAGTTCCTTTTCAGTTTCTTTAGGTCTTCATGTCTCCATGGACATGCTTGTTTAATAGAAAGTTTTCTCGTTAATAACGGAGCGACAGAGTCCAGGTTTGTTTTCAGTTTTTCAAGGAATTGGTGAACCATTGAATCACAGGAAGCAGTTAAACTGACAGGAGAACTTTGATTAAAACCTTTAATAAAACGACTGATCCCTTCAGGAGGAAGACGACGCCTCCTGACAGTTCGCACCGCGGCCTCCCGCTGAATTAAATCAGTGACCTTAAAAAACACACAGTAGTGATCAGACACAGCCAAGTCAACAACAGAGGTCATGACAAGGTCAAGGGCGGGTCCCCTGTTGTGAGTCGGCTGCTTGACGTGTTGAGTAAAATCCATAAAACTAAGAACATCTAGAAACTGTTTAGACAGCGAGTCTGATGGACTGTCAACATGTAGCTTAAAATCACCGGTTACAATAATCTGATTATATTTAGTGTGGATAAAAGAAAGAAACTCTGAGAACTCAGTGATAAAATCAGCATCATGTCCGGTGTCCTGTAGACAGTTACACAGAGTATAGGTGGGCTGCTAAAAACAAAGGCGTGATGCTCAAAGGTGGGGGACTGCTCAAAGGACTGCTCAATAATAATAATAAATATAATAAAAATAATAATAACAACAACAACAACAATAATAATAATAATAATAATAATAATAACAATAACAATAACAACAATAATAAGAATAAATATAATAATAATAACAACAATAATAATAATAATAATAATAATAATAATAATAATAATAATAATAATAATAATAATAATAATAATAATAATAACAACAACAACAACAACAACAACAACAACAATAATAATAAATATAATAATAATAATAATAACAACAACAACAACAATAATAATAAATATAATAATAATAATAATAATAACAACAACAACAACAACAACAACAATAATAATAAATATAATAATAATAATAATAATAATAGTAATAAATTTAATAATAATAATAATAATAGTAATAAATATAATAATAATAATAACAATAATAACAATAATAATAATAATAATAATAATAATAATAACAATAATAACAACAACAACAACAATAATAACAATAACAACAACAATAATAATAATAATAATAATAATAATAATAATAATAATAATAACAATAATAACAATAATAATAATAATAATAATAATAATAACAATAACAATAACAACAACAACAATAATAACAATAACAACAATAATAATAATAATAATAATAATAATAATAATAATAACAATAATAACAATAATAATAATAATAATAATAATAATAATAATAATAATAATAATAATAACAATAATAACAACAACAATAATAATAATAATAATAATAATAACAATAATAATAACAATAATAATAATAATAATAATAATAGTAATAAATATAATAATAATAATAATAATAATAATAATAATATTAGATGACTTCTTTAGGTTCTCAGATCCACTTTAAGCACAAAATGACCAGAAGAGCTGACCTGGAGTCAGTTTATTGGTTTTGTTTTACCTTCTGTTCTCTTCTATTTCCATCATTTCCTCCTTGGTCTCCTCTCCTTTCCTCTCCTCTCCTCTCCTCTCCTCTCCTCTCCTCTCTCCTTTCCTCCCTCCTCTCACACCTGCTTCATTTACTCCTTCAGTTCATAGATTTTCCCTGATTTTCCCTTGTTTCCTGTCAGATTTCTCCTTCCTCTCCCTGAGGAGGGCTGGCTGTTTAAACGCTTGTCACATGAGAGTTATTGAGGTCATATTAGTGTCACTAACTGCCCCATTTGTGACGTGATTCATGAGGTTTATTTTGGGAGCTCTGTCTTGAATGAGTAAAGAAGTATTTCTGTTGTCGTCAGATCAGAGAGACCAGAACATTTTGTTTAATAAGAGCTACCTGTAAAACTTTAAATCTTCTTCTTTTCCTTTCATCGTGTCCCTTCAGGTCTCCACAGCCAATCATATGTCTCCATCTAACCCAGTCCTCTGCTCTCCACCAATCAGGTTCATGTCTCTTTCACTGCATCCATAAATCTCCTCTCTGGTCTTCCTCTAGGTCTCCTGACGGGTCCTCAGATTCACTGTTACATGTCTAGTTTGGCACATTTCTGTGTTGGTGCTCTTCCTGCTCTGCTGTATCTGGTGTTGGGACCGGCTCTAATAATAATAATAATTATAATAATAATAATGCATCAGTTTTATATAGCGCTTTTCTAGGTCACTCAAAGACGCTTTACAGAGTTGCATCATTCATTCACACAGTCATTCTCACCGGTGGTGGTAAACTACGACAGACGTCTGTAGCCACAGCTGCCCTGGGGCAGACTGACAGAAGAGAGGCTGCCATTCTGACCATCGGCCCTTCTGACCACCACCAACATTCACACAGTAAGGTGGGTGAAGCGTCTTGCCCAAGGACACAACGACAATCTAACCCAGCCAGAGCTGGGGATCGAGCCGGTGACCCTCCGGTTACCAGGCCGGCCACTCTCCCAACTGAGCTAGTGCCGCCCCAGGCTCTAGGATGGCACTGACCTGTGCCTCCTTTATGGAGTACTTCCTGTTAATGTTCGCCCCCCTGCTCTGCTTTGAGGGAACAGAGTCAGTCCTACTGGACACATGCAGCTCTACAGGAGGAAGGACTGTTCTGAGACTGGAAGACCGCTGTAGCTTCAGTGGACCCTCCCAGAACCGGAGTGCTCCCAGAATAGAAACAGAACTGGTTATTGACTCTGCTGCTCGCCCAACTGGGCTTTATGATTTAGTGCAGCGAGCCGTCAACTCTCCGAGCAATGAGCAGCGAACAAAAAACATTTGATCAATATTCCATCAGGCAGTAACCCCTCCCTGTTAATATAGTGTCCAGAACACGCTGCCCTGCAGCTCCTGGGACGTTTAATGGATAAACTCAGGGAAATATCAGGTCGTAAAGATAAACCTGTTTATTCCATCAGTTCACTTTGTTTTGGTTTAGTGAGACTTCATTTACCTGCAGACTGATTATTAGGGTGGCTGTAGACTTAATAATAAAGTCAGCTGACATTATTAATGTTTACACAGAAATACTGACATTCCCTCAAGTTGGATGTTTTAATGAAAAAGGACAAATTTATCATGATTAAAAGCATAAACTATATTTTCTGATATGTTAAAAATCATATATCAAAATTTCACATAAAACTTTTCAGCTTGAATGAATCAAAGTTTAGACAAAATAAAAAAACATTTTGTAATTTTTTAATGACTCAGGGGGACATTTACATTACATTTACAATAGAGAGGGAACAGGGTTATAATTTACGGGAACAAGTCAATTTCAGACTTCCTCGTGTACGGACAACGAGGAAAACATTTAGTATTTCAGTTTGTGGAGTTAAACTGTGGAATCACTTGGAGGGAACACTTAAGAAAAGTCAAACTATAAGACAGTTTAAAAATAGAGATGAAAATATCATTTCTACCAGGTACAGTAATGAGGAGGCTGTTGGAGTTGGACAGGGTGCCTTATCTTATTTCTTATCATTAGCTTATTTTGCATTATCTTATGTAGTTGTGTTGTTGTTGTTGTTTGTTTGTGTTTTTGGAATTGTGGTTCTTTTGTTGTTGTAATGATCAGTTACTAGTATTACGGTGATTATTGTTATGACCGGAAGCTAATTAATTAATTTGATTAAATAGATGGTTTGTAAAGAGGGAGTGGGATAAAATAAGTTGTACTTCTTCCCACTCCTTTTCGAATGTGTGGAGCAGAGTTGTGCCATGATTATTGATTATTAATTTGTTTTTTGCATGTTCGAATAAATACCAATACCAAAAAGTTAAAACTCACTAAATTCTCAAAAAGTCTCTTTTCTTTTTCCTGGCGGTTCAACAGGAACCACCTGGAACCGGGTCAGGCTGACTCAGCCAAACGGTTCAGGTTTGACTTCATAAACGCCTCCGTTCAGTCAGCGCAGGTTTTCATCAGTTTGGTGATTTTATTCTCCAGTCTATCGTTTGAGTTTTATGGATCATCAACACCTGTTTCTGGTCAATCTTTAAGTGTTATGATTTATTCATCTCAGGCCGTAAAGGCACAAAGTCTCTTCCTGCTAATTATTTTTCTTGCAAATTTATGAAGAATCAATATCAGAATTAAATTTATATATTTTATAAATGTATTGATAAAAATGTTGGTAATTGATGACCCACGTTTGTTCAGAATGACTGATTTTTTTTCTCAGAGTTTTACCCTTTAACCTCTCTGTGTTGTTGGTTAGTGTTTGGTTCTGTTTTCATTTAATCACTAATAATAATAATAATAATAATAATTTATAATAATATGCTATTCTAGATTATTTATTTGTAAATTCTGAAAAAATGATTCTATTTATTTCATAGATTTTGACCCAGTCATTCAAATTGATCAAATTAAAATGATTTAGATTTTCCTTCCCATTTTCCTTTTTGTAGCAGAGACAAAGCCTGGTTCAGACTTTGTCTCTGAGTCTCTGAGTCTCTGAGTCGGGTCTGAAATGGTTTTTTTTTTTTTTTGTTTCTTTTGTTTGAGGGAGCTTTATTCTGGAGGAGCATCTTGATGGAAACAGTTTAAATGTGGTCACAAGCGATATGGAGGAGTTGTGAATTCCCAGCTCTCTAGAAAAACCCAGCGCGTTTTCAAAGGAGGACTTGAATTCCATTGATTTTCTATGGTTCTGCTGTCAGAAACCAATGCTCCCAGTGAAACAGGAGTTCAGGATGATGATTGAGGCTGTGGATCTAAATGAGACAATGTGAGCGGAGCTTCAGCCGGCCTGCAGTTTACAGCGGGTCGCTCCATCAGCTCAGCGTTGTGAGCGGTGTGGATAATTCAGGTCACCAGATTCTTTTTACTGTGATTTGCAGCACTAGGGGAGTTAAATATTAAAGCAGAATCAACATCAGTGTTTTTCTCTTTTCTCACACGTTTGGTGCCTTTTAGGCCCCGGGGCGGTTAGTACAGTATGCTGTGTGTGATGCCCACAGAAAGGAGGGTTTTGATGCTGAAATTTTCTGAAGCTCTCTGTAAAGAGGACACTGGATGAGTAGTGCTGCTAGATGATGATATGGCAGCGTGCCATTGAACATGGTGTGGTAATCCAAACAGCCCTCTGAGATAAGTAGATGCTGCTGCAGATGATTGCAGCCCTGAGGAGAGGCGAGTTGAGCTGCTGAACCGGCGCCTGCTCCAAGCTGCACTCAGAGCTCTTCAGAGCCATCGGACCGTACGGCCCGTGGAGCATTTTGACCTGATGAGTTTCTCATTCACCTGTTCGTATAAACTCTGAGGACACTGACGGTCAGGAGACCTCTGCTGCTGTCCTCGTGAGCAGCAGTCTGCATGAAGCCAGCTGTCGGTTTGTTCAGGAAGCTGAAAGCATCCATTTCAGTGGTGACTGATCCTGAACGCCTCATATCACAAACTCTCTTCTGTTCCAAAGTGATGCTGAAGTTTGATCTTAGGGACATTATTCAGCTGTTTCTCTGAAAAACTTCTAATTTATCCATGTGTTACAGAACAGCCTCCGTTCAGAGAAATAGAGTTTACATCCTTCAAGACCGATGAAGTAAACGACGGTCCAGGAGCAGCCGAGGCCTAACACTGCTGCCTTCTTAAAACAGCTCCAGTCTTCTAAACTTTACAACAACTAACACAAACATTAAATAAACTGAACTTTCAGTTCTTAGCAGCCACTATAAGGTCTGTGGTGCGTCCAGGACTCGAGTCCAGCAGGAGGTCATGTGAAAGGATGGTTTATAAAATCACATGTGACTGAACCACTGACACATTCAGGAGACTGGAGCTGGACTTGGGTCCCGGATGAACCCAGACTAGCTGTCGGTCCTTCAGTCCTGCAGGACTTAGAGTCTCGTTCTCCAAACAGAGGATGTTCAGAAGACTAGAATGGGTCAAATGCTTTTTTAACTTTTACTCAGAAACAAACATGAAACTGGCCTAAACTCCCTTTAGAGTCGAACCTTGTTTTGAACTGAATGCTACGATCCTTCTGAGTCTGACCCAAACCTGAGAGTTTCAGAGATTTTACCTCCAGTTGTCTAGATTCACGTTGATAAAACCAGATGTCCGTTCTTTTTTCCAGATGGACATGAAGGAAATGGGCTGAGGTTGCAGAAACAGGAAATGTTTTCCCTTTTTATTTTGCAGAATGATTTTTTTCCAGGAAGTATGAGTTCTTTATCAGATGTGTTCTTTTGAACAGGGTTAGATTTAGGAACTTAGAATTGTTTGAAGATGACAAACGCTCAGACCAGCTGTTGGCTCACGAGTCCTGAAGGATGTAAACTCTATTTCTTCAAACTGAGGCCGTTCAGAACACGATTATTTATAATTGATATATTTCATAATGACCAAAGAGTTTTAGATTTCAGGTTTAGTTTGTGTTCTCCCGATGTGCCGAGGCTGGTTCTGAGAGACTTTGCGGTTCTAGATGTGTTATCAGAACCGTGTTTCCTGCTGTGTGTCACTCAGAGCCACGTCCCACTCTGCTGAGAGGAGAGCAGCTGTGAGCGGAGGTTGACTGGGGGCGTTTAAATCGACTGCAGCAGAGTCCTCGCTTGGCAAAATGAACTCACCCAAAGTGACCCGAGCAGAGAAGAGACTCAGGGGGGACGTGGTGGGAAAACTTGCTGACGCATCATTTTCTATGGTCCTTCAGCGCCGGCAAATCAGGGATGTGATGAGGAGCAGGAGAGCAGCGGCTTGAGTGTCAGAATGCTCCTAAAGCCCCAGCTAGCTTAATGAGGCAGCTTGATGTAGGACCAGGTCCACTGGGCACAGGAAGGACCAGATGTCACTCATACTCACTCCGTCCTTCCAGCACCATCCAGC
Source organism: Callopanchax toddi (assembly GCA_006937965.1). Classification (NCBI taxonomy): domain Eukaryota; kingdom Metazoa; phylum Chordata; class Actinopteri; order Cyprinodontiformes; family Nothobranchiidae; genus Callopanchax; species Callopanchax toddi. The sequence goes on from SSNR01000354.1 coordinate 551,667, forward strand.
CCATCTGCTGCCATTAAGCACAGTCAACATTTAGCCACTGGGAGAAGGACAGACACGCGCCGCACCTGGACCGTTTTAGTGCTGCTGGAAAACGAGAGGTTTTATCTTTTCTAAAGCCTCACCGAGAAAAAATAAAGAAGTTCCCTTCAGCCCACTCGTGGTGACCCTTTGGACTTCCCCTCCTGATGTTTCTCTGTTCTGTTCCCTTCTCAGTGCATATTAATGAGGAGAACATTTAACACATCACATCCAGGAACGCTTGACTAAGCCTCACAGCTCATGTTGCATGACTCAGCAGTGAATCACGGGTCGCCGAGGCGCCACCGAGCTAAACTGACACGCAGTATGCCGACTGGAGCCTGAAGAAGAGACTCCGTCCAATTAGAAGGAGGGAAAATAATCATCAAGAGAAAAGGGTTGAAGATGTTTCTCAGCTTTGCTGTTGCACATTTTCTGTGGCAAGCATTCATGATGTCATTTAGCTGAAAGCGGCGTGAAGTGTGTTACCGAGGACGAGGAGGAAAGAGTGAGACGTAGTGAACAAACATCCGACCAATCAGATGAGAGGAGAAACGGTGGATGGTCACAAACCGTTACACTCTTCTAGACGTTTCATTTGATTTGATAAACATTCTGAACTAGAAAACCAACCCAAACTAAACTGGAGGTTAGATATAGAGGAGGTGTGGAGATACATCATGTTTAGATGAGTTTGTTTAAATATGGCACACAGATTAAAAGTTAATGTGACATCATCAGCTGTCAGTGGTTGTCAGGCGGGGTGAGGTGCAGGTGAACCCAAATGCACAGTGACAACCGAGGAGGCAAAGGTCAAACTCAAAAAGGGATTTATTACAAAAAGGGATCAAAAATACAAACTGAGGCAGAAACAGGACGACTAAACTAGGAGGCTAAACTGGGAAGACTAAAGGACAAGGACTAAGACAAAGGAGCTCTAAGCAGGGGAGACAAAGCAGATGAACCAGCTAGAGGACAAGACACAGGAGGGTTTAAACACTAAGGGGAGCAATCAAGGGAGAACGAGAGGCAGGTGTGGACAATCACAAGACAAGACACCTGAAACACAGAGCACAGAGGAGGAACTAGAAACAGAACCACCAAAACACAGACTGACTAAAGTTAAACCCAAGAGGACTAAAACACAGAGGAAGACAAAACCTATACAATAAACAAGAACCAAACTACAGGGAACTAAGGCTCTAAATGCAGGAGAACTAAAACTAGACTATAAACAAACCAAAAGCAGGGGCTGGAGGCTGGGGCACAACAGAGGTTCTGCAGAACATCCATCAGACTAAAGTGTGATTGTGTAAAAGCTGTAGGCGGTACCGTCTCTGTGACCCGTTTACTCTCTGAAGGATGTTTCTGCTTCACGTTTAGCCGGAGCTCCAGAGACTTTTCTCACCTGTTGTTGACGATGGAGGAGTTTCTGCTAGCCTGGTTAGCCGTCCCTCTATACCTGAATATATGACCCACTGCCATAGGGGCGGGATCAATGGTTGTCTTTCAAACTGTCTTCACATGCTATTGCTAATACCGCCCACTAGGGGTGTAACGAGATCTCGCGATATTAAAACGACACGATATTTCTCGTTGAGATAAGTTCGATCTCGCGAACCCGCATGACCTGATTATGTCATTATTTGCATTTGGGCACGCGAGTGAAAACGGCGCTCCTAAAGCGAAAGTGAAACTTAAAACGCTGCCGTTCCTATCACTGTAAACGCAGCTCAGATGCCCTGTTGTTAGAAAATCACCTGCCTGCTGTGGAAACAGTAAAAGAAGAACAGCTGGGGCTTGGCGTGTGGCTCCGTGGCTCAGAGCAGAAAGACATGGATCCCTACCCTGAAACCTCCTGACCTAAAGGACAGACTGACACGAGGAGGAGAGGAGAGGAGAGGTGTGTGCATCTGTAAACAATCTATATGAAACACTATTATCACTGAGTTAAACAGTTTTATTCTATAAAATGAAAAGCTTTTCTTAGCTTTGCATTTATTTTCTATTAATGATCAAATCCTTTAAGGATTTAGTGAAGTTTAACTGAACTGATTCTAGTTTTCAACAAGAAGAGAGAAAAGAAAACCGACAGAATAACAGCATTAGAGAGGTGAGAAGTGGTAAAGGACTGAAAACACATGGACATGATGGGGGGACATGTCCTCTGCACTTTTTAAAGGCAGTTTAGATCCCTGTAGTTTTCACTGTCAAATACAGTTATACTATATTAAATGGATCTCGGTTGTTTTTAGGTTTAATATCATGGCTCTGTTTAAACAGTTCAAACCTCTCCTCTTCACCTGGAATCACATTGTTATCTTTGGAGAGGAGAGAGACAGGAAAAAAATCATTCATAGTTTGATCTTTGAAAGGTTCTTGAAAATGTGATAAAAATCTGATCTTGTGAGTTTTGAGTATCGTTACACCCCTACTGATAAGAGTCAAGAAATCAGAAAAAGAAAGACATCAGTTGAGTTTGTGGAAAAACTTCTAAAAGTCTGGAATAAAAGCGTTTTTTGTTGCATAAATTTGATCTTTGAAGTTTTCTTGAAACTATTATCCAGTCTCGTCTCGTGAGTTTTGAGTCTCGTTACAACCCTACCGCCCACCAAATCGTTTGAGTGCTGTGATTGGTCAGGTACCAGACTGGCCCAAGCTGCAGAGGAGGAGGAGGAGGAGGAGGAGGAGGAGGAGGAGAGCAAACTGACGGTCTAGTTTAACTCTGTTCATTTTCTGCAGATTTTTAGGTCAAAATTATACAAAAGGTATCTAGAACGTATAAAAATGGACAAACAGTCATGACAGGGTTAACATGTGTGCGTTATGTATCTTAACCCCTAACCCTTCATTTACAGTTCTGTCTACGAGGCTATAAATTCATTTCTATCCTCTAATGTGAGGTTTTTATGCGACACGATATGTAACCATAGAGGATTAGATCTGATCACCTTATGTCACCAGTTTACTGTTAGGAGTCCACACTAATGCTAAATCTAACTCATGTATTTACTGAAACCAGGCCAATCTGGGGATCATGTCTTCATTCAGAGGGACGAGCACGAGGCTCAACGTCAGCCTGTCTGCCATGCAGACACTGAAGTCCAGTGCAAACCTTCCATTTGCTTATGGACAGTTTTTTGCCATTGTTTGTGTGGAAGTACACTCTGGTTTCTTCATGCTTTATCTCTCAAATGACCTCGAGGTTTCTAAAAACCTTGAAGACACCAGCGGTTCTCATGGTAACGGTGTTTGTCTGACACCAGTCTGTCCTGTGGGGGGGGGTTCTTATTCAGACAGCTCGCTTTGTTGCAACAACCTGGGTCTGCTCACACCTAACAGAAGGGTTCATGTCAGAGTTCCACCTCAGCTTCCAGGCTTCAGCGTGGTTCTGGTTCCTGGTCTACCTGTGTTCCTGGTCTACCTGTGTTCCTGTGTCTACCTGTGTTCCTGGTCTACCTGTGTTCCTGTGTCTACCTGTGTTCCTGGTCTACTTGTGTTCCTGGTCTACCTGTGTTCCTGGTCTACCTGTGTTCCTGGTCTACCTGTGTTCCTGGTCTACCTGTGTTCCTGGTCTACTTGTGTTCCTGGTCTACTTGTGTTCCTGGTCTACCTGTGTTCCTGGTCTACCTGTGTTCCTGTGTCTACCTGTGTTCCTGTGTCTACCTGTGTTCTTGTGTCTACCTGTGTTCCTGTGTCTACCTGTGTTCCTGTGTCTACCTGTGTTCTTGTGTCTACCTGTGTTCCTGTGTCTACCTGTGTTCTTGTGTCTACCTGTGTTCCTGTGTCTACCTGTGTTCTTGTGTCTACTTGTGTTCCTGGTCTACCTGTGTTCCTGGTCTACCTGTGTTCCTGGTCTACCTGTGTTCCTGGTCTACCTGTGTTCTTGTGTCTACCTGTGTTCCTGTGTCTACCTGTGTTCTTGTGTCTACCTGTGTTCCTGTGTCTACCTGTGTTCCTGTGTCTACCTGTGTTCCTGGTCTACCTGTGTTCCTGGTCTACTTGTGTTCCTGGTCTACCTGTGTTCCTGGTCTACCTGTGTTCCTGGTCTACTTGTGTTCCTGGTCTACCTGTGTTCCTGGTCTACCTGTGTTCCTGTGTCTACCTGTGTTCCTGTGTCTACCTGTGTTCCTGGTCTACCTGTGTTCCTGGTCTACCTGTGTTCCTGGTCTACCTGTGTTCCTGGTCTACCTGTGTTCCTGGTCTACCTGTGTTCCTGGTCTACCTGTGTTCCTGTGTGCACAGAGCCGTTGAGTCCTGCTTGACCTTGTATTCACACTATTTATGAGTCAGCTGCAGCACAGAGTTCAACTCGGGGGTCTACAGTTTATTAGGTGGTTCATAAAGTGGATTTTCACCAGAACAGGATTTGTGTCCTGAAAGAACCTGAGCTGTTGGTGATCTGGTTCTTTATACAACGTCAGCTCCTAAAAGATCAAAATATTGAGTTCAGTTAAGTAAGTAATGTTTATTTGTTAAGCACCTTTCACAGAAAAATAATCACCAAGCGCTGCTCAGTAAAGTTACCTAAAAACAGTACGCAATAAAAACAACACAAGACAGCAGAAAATACCAAACGGTTCAGTTTTAGCCCCAAGTAGAGATCAAGTATCTGAATGTCGTGTTTATGAGGGATGTAGGATGGAGACTTCATCTGCAGTATGAGGGCGTTGGTGGTCTGCTGTGGTGAAAAGGAGCTGAGCCCAAACATCTGTCTGTTTTGATCATGTGACCAATAAAACAAGGGACAGGTGGCTGAAATGGGCCAGACTCAGGATTAGAGATGAGTGCACATCGAAGTAGAGCTGCTGCTCTTTGGGTCCGTCACAAAGCTAAAGCTAATGAAACATCTCCTCTGACCTGGGAGTTCCAGGAGGATCTGGAGGGACAGGGAGGGACAGGACGTCCTCCTGATTCTGACCTTAGATATATGGACAAACGTTCTTTCTGCTCCTGGACTTACTAAAGTCTTCTACTGCTCTGTGGTTGAATGTGAGTGACTGACGGAATAAGAGGCCTTTACCTCACAAAGGTCTGCTGAGGGAGTGTTGGACCGTTAATGAATTCACCACCAGTTGATGAAGCAGTGAATCTTACCATGTGTTGTTTTCCTTTAGTTGAATGTAATTTCCTCACATGAAGCTCTTTATGTTAAATCTGTTCCTGCTTTGAGCCTTTTATAAAAACACAGGATAATTACCAGCTGGTTCTTCTAGCCTACAGATTGATTCAGAAATATTCAACATGTCTTTGCAGCATTTCACATCAGTGGGAAACGGCTCAAAGAAATTCTAAATCCAGGAGATTTTGAAAAATCAGCATCCTCCAAAATCAGAATCTGTTATTAAGAGCAGCTATTTAGAGCTGAGATCGTCTGAAAAAGACCGGAACGACTCTATAAAACCCAAATGGTGATTCTGGTGAGAGGTGATGAATAAGGAGACGACCAGAGCCTCGTCCTGCTTTTCACACAATCTCTGTTGTGACTCTAAAAACCTGGGCTCCTATTTGGGGTTTAGTTTGGCAGCTGGTTCGTTTTAAAGCTCTTTTCAGGGATTCAAGAGAAAAACACCATCCAGTTCTAATACGTTCACAAATCTACCATAAAGATTATGTAGAAGGAAGTGTTGTGACCTGGAAGGTGAGGCTGAAACAGGAAGAGCGCCCCCTGTAGGCTGGTTCCAGGACCATGTCTCGTCCTCACACCTCGTCCTGCTGCATGTTCAGATATTTGTTTATCTACTAACCCAGAAGGTCCCAGCGCCTCATACTCAGGCAGTAGAACATGGTGGAACCCTAAATGGAACAGACGTGGTGCAGACGAATTTAAAGAATGAATTCATGTGAAAACGGTAAACGAAAGGAATGATGTGTTGAGCCTGTTAGAGAATAGCCTTCACTGTCTCGTCCAATCAGAATGCTTCTTGAGCTCCAACTCTGTGCGTTTACGTCCCAGAACTAAACTACTGCCTTAAATTAACTGAAGTTCTTTTTTAATGCCTGTAAACACGTTAGTCTGACTGGAGACAAACGGGCTCTAATGGACCTGAAACACCCAGATCATGTGCTTGTAGCTCGTCTAACAGCTGAGTGGAGCTGAGACCGCTGGACGCTCCCGATGGGAGTGGCCAGGTGTCTGAAGTGGGATTACAAATAAATCAGTAGTGAAGAAGAAGAAGAAGATCTTTGCCAGTGCAGGATACATGAGGACACACAAGCAAATTTATGTCTGATGGAAGCGTTTAAAACAAGCGATTTGAAAAAAACAACCTGTAGAACGCAGACATGAAAGAGCGCCACCTAGTGGAGCGGAGTGGAGCCAGAGTTCAGTTTTCAATCGTACATGTAAACTAGGATAAAGGCTCCCGGTTCATTGAGAGGCTGCTTGCTGCAGAACCAGAAGGTGGAGCTGCACCAGGTTCAGCCCCACCCATTCAACCAATCAGACCCGGCCATTCCGTCAGAGTCAGCTCCCACACCTCCCGTGTGATTGACCTGGTTGTATTGGACGGGCTGTTAGACCCGACAACGAGGTGTTGCATCTCCGCCGGATCCAGAGCACAAAGTCTGGCGGAGCTGCAACACCTCGTTGTCGGGTAATGCTGCGAGCGTGTCCGCAGAGCTTCGTGCTCCTTGTCCGGCGCAGCTTTGTGCTGCGGGTCCGTGAAGCAAAGCTCCATTTGGATCCGGCAGAGCTTTGTGCTCTGGGTCTGCTGAGCTACGTGCTGCGGGTCCGCGAAGCGCTCAGGGTTTCCCCTGGCGCTTTGGCCCCCGCCAGGAGAAGCTAACAGCTGCTATCAGCGGCTAATGGCGGCTAATGCTACGAAGCAAAGTGAGCTAGTTTGGCTTTCTCTGTTAGGCTCACTGTCTCTCGTTGTAGTCCGTATGACAGAAAACGTTTCTCATTCACAAACTAATACTGTTACAAAAACATGACTGAAACCCCGAGAGATTTAATCAGTTTTGAGGAGATGTTTTATCCTGAAAACAAGGGGAAACAGAAGGAGATACAGGCAGATATTCAGTTATTTTCTTGTAAATTCACTCTTTTGCAATAAAGATTTTTTTAAAAACAGCGGAGGAGGGCTGACCCTGGTCAAATGGGCGGGGCTGAACCTGGTGCAGCTCCTCCTTCCTGGTTCTGCAGCGAGCGCTACTTGGGTTCATGAGCATGAGAGCTACTGAGATCGACTTAGATGTTGATGTAAACGCACTGACTGATGCTGCTTCCCACATCAGTAAACAGCATCTTCTACCAGTCATGGAAGATCTCCATCTTGTTTTTGAACATTTAAAGTTTCACAGAAGCTTCATTCACATAACTGTTTGACTCTATGACCCCAAAGACAAGTCATCTTCAGGCTGACCCATCATCAGGTGTTCATTCATCCCTCCATCATCGTGGAGAGCTACATGTTGGATCTGTGACGGATGTTCCTCTTGTTCCTCATCCATTTATCCAGGTCCAGGGTCCAGAGATCTGACCCCACCCCGAGGCTGAGACTGTCCACCCCTCGCCTCGCCTTCTTCCGCTTATCCAGGTCGCGGGGGCAGCATTCCAAGTTGGGCAGCCCAGGCCACCTTCTCCCCGGCCAAGTCCACCAGCTCCTCAGCTGGACGCCCAGGCGTTCCCAGGCCAAACTGAAGATGTATTTCCTCCAGCTTGTCCTGGGTCGACCTGGGGGCCTCCTGCCGGCAGGACATGCCCAGAACACCTCCCGAGGGAGGCGTCCAGGAGGCGTCTTGACCAGATGTATGAACCATCTCAACTGGCTCCTTTCGATATGGAGGAGCAGCGACTCTACTCCGAGTCTCTCCCGGATGTCCGAGCTCCTCCCCCTATCCCTAAGGCTGAGCCCGGACACCCTGAGGAGAAAACTCATTTCGGCCGCTTGTATCCGCGATCTCGTTCTTTCGGTCACTACCCAAAGCTCATGACCAGGTGAGGATTGGGACGTAGACCGACCGGTAAATCGAGAGCCTTGCTTTCTGGCTCAGCTCCTTCTTCACCACCACAGACCGGTTCAGCGTCCATCACTGCAGACGCTGCCCCAATCCGCCTGTCCATCTCCCTCCTTCCCTCACTAGAGAACAAGACCCCGAGATACTTGAACTCCTCCACTTGAGGCAGGACCTCTCTCCCGACCCGGAGTTGGCAATCCACCTGACTGTCCACCCTGTGGAGGAAACTCAGGATTTGTGTCTTGTTTTTTCCTCGTTACCCTCCTGACCATGAGGATTCAAACGTAGATCAGCTGACTCAGTTCACTCTGACATCACTACAGATGCTGACCATACCCGCCTGGCCCCCTCTGTCAAACATGGTGGATGAACCGTGTCATCGCCTGTATTGATTTGTGAAATAACATTAGTGATCCTCCCCTTCTCCTCTAAAGAGATGATGTTGACTGTTCATGTTCCTAAATCCAGTGACAGGCTGGTAAAACAGACAGGAAGTGAGGTACGTCACATCAGAGCTCTAACCCGACGCTGAGCTCATCCTATAAAATGACCTGAGCTGTTTCAGGGTTTAGTGAAAGAGGATCCTGCCGTTGGCCTGTTCTGATCCTTTGTTGTTGTCTGTCCAGCTCAGAGGTAACACATGTTTTATTGAATGACTGCATGAGACAGTTGAATACTCACATAAAGGGTTAGGTTATTATTATTAATGTTTTTATAACTCCTAAACAGAGTGTTGCAGACTCATTCAGAGGAACAGACTCATCATATTCGTCTTCATGAATGAAAATCAGTGTCATTTAGAAACAACTCTCTCACTTTTCATGCTACAGCAGCTCAAAGCAACCTGAGATGATAAACAGCTGATCGAGGACCCGGAGCCTCCCGCGCTGAGTGATGGAAACACGTATTTAAATCTTCTTCTTTAATCTCCACTTGGACCAGCATTTCCTCCTGATTTCCCCTGAAACCACAGGTCTTTGTGTTCATGTAAACATTGTTTCACTTGACGGAGCTTTCCCTTCACGAACAGGGAAAGAGTAAGAGCAGGAACCAAACAGCATGGTTAAACAAAAAGTTCATGTTGGCACATACAGTAACTTAGTGCCTAAAATGTATTTAAATGAAGAATAACCTCAGGGAGACACACCTGCTGCCCGCTGCTCTCTTAAGGTGGAATATTGTTTCTGTTGAGGGGTAACTGTTCACTGACTCCCACCAATCACCTGCAAGTCGTCGACTGACTAAAAGTTGAGGAAACTGTGAACACTTCCTGCAGTCGTGTGTTTTCCCATCAGGCTGTGCTGCTCATCAGCTCTTTATGTCATTAGACAGACGACTAATAGGGCTGTTATCAGGCCCCGGAGCCCCGAGGGCCACGCTGCCCTTTTCAGCCAACGCCTCTGTAATTACGTTAACGTCAGACATAAAATACAGCAATAGCCATTTGGAAGTCGCTAATGGTTCGGGTCAAAGCGTCTGCAGCCTAACTGATGTGTCGGGGAACCCACGAGAAGCCAAAATCCTGAAACACAGTTTGGTTCATCTGAGATGGAGGTTTTGTTCCTGAGAGAGAGAGGGAGAGAGCCAGAGGGACAAACAGAAAGGGGAGAAGGTCAGCTGGAAGTCTGTGGCGTTTCTGAGTGCTGGAATAAAATATTAGAGAACCAAACGCCTCTGTTACGAAACGACGCACGCTGCTTCGAACAACTATGGCTGTTATGATTCTTTAGGAGTGGGTCCTTGTCAATAGTTTCAGGGTAAATGGAGACCTGTGAGTGGAGAGCTGGCCGTCCATTTGTTCTGTCAGTTTTCATGAGTCCCCCTCTCTCTGTAAACACTCGATGATAAGGCCAGAACCCGTCCTAATCTCCTCTGATTCCCACACCCCGACGCTGCTCACATCCAAACATCCAGGAGCTTCGTTTCCATTCCGACTGGAGGTCAGTTCAGGGATTTCTTCTGTTGTTTCAGCCCAGCGCCTTCAGCAGAGACAGGTGCATCATCTGAATAAACACTAGTGCAGGATGTTTACAGACACAAACTGTTTCATGATACAGTGTTATGGACGCTGCATTGGATGAAACCAGGATGAGATCTGGACCGACACTTTCATTGATTTTTCAGCTGTTCCAGCACATGCTCAGTGTTGTGAGTTTAAAACATGTTCTAGATTAAAGGCCTGTTATCCCTTGAAGGAAAGCATTCTGCTGCTTCTTTTTATATCAAAGATTTTAACTAAGATCGATTTCTGCTGAAATGATGGAGTCAAAGACAGTTTAGGCACATTTCTAAAATAACCATCAATCTGTTGGTGCCCAGAATCGATGGTTGGAGTGGCTCCTAACTACGACTAACCCTGATGTTAGCTCAGGATCTGTGAATCCACGGAGCTGGAGGCAGTCTGGTCTAAGGTGACCAACAGAGACCGTCGTGAATTTGATGGAATCCAAAGTTTAACCAGTTTTAGATTTAAATTAAACAATGCTTTGTGAAAGATTTCATGAGATTAACATCATTTCTTGATTTAACTTCAATAACAAGCTGTCATTACGCACTCAGAGGTCGTGTTGTGGAGGACTCCCATGGTGCAACACCAGCTGTCAGCTCTATGTTTGAGGTGAGGTCTATCCTGTTCTGTTCTTCCTTAGATGGAGAGTTTCATAAAATAATGACCTGCCAGAGACAGGCTGGGTAACAGTTAACGTCAGACGCCTACAGTACACAACATGTCTGCTTCTTGTGTGTGTGATGTGTCAGCTAAACGCAAAAGGAGTGTAGCGTGCACATGTCAGCAACGTGCACTCTGCCCACAGTTCACCAGTTGCTTCTCTGCAGAAAAACCTTCCTGTGATTTTCACTCTTCTCTCTTGTATCACGTTTACACGCTTGGTGTTTGGCGTGCGCGAGCAGAATAAACATTCACCAGTTTTGAAACTAAATTAACTTCATAAACGTGTGGATTTTTGGCCAGGAAGTGATTCCAATTTCCTAATTATTGACCAAAGGACTTTATTTAAAGATGAATACTTTTTTAAAAAACAAAAACTAGACTAAAACCTTTTGAGTTTTGAGAACACTATCACATATAGACATGAGTAAAATGGGACTAAAACCAAAGAGGCTGCTGAAAACAACACTGGTGTCCTAACAGAGGACACTGGTCAAAGAATCAGCATCATCTGCTGAGAAAACATCATTTTTTTCTTCAGGTTCTTTTTTCACCTGCTGTGTCAGAGAATCCCTAAAAGGGTTTTTATATTACATTCAAATGGTAAATGTCCCATATTTACAGAGCGCTTTCTACTCCCCAAAGAGCTGTCCAACACGCAGTCACTCACACACTGATGGTGATAAACTACGTTGTAGCCCCAGCTGTCCTGGAGCACTGACAGAGGGGGGGGTGCCATGCACCGCCACCCACCAGGTCCCTCTGACCTCCACCAGGTCCCTCTGACCACCACCAGGTCCCTCTGACCTCCACCAGGTCCCTCTGACCTCCACCAGGTCCCTCAGACCTCTACCAGGTCCCTCTGACCTCCACCAGGTCCCTCTGACCTCCACCAGGTCCCTCTGACCTCCACCAGGTCCCTCTGACCTCCACCAGGTCCCTCTGACCACCACCAGGTCCCTCTGACCACCACCAGTAGACAAGGTGGGTGAAGTGTCTCCAAGGACACAACGATGTAACCCAGCTGAAGCTGGGATTGAACTGGTGACCCTCTGGTTACCAGACCGACCACTCTACCAGCTGAGCTACACGCCGCCCCAGCTCAGTAGACTCTTTAATTCAGTTTTCCTGCCACAAGATGAACCATGACGCAACATTTCTTAAAATGTGTATTTCTTAGTTTCCTGTTGTCATGTCCTCTGTCCCTGCTGACCCTGGAGATTTCTTCCCTTTAAGACTCGTGACCTTTGGACGATGCTGAGACGCTATCTGAGCTAGCTCTCATCACAATACAACACCCGATGACGTAAAATCCAGCTGTGAGCTAAAAGGATCAGCCCTGTCAGATTCAGAAGAGGAGGCTTATTGTTCTAAATCTTCCCATCATGCTTTGAGGTGTTTCTGGGTTCTCTGGTTTCAGGACAGATTCCAGCAGGTTCTGGTTCAGAGTAGGTTTGAGTCCTGGTGTTTCTGGGTTTTTCCTAAACAAGTGACCCTCTCAGCTCCTTGGACCTTCTGGTTTGTTCTACCAAACTGCACTAAGAGGAAGTTTGAATTCCTTCTAGAAGCTTCATCGTCTCCACTAGTTAGAGGAGTGTCTGCATGTGTTTCAGCTTTTGTTTTGACCTGAAGTCGTTTGCTGTAGAACCACCTGGGAAAACTAAGTTCAAATCACAGATTAAAAGCCCCGACTGGATGACGTTCATGATGAGTGGATGTAAAACTAGTGCTCTGCCATCGATCAGCTGACTCCACAACCCTCCTTTCTGTTTATTTAATGAAACACTGATGTGACACTCGACCATCTGCTTGGTTTGTGTAATCTCTAAAATGCAGGCAGCGATGACTTTTAGAGGGACTTTTTGGTGCTGATGAGATGAATCTCATGTAAAACGTCTCATCAGCACCAACCTGGAGGCGCGGCGTCGGTGTGAATCACCCGTTTCTGCCTTAGAAGGAGGTTTCTCAGGTTTTAAGGCTGACTTTCTCCTCCGTGCACAGAAGAAAAAGAGCGCTCCTGCAGCATATGGTGTTTGCTGGCACGGTTCAGGTAAACACATTGAAGATTTATATGTTTTCAGCTGCAAACTTAAGTCAAAGTAGGTCCATTTTTGACTGCGATCTGTTGGCAGGTGGCTCTGGCCTGAATTCACTCAGTCTTCAATCCAGTGGCCAAGCAGCCTCCCACCAACAGATGCTGATGTGCAGAGAGCGCTGAATTAATTCAGTATGAAGCAGAAAAGACACCAACACAGGGAACAGAAAGTGGAAAAAACAGGTGGTTTTGAAGCAAATGGTCTCTAAGGTATGTTAGCATCTTCAGGAACAGAACAAACACTGAGAGGAGATAAAGAGGAGAAACAGTCCTCACGGTGTTTCAGCTCCCGATTTATTCACAGATCATTTCATAGGAACACTTATTTCATCAGGTTCAGGGTGTCCTTAAACCGGTTGGACTAAGAGGAAAAGCTTTGTGCTCATTGTTGTGTTGCACAAATCTGAAAGTACATCTGTTTTGATGTTTTTCATTTCTCAGAACTTTCCTGTTGAAAACGGCGCTCAGAGCTCAGCCTCAGCCGGGAGACGCTGCGATGAAAAGAACAACGTGTTTTCTCTCCGCTGTGTTTCAAAAGGGAGCCCTGGGACACGCATGTTTTCAAAAGTTATTTGTGACAAAGAAAGAAGCCTGCATGAAGCAGATCTCAGCATTTAAAGCAGCCTGAGGAGACTAGGAGATGATCTGTGTCCTCAGGTTTGATGTGCAGCTCAGACACACGAAGCTCCAGAACGCTGTTTCTGTTCCACCTGCTAAACGGACCAGATCCTGTCGAGGGCCGCTTGTTTTAACCCTCTGATGAGATATGTTGTCCTTTGTTGTGATTGGTTATCAGCTTAGGAGAAATGAAGGAATTCTGGATAAATACTTAGCTTTGTGTTTTATGAAACCCCTTCAGGTCACACCTTCTTTGTCTTTGTTTACTGTGATTTAATTACAGTCTCAATAAACTCAAACCAGTTCATCAGAACCTTTACTTCCAGTCAGATCTCCTCTCAGGAGGTGGGAATACCTAAACTCAGCCTGAGGCTCCGTCCTGAATCGTTTTTGTTCTTTAAATGTTGCACGAAACGTCTTCTCACCATTCACACAATCTCAACCTCCTGGCAGAAGAATTTTTATGCTCTGTAGTTTCAAACAATCAATAGAAGCAATCAGTGACCCACCAGGCTTCAAGGTTGACTACAGGATTATTTATAGATGGGGGGGCAGGATGATGAGCTCACAAATAAACTTTATTCTAGTAGCAGCTGAGTTTCAGAACTACAGAAGTTACAAAATGCCATAAAGAGTACAACAGCTCATAGCTAGACGAGGAGGCAAAAGGACATAAAAACGATAAACAAATAAAACATATCAGTGGTTCTCCATCTACTGGTCCATCCACCTCCCAGTCCTCACCCTGTCTC
>SSNR01000354.1:597629-613915 GCA_006937965.1 Callopanchax toddi
GACTAACGTGGTCTGTCCCTCTGATGGACTAATGTGGTCTGTCCCTCTGATAGACTAACGTGGTCTGTCCCTCTGATGGACTAATGTGGTCTGTCCCTCTGATGGACTAATGTGGTCTGTCCCTCTGATGGACTAACATGGTCTGTCCCTCTGATGGATTCAGTCCTGATCCTGTCCATCTCTGGTACCTCCAGTTATGTCTCCGGTGTCCTCAGAGCCACCGTCTCTAGACCAGACAGCCTCTCTGGTCTCCCCACTGTCTTCTACACCTTCCTTTCATTCAAACTCTGTCCATCCCATTATTCCATGTCCCATGATGTCATTAATAACCAGACATCTTTATATTCACAGGTGAAGCTGAAGCAGACCTGTACCTGATGAATCCTGTATCAGCTGATGTGTCTTCATCAGGACTCAGTGAGGCTGAGCTCTGTTGACCAGCAGGACTTTATTCTCTCTTTCTGTTTATTTGCTGAATGAATACAACAGAAAGAGAAAGTGACTCACTCAATCCCAGCCCTCTGTAAAATGACACTCCGTGTTTTCTGGTTCTAAAGCTGACATACTGTCTAGAATAAATCATCACACTTTGCATAAATACTTTCTTTAGTACCCAGCAGCGAGGAACAGGCAGAATAAAAAATACAAACAGTTTCATCCACAACAACATCAACAATCTGAACAAACAGCTGTTTAATATGAAGCTGGTTGATTCTTCTTCATGGACAGCGTTTTATCTGGTTCCTTCATGTGTTTCATCAGAATGACGTGGCCTTCCTCTCTGCTACGGGGTCTTCCTCAGGCCTCTGGGGACATCCCAATAAATCTCACCTGAACATCTCTGGGAAATCCTCACAAACAGAATCAATTTGAGCTCCATGACGGAGGAACGGCAGCAGCTTATTTCATTTGTCAAGCAAGATAGCATCCATCGATTGGTCAGTGATGTGCAGCTTCACCACAACAGGTCCTCAGATTGAGTCAGAGCTGTCCCTGGACCGGACTGGAGGTCTGACACAACCCCACCTCCACCTCCACAGCAACAGCTTCATCAGGATAAACTGACTCGCTCCTCGTTTTCTGACCTAAAGGAGCAGTCCGTTCAAATTACAGAACTTTATTCACTGCTGATTTATTCATTTCAAAGCTAAAAATTAATTCATTAAATGTTCATTTAAACCTGATGATACCAACAGGAATCACATTTAACAGCATTTTCCTCCTGCTCCCTTTGTCTGTGTGTACCTGTACAGTGTGTGTGTGTGTGTGTGTGTGTGTGTGTGTGTGTGTGTGTGTGTGTGTGTGTGTGTGTGTGTGTGTGTGTGTGTGTGTGTGTGTGACCTTTGTCTGATGGATTGTTTTCTCCCAAATGAAGACATGAAGGAGGCGGAGCAGGTGTGTGTGTGTGTGTGTGTGTGTGTGTGTGTGTGTGTGTGTGTTGTGTGTGTGTGTGTGTGTGTGTGTGTGTGTGCCCTGTAGAAACTAGGAAGCAGGATTTGAGAGTAAGTAGAGATGAGCTTCTGCTCTGCTGTGTAATTATGCACTCCTCTTTCACCTCCCTCCTCTCTGCTCCTCTCCACCTCCTCCCTCCTCTTCCTCCACTTTCATTCTGCAGCAGCTCCCAGCCGAGCTGCAGGTGGTGCAATCTCTGTCTGTCCCCCCGTCTCAACTGTTTACACAACGCAGAGCTGAGAGCTGGAGGGCTGCTGCCCAATAACACAGGCTTTAGCTCTCAGACAGCACAGCCTCCACACACACACACACACACACACACACACACACACACACACACACACACACACACACACACACACACACACACATACAGGCTGCTGTGAGCAAGAAATGTTGCTCAAACAAAACAAACATAAACATGTCGTCGTGGTAAATTCAAGGTAAAAGAATGTTTACGTCTCTGTTGAAGGCGTGTGTTTTTTCATACTTAAACTTTTGTCAGAATTCAATTTTTATTTACATTTAATTGAAATATCGTTTAGATAATGACAGTTCTTCAGTTTCAGGTCTCAGAGCTGCAACATTATAGCTCTAAACATCTGCAACCATTTATTAGATGCAACATTGTTCATTATAGCATTGGCTGCTGCTAAAAGTAGCTTTAAAAATATTAAAAAACATTTTCAACTTTCAAAAGGTCAGTCAGTTACTGGGTTAGTCTTTTAACTAAAATACCCCCAAAAAGGATAAACTGGTCTAAACACAACTATACTTTCATGCAATTATTTCATAAATCTAATCTCATCATTTGAACTCAGATCATGTCAACAATCTCAGGTTTTATAAAGTAACTCTCTCAGGTGAAACTCGAAAACAGCTGAAGTTCAGCATGGAGGAGCTGTCCGTGGTCCTGAATTCTCAGAACGTTCACCTTCATAAACAGCTTGAATCAAAGTCCCGTCACCCATAATTCATTTCACCCGTCACCTTTCATGCTTGTTTGAGGCTAAGCTAGTCTTGTGTTGATGACGTTCTGATTGCAGTAAGTGGTGGCGGCCATCTTGAATTGGATATTTTGCTACTAGACTGACAAAGGAACACTCACACTGAAACATCTAATGATTGCTTCTTTGTTTTTGACCTTTTTGAAGAGAACACATAAACTTTGATGAATTTCATAGAACCTGGTTCTTTTTTCTGTATTTCTCCAGGAACTTTGATCCCAATAACTAACCTGCCAATTAGCTGACAGTTGTTGTTTTTAACACATTCTGCATCTGCAGCAGTTCTGTTTCCCTTTACAGGTTTGATTTCAGCTCAGACCTTTTCATTATAGGTTTTTCCTGAGTCACCTGTGTATAGCAGGTGGATTTTGCTAAATCACAGCTGGCAATACTCAAACTTTTTATTAGGTCCAGATTTATTTTGGATTCCTACAGGAACAATTAACAGTGTCTTTGTTTCTGTGGGTTGTTTCGTAGTCTGATAACATAATCACCTCCGGTTTCTAAGGGTGGCTGACTTCATTCTATGATGGTGGCCTTTTGTTTTGGTGATATAGCTGATTTTCTCACCATGAAGTCAATGTAATCCATCTCCCACTTGCAAGAGGCAGCGATTTATTGTGCACACTGGGCGTTAACGTGCCACAGCTAAGAACAGATGTGGTGCTTTAACAGATAACACTAGTAGAATAAGATGGAGCATTCAGATTAGCTGCAGTGTCAAATAAATTGCATGCTGCTGGAGTACACTCTGAGTTCTAAAACACTGTTCTCCGTATCAGATCTGCTGTAGGTTTTGGGTTGACAGAGGGTAAATGAATCGTGGCGTTTTACGGGATGCTTCTACAGGGGACTCTGAAACACCTCCAGTATAAGATCACAGAGAAAAAGATCACAAAGCTGCTCTCTGTCTGCAAATAATCAGATGTGCTCCTGTCAGTCTGGTTTTTGCTTTCAGTGGTTTCAAAGCAGAGCAACCTGTGCAGAGGAGATGCATCCCTGCTTAGATTCTTTTTGCTGGATCTTTGAACTTGATGGCCTTTCATTGTGAGTTTGACAGGCACAGAGTGTGTGTGCACAGAGCTGCCTATGCCTCCCTGAGAATTCAATTTCACTCTAATATCCTGGTATTAATGTCTCATTTTCTGCATCATGACCACATTCACTCGTAAATTTTATTTTTGCCTAAGAATGAAAACATTTAGGACTTCAATTATCTGAGGAGTAATCACAAACACACACTGTTAGAATATACTTATTTTTAGGGGGAAACTGACACCAGCAGTGTTGCCTATAGCTTGTTGTTGTGATTTATTTCTTTATCTACCAACTTCATATGAAGAAGGACAAAAATGTTTCAGTGTCAGACCATCTGATTCATTCAGTCTGAGAGCAAAACGGTCCATTTCTAAGAATCAAGGCAGCATTGGACCAGTTGGACCTTTGGGGTTTTATCTCTTTGAATCTTGTTTTTTCTATCAGAAGCCCAACATCTCTTAGAGGAATGCTTACGACCCACCTAGGAGTTTTACACTAGGAACATGTTCAGTTAAGTCTTTAAAACAATATCTAGTGTAGATGAAATCTCAGGTGTTGACTCTCAGCCATCCATCCATGACCTCCAGCAGTCCTTGAGAAAGAGGCGGGGTTACACCTGGACAGGTCCCCTATAAAAACAACCCACCATTCATGCACATGTTCACACTAACGGATCACTTTACTCACTAGTAAACTGATCTGGAGGTGGGAGGAGTTTGGAGACCACAGAGAAAACCATGAATGAGTTCTCGTTCCAACCTGGGAGAAGTGCTGCAGGTCAACGTCACCGCCATATTTATGGGATTATTAAATTATCCTACACATGCGATATTTATCTACATCTGGCAACACTGTCTGCAGCGCCACCTAGCGTAGAATGCCTCTTTGTTACGTCAAAGCTGGATATTTTTAAACAAAACGTTTTTAGAAGCTTTGCTGAAAAGGAGCACTTTTGACTAGAAAAATAGTTTTAAAATGTACTGTAAAACAAAATACCCTCAATAAATGTTTCAAATAGTATTTTTGAACAGCATTTTATCTGAATTAAAAAACTGCAATCTGCTCTTTAAGGTTAAAGAAAGATGTCATGTGATTAGTTGGTGATGTCATTAGTGATGATCACAGGATGTGCTGAGGATGACGCTGAACAACTTACAGATGTTTCTGTTTGATTCTTAGTGTCCGCCATCTTGAATCAGTGGGAATCTGTTGTAGATGTTTATCCAATCAAGACATTCTGAGGTTCATTCAAATCTGTTTTACAAAGACTCCAAAATTGTATGCCAAAGATTTTAGCACAGTCCTACCTCAGTGTTTAGCATATAGAGTGTTGGTGATGAATCTCACTATGATGACACTAAAGGTCAGCTCAAGATCTGCAAAACTGACTGAATTACAGACAGTTTTGTGTTTATTCATGTCATTTCGCCGTGGCAGCCATCTTGCATTAGATTTATTCTAATAGTTAACTGGTTGTAGATGTTCAATAATGGCCTTTTAAAGTTGTAACACATGTCCAGTAGTTCGTAAGTTAGATGATAATAAATATATAAACACACAGGCCTGATGAATAAGGCGACATGTGGGCGAGGACCAATCAGCTGGCTTGATGTTTTACAGCTGATTAGATTCAGATCCCCGTTAGAGAGCTGAACAAACCCAGCAGTTTTTCATCCTCACCTCTATAAAGGTGGATTAGAAACATCTGAAGGATGGGAGGAGGTGAATCCAGAATTATGACTCTGCTGATTCATTTCAGCAGATGGCTTCCTATTGTGTGCATATTAATCAGAATCCGATGTGTGAAGGGAACACAAAGGTAAGGAGAGATGACCTGTGAGCGTCCGTCCTGATCAGCGAACGGTCCAGCCCCCACAGCTGCCAGGTCGGGAAGCTTCGCCCCCCCATCGGCTCGCTCCGTACCACTTTTCCTGGACTCAAGCCAGTTGCATCCGCCTCCGGAGAAAACAGAGCTGACCTTTTCCAGCTCTCGCAGATGCAGGATATAGACTCTGAAAGGGTTGTGATCCTTGTCTTGGCATCACTCCTGCTGGTTTTATTGCTTTCGCTTGTTCTGGATCAATCAGCACTCAATGTAATACGGGAGTGTTTTTCTTCCTCCCATATTTCTATGATCCAGGCATGTATGCTAGCAGCTCATCAAACGGGGCTCACAGAAAGGAAGCTGTTAGCCCATAACAGTACTTTATTGGACTGTTATGGGATTAGGTTTTCACTTATTGCCATTTGAAGAGGGATGGAAACATCCAAAAAGCTGCAGCCTGCCCCGTCATCACCCTCCTCTAACTCATCCCCGTCACTTCTCCTCCATGCCTCCCTCTGGCTGCTTCGCTCCATCTCTGAAGTTGGCACAAAAGCTGGATTGACTGGTGAAGCTGGAACTGAAGCTCATTTCATCGCTGCAGCAGTCGTGAAATGAACACATCTGCTAAATCCCTGTGAAAACGTAACACTGGAGACACGACCGTGGTTCCTATGGTTCCTATGATTCCCATGGTTCCCACTGCCCACACGGCTGGCTCCCCAAATGATGAAGGGATTCATTTTGCTCCAAAACATCAGAGGCTGTTCAATTACCTGAAGACAGTTTACCAATACTGATCTTATCTGATTGGTCTCAGGTTTCACCAGACGGAGAAAAGAAAGGATGCTCAGAGGGTGTCCATCGTCTCTGATCGTGACAGGTCGTCTTCTGCTGACGAAATGTTTGGTTTCATTTAAACTGATACAAAGTCAAACCTTTAGATAAGAATAAGATAGACTTTATTATAATCTCTGAATAAAAGCATCAGTTATAATCTCTGAAATGTTAGGAGGAGTCTTTCATATAAAACACTTCACATCATCTGAGCTGTTTGAATGACGGTTAGTGGAACTGATGGGCTTCTGTTTCTCATCAAGGAACCTCTGGAATCAGCTTCCAACTAAAGCATGTTTTTACGATTCACACCAATTCAATACAAAAAAACTATGAGCTGAAGCAAAAAGCTGCCCAAAAATAAAATATTAAAAAGAAATCAAATGTTGATAACAGTAAAAATAGACATAAAAGCACCAAATAGAAGTAAAAAGATACAAATGAAATCAGAAACAGTAAACTAACTCATCCCAGAGTGTAGCCTTTAAAAAAATCATTAAAGATTAAACCTAACGCTGCCAGTGATTACATTCTGAACGCTTCAGTAAAATCACACACACACACACACACCACTAAAGTGATAGAGATTAAACATGAGATTAACATGATTAAAAAGCATAACACATTAAATATGGCTTTCATTCAGTCATTGAAATTAATGCTATAATTTGACCCCCTAATTTTAATGCATAAATGTATTTTTGGCTTGCCCTATTTCTACACAGAGCATTGTAGAAATAAATAAAATGCACGTGTTTACAGCTGACTTCAGGTGACTCCTCCACTAAACCAGCTGTTCCTCTCCTCCGCCATGTTTACAAAGGAGGGAATCTGAAATCCAGGAAGTTAGCAGTGTTATTTGAGCTAGGTGCACTCTCCATCCCCCACCGTGCGCTGTAGTAATTGTGCCATCTGCCAGCATGGAACAAGTGCCTCCTGTTGAGTGCTTCCATCATTCTGAAGGTTGAGGTACTTTGATGCAACACGAGCCACGTCGTTTGAATACGTGATGTTCTATCTATCCTCCGTTTAAGGTGGAGGTCTCATGTGGAAACTCTTACAGAACCATGTCAGCAGGAAATGCTCCAAAAAAGCTCCTGAACCCTGACTAAAGTCTGGTCGCTTCATTAAACCGATGAGAGACGAACTGAAAACCAGAACAGTCATCCTGATTATTGTTATGCTTACATGTATTAATATTATAAGGCAAAAATGACCCAACTGTAATATTTAAACTGGTGCTTAAGTGATTCATAATAACCAGGGAGCTTCTGTTAAACATTTTTTATTTACAAGGAAGTTTTAAGTCTTTCTTTAAAATCAGAATAATTATTTTTAAGATTTGTATTCGAGCTGTTTGCTCTCATTCACCTCCACTGAACACAGGAAGCAGACCAGCTGTTCAAACTGTCTGCTCAGGTCTTCCAATGAGGCAGATTTACAGCTCATTTAGTGAGATGGAGCTCATTTAAACTGTTATTTTAAGGGATTCATTTCATATATTCAGATCATTTTAACAAAACTATTAGACGACATTTGTAAACAAATATGGCTGAATTGTTCAAACAAAACAAGAAGCTCAACAGTTAAAAAAGAGTAATCCAGGTTAAAGTTCTAGACCGTCAACATGTCAATCATCCAATCGACAAGCGGATCGGGGCAGTGATGGACGCTGAACCGGTCTGTTGTGGTGAAGAGGGAGCTGAGCCAGAAAGCAAGGCTCTCTATTCACCGGTCGATCTACGTCCCGATCCTCACCTGGTCATGAGCTTTGGGTAGTGACCGAAAGAACGAGAGCGCAGATACAAGCGGCCGAAATGAGTTTTCTGTGCAGGGTGTCCGGGCTCAGCCTTAGGGATAGGGGGAGGAGCTCGGACATCCGGGATGGACTCAGAGTAGAGCTGCAGCTCCTCCATGTAGAGAGGAGCCAGTTGAGGTGGTTCAGGCATCTGGTCAGGATGTCTCCTGGACATTTTGGGCATGTCCTGCTGGAAGGAGGCCCCCAGGTCGACCCAGGACAAGCTGGAGGAAATACGTCTCCAGGTTGGCCTGGGAACGCCTGAGCGTCCCAGCTGAGGAGCTGGAGGACTTGTCCGGGGAGAGGACGGCCTGGAATGCCCGACTTGGGATGCTGCCCCCGCGACCCGGACCCGAATAAGCTGAGGAAGGCTAAACAAGGCAATCAAACTGTAGTGATGTCCAAGCCCAACAAATTCAGTAAAAGTGCATTAAAGTGAAAATATTTGCTCTACTGGTATCATCCTGCATCAATGCACAAGTTACAGCTGCTAACAGCATCTGTCTGATGAAATATTATTATTAATATTTTGACCTTAGTGCTGAGTTTGTCTTTATTCCACTTTATTTAGAGGTTTGTCCAAATGTCCATCATTAATGGTGAAGTTATGATCAGGAAGACAAACTTCTAAAGGTTGGTTCTGATAGAGTTCATGACCTTTGTGTGGGTTGATCTTTTACAGCTAAACTGAGTTTTCAGCCAGTTAAAAATGTGTCATTTTAATATTTTCATCCTGCTTCAGACTGAAAACTCACATCACAACATAAACAGAGGAAACTACAGTTGTTATATTCAACAAAGTTATCATATTTAAAAACCAATAAAAGGTGAATGTATTTAACAGTTGAAGCCTGTGAATGGATGCAGAATAAATCAGCCAGAGCTCATCTCAGGCACTTTCCTGCACTCCAGCAGGAGTCATGGAGGGATGACATCATTGCTATGTCATTGGATACTGGTTATGTTGGTTCTGGTCCAACAAAATGCTGAATGTGCAGAACTGAAACCAGTATGGCCAAATGTGTAAGAAGAAGTGAGTCTTTCTTTGTTTGATGATAAAAAGATGATTCCTGTAGAGAAGCAGCGTCTCCACATGCTAACATCATGCTAAACATAATGACCCTTCTACACGGCTCACTGTCGTTGCTGCTTCACACAAACAGCAAATGTCTTTTATTTTCATTTATTACAATAAATGATGAGTTTTTCCAAACATCCACACATTTACTTTTTATCGCCAGGGAATATGTCTAAATAAGTGAAAAGCTGCATGTTATTCAACCCCCCGCAGGTAAAAGCCCAGTTCCACCTTTACATGATCACAGGAATGACTAGAGTCATGTGACCTCGCTAAACACTCTGAAAACTAAAGGTAAACTAATCACTGCTAATGTAATTAGCCCCGTTTAGTGTGTGTTGGCTCCATAACGTCTCTCTGTCACACAGAGGCTTCTAATCCACAGCCAGTAACTTTCTAATGAACCTTAATTGCAAATGAAACCTGGAAGGCATCATCCGTTACACAGAGGAACCTGATGCTAATATCCTGGCCTGTGACATTTCAGCCTTTAAACGCAGTCTGCTCTAGTTATTTGTCACCTTTTTTATTCCAGATCAAGTGTTTCTGCTGTAGGAGGAACAATAAGCAGGAAGTGTATGCTGTTATTGTTCCATACGGGATAAATGGGAAGCTTTGTCGTTTCACCAGTGAGCCTGCAGCTGATCCAGTTGGACCGATGTCTCAGTAAGGCAAAGCCATGGCGGCAAAGCCATGGCGGCACAGCTGCGTCTGACGCTGACGCCATTGTGTCACCAGACTCTGAAATCTGAAAGCCTTTTATGGGGAAGCGTTGTCGGTTCGGTGCGAGCGAGCAGACAGGATTCTGATTCAGGAGCCAGGAGACGTCTCTGCTTCAACATAAGCAGGAGAGAAACAATCAGCCGTAAACATTTGACCCGTTTAACTTCACTCTCCACCTCGTGCCTCCAGACTCACATCAGAACAAGGTTTATGCTGATTTCCTGCTTTTTGTGCACTGGATGCTTCAAATTCAACACAAAATGAGGAAGAACTGATGAAAGCAGTTCAGTCACAAAGTCCCCAAACCAGCTTCACTATCTGAAGGTTACATCATCAGTCTCACTGGGACACACCTGTGTGTGTGTGTGTGTGTGTGTGTGTGTGTGTGTGTGTGTGTGTGTGTGTGTGTGTGTGTGTGTGTGTGTGTGTGTGTGTGTCTAATCTATTTATTGTCAGTGAGGAAGTTTCTCTCAGCTTTTGGCTCCTTTTATTGACATTTTCTCAAAAGTCATCACATTTGTCCGGATTGATTTTGACGTTTTTATGGACGATTTGTTCGTTTGTTTGTATTTTATAAGCTGACGTGAAAACAGACAGAAATCTTCAAAGAGCTGCACTAAAGCTCTCTTTGTTATCAGTAGAGAAAATGAAGTCCCAGAATCCTCAGCTCCATCCAGGTGAAACTCTTTTTTCAAACACATCTGAGGACATTCGGTCCCCTGTGAGACCTGGGTAATAACTCCCTGACAGTTTGTCATTTCAACTGACCTTTTTTACTGTTTACATAGTAATTTGACCTACTGTGAATATAAACGTATTTACTGCTGCAGCTTCAGAAGCGTGCGGTTTAAAATGTCTGTCTTTTTTATTTATACAAGGTGAAGAACACCTGGTCTCTGCCTGGCCGTCTCCTGGGACACTTTCAGTGAAAGATGATCAAATTTCTTGTCCATAATCTGTAAAAGCATTGTGAAGATTAATGGCAGACATTGGGTCTGCAGTCCAGTCATACTTCAACTCCTCAACTTCTTTTGAATTTCAAATTGCTGACGGGGAGTAACATTATCACACCAGGCTGTAATCTCACCTGCTCCATGCTTCTGTCTGACAGCCATTAGTCCAGCTTTGCAGCCGTTGTTCTTCATACGTTTGGAGTTTTATAAACCCTCCATCTTTTAACATGGCTCAGTGTTGTTTTAGTGGATTAGTTAAGCCTGTCATTTATTTATGAACCTGCCCAGTCTCTGCCTGACTGAACCTGTGAGCCAGAAGCCTGTAATTAGGTTTAAGTGTCCTTCATTAACAACGCCTCGCTGACGTGACGCAAACTCTGATCTAAACTTCCACGTGGCTTTTTGGGCCACCATCGTTGGGTGGAACTGCTGCCTCCTCTCTCTTCTCAGTGACCCGTCTTCTGTTTCCTCCGTAGCTCCGATGCGTCTGTCAATCATGTGATTGACAACCCATTCTCCTGATGTCATCCTCATCTCGTTGTTCACGTAGACCCATAGAGGACAGATCCCTTAGAAAAACTTTTAAAGTTTTGCACGGGTTTTGCACGGGTTTTGTGTGTGACCATGGCAACACAATGGAACTCAGACCGGCAGAGGAGCTAGACTCGACCCTTGCGGCTGGTGGTGGTAGATCAGCTGACGTCCGATCTGACAGTGCTCTGAGTAGACAGACTAAAGATCCTCCACCTCTGTTCAGAAGAGGAGCACAGGAGTGGAGGAGAGCCCTCAGCTCCCGCTGGGACGGTTACACGATCAGGACATTTCATGTGTTTGGAAAATGTAAAAATCCTCCTTTTCAGAACACATCTGTATACTCTGTGGTGTAAATGTAAGAAAGCTAGCTGTCCATCCGCGGGACGTCCTACAACACAACGCTATCAACTGTAGCGATCACAAGGTCATCCAAATGTCAAAGGTCAACAACTGAAACCACTGGTCGCTCAAATACCAGATATCCATGCTCTGCTCCAGTAACAAAGTCTACATTGAAACCAAAACATTCATGACTTTCTACAACGAGCTGTGGGTTCATCAAAACGACCTTGAAACGACCTCGGTTCTTTCCCCGTTAAAGACGTCCTGGGAAAGAACCCATGACTTTTATCCTCTTTAAAAAATCAGTTCTCTTCTCAGACTTAATGATAATCTCCTCCTTGAACCGTCACCTTATCGTGGTGGAGGAGTTTGAGTGCCCTAATGATCCTAGGAGCTATGTTGTCTGGGGCACTTGTGCCCCTGGTAGGGTCACCCATGGCAAAGTGGTCCTAGGTGAGGGGTGAGACAAAGTGCAGTTCAAAAGACTCTTCATGGAAATACAATCATCGAGCCAGTGTACCCGGCCCAGAGGGTTACCGGGGTTCCACCCTGGAGCCAGGCCTGGGGTTGGGGCCCGTGAGCGAGCGCCTGGTGGCCGGGCTTTTGCCCATGGGGCCCGGCCGGGCCCAGCCCGAACTGGATACATGGGCTCATCCACCTGTGGGCCCACCACCTGCAGGAGGAACTTGAAGGGTCCGGTGCATTGTGGATCGGATGAGGCGGGAGCTTTGGTGGTCCGATCCCCGGACGGGAAAACTGGCTATCGGTACATGGAACGTCACCTCTCTGGCGGGAAAGGAGCTGGAGCTTGTGGAAGAGGCTGAGCGATACCGGCTAGATATAGTCGGGCTCACCTCGACACATAGCGTTGGCTCTGGAACCCGAGTCCTGGAGAGGGGTTGGACTCTTTTCTTTGCTGGAGTTGCTCCGGGTGAGAGGCGGAGGGCTGGGGTGGGCTTTCTGTTAGCCCCAAGACTCTCTGCCTGTACGTTGGGGTTTTCTCCGGGGGACGAATGGGCAGCTTCCCTGCGCCTTCGGGTTGGGGAACGGGTCCTGTCTGTTGTTTGTGCTTATGCACCAAATAGCAGCTCAGAGTACCCACCCTTTTTGGAGTCCCTGGGACGAGTGCTGGATAGCGCTCCTACTGGGGACTCCATAGTCCTGCTGGGGGACTTCAACGCTCACGTGGGCAATGACAGCGTGACCTGGAGGGGCGTGATTGGGAGGAACGGCCCGCCCAATCTGAACTCGAGTGGTGTTCTGTTATTGGACTTCTGTGCAAGTCGCAGTTTGGCCATAACGAACACCATGTTCAAACATAAGGATGCCCACCAGTACACCTGGTACCAGGGCAGCCTAGGTTACAGGTCGATGATTGACTTTATAGTTGTATCATCTGACCTGAGACCGTATGTTTTGGACACTCGGGTGAAGAGAGGAGCGGAGCTGTCAGCTGATCACCACCTGGTGGTGAGCTGGATCAGGTGGCAGACCTGGTAGACCCAAACGTATAGTGAGGGTCTGCTGGGAACGCCTGGCAGAAGAGCCTGTCAAGATGGTCTTCAACTCCCACCTCCGGCAGAGCTTCGACCGCGTCCCGAGAGCAGTGGGGGACATTGAGTCCGAATGGGCCTTGTTCCGCTCTGCGATTGTTGAGGCGGCTGTTGCTAGCTGTGGTCGCAAGGTGGCTGGTGCCAGTCGTGGCGGTAACCCCCGTACCCGCTGGTGGACACCAGAGGTTAGGGGAGCCGTCAGGCTGAAGAAGGAGGCCTACAGGGCGTGGCTGGTCTGTGGGTCTCCAGAGACAAGCGGGGTGCAGCAGTGGCAGTTTCCGAGGCAAAATCTCGAGCGTGGGAGGAGTTCGGCGAGACCATGGAGAAAGACTATCAATCTGCTCCAAAGAGGTTCTGGCAAACCATCCGGCGCCTCAGGGGAGGAAGGCGGCAACTCGCTCACACTGTTTACAGTGGGGACGGGGAGCTGCTGATGTCAACTGGGGCTATAGTCGGGCGGTGGAAGGAATACTTTGAGGAGCTCCTCAATCCCACCGACACGCATTCCGAGGAGGAACCAGAGCTGGGAGACCTGGGGACGGACTGTCCAATCTCTGGGGCAGAAGTCGCTGAGGTAGTCAAACAACTACGCAGTGGCGGAGCCCCGGGGGTGGATGAGATCCGACCTGGGTATCTGAAAGCTATGGATGTTGTAGGTCTGTCGTGGCTGACACGTCTCTGCAACATTGCGTGGTCATCGGGGGCAGTTCCTGTGGAGTGGCAGACCGGGGTGGTGGTTCCCATTTTTAAGAAGGGGGACCAGAGGGTGTGTTCCAACTATAGGGGGATCACACTCCTCAGCCTCCCTGGAAAGGTCTACTCCAGGGTCCTGGAGAGGAGGTTCCGGTCGATAGTTGAACCTCAGATTGAAGAGGAGCTATGTGGTTTTGGTCCTGGTCCTGGAACTGTGGACCAGCTCTTTACCCTCGCTAGGGTGATGGAGGGGTCATGGGAGTTTGCCCAACCAATCCACATGTGTTTAGTGGATTTGGAGAAGGCTTATGACCGTGTCCCCAGGGACACCCTGTGGGGGACGCTCCAGGAGTACGGGGTGGATGGTCTTTTGTTAAGGGCCATTCAGTCCCTGTACCAGAGGAGTGTGAGTCTGGTCCGCATAGCCGGCAGTAAGTCGGACCTGTTCCCAGTGAGGGTTGGACTCCTCCAGGGCTGCCCTTTGTCTCCGGTCCTGGACGAGATGAGACGAGACTTAATGATCATGAATAACATTGTTTGCATATCATTAAAAAGTATTTAATCAGCATTCATTACTTAAGAAAGTAACAGTTAAATCATAATTAATGATAATATTTAATATGCATTGTTTTAGTGTGAATGTGTGAATGTGTCTATGCAGTGTGAAGCGCTTTGGGAGTTCTAGGACTTAGAAAGCGCTGTACAAGTACACAACATTTACCATACATCAAAGGTCTCTAATTGGTGATTTAATCATGTTTTATTATCATATTAATATTAAAATAATGGTCTTTCATTAATTTAAACAAAGTTTAAATCATGATTTCTAAGAAGACACTTTCTCTTTAGTTTCTGAGAGAATGTGAAGAGTATGTTGGTAACGCCTCTTTTCCAATTCCTGGCAAATCATTGGTTAATCCTAAATCCTATAAAAACATAGGATTTCTGAATGTCTCCAGTTCAGTCTGAGTCTAGGTTGGAGTCCTAAGTCTTTGCTGAGTTTCCAGTCTCTCCCAGCATGTAGACTGGAAACCCTTTGTCTGGAGTCAGGCCAGGTAGAGACCGACTTCTCCAGACAGCCTGGGTCCATCAGCTGGTCTGGTTCAGTGAGTCCTGATCAACATGATGTCAGATTGTTTATCATCATTGATCAGTTATCAGTAATTACTAAATCAACTCAGCAGGTCCATTTATAATGACTCCACTTCACTTTCCTTTAAGACACTAAACCAGACCCTTTAATAACGTCTTTAATCATTTACATAAATGTTTATTCATGTTTTGTTTTTATTTTGTAAATAAATAAATTAGTATAATATAGTAATAAATTCATGTTTATATAAAACTATATTTTGCCTCTGTGTCAAATTACTAATAAGATTGATTCACTGTCTACCGCAAAGAACCAACGTTTTTATAGAATCAATATTAATGATCCAATTTATGCTTCATCATAAGTTAGATAGGGTTAATACTTTGTTTTTTTTTTTGTTTTTTTTAACCCCGTGTCCTGTCCGGCTGTGGAGCAAACAGAATAATGTCTGAGTGCCAAAAACAAGGTGAGAGGTTACAGCCACTGCTATAAAACTCCTCCTGATTTTTGTTTAAATATAACCCCCAAAATCTTTATTAGAATGTTTTTATGGTTGATTGGACACGGAGCCTGAAAGTGAAGGGAAGGGTACAGAAAGAGGGATGGGGGAGAAAGTAAACAGAAAAAGAAGAGAACAAGAGACGTGAAGAGTCCACTTCTAGACCTGTAAATAAAGCACAAACAAACAAAACAGGAGAAAAGATACAACAGCAACAAACAGCATATGAATACACAACAGTTGTGATATTCTTCAAATGTATACGTATACACCAGTTCAAGAGAGTTCAGTGTCAACCACAGCCCCAGTCAATGTGTCTGAAAACACCTGAGTCGTCTTTATGTGAGCACCTTGTGATCACCTGTGTGTATATATGCGCGCTTGTTTATGTAAGGTTTCTCTATTGAAACATTCAATAATAAGTTAGAGGAGCCACAGACCCGCCCCCAAGGCCCACGGAGGACGCGGAGGAGGTCCAGGCCCCAGACGTCCAGAGGACACCCAGGGCACGGACACCCCAGGGAGACCGCCATCAGGGCAGTCGCTAAACTCTCCCCCAGAGGGCGCAGAGGCTCACCCCACGTGGGCCCCCCGGCAGTCGCCGCGCTAGAGCCCCTGGGGGGTCGCGGCTAGGAGCTCACAGGCACCGCCTGCAGCCGGCCATCCAGGGTAGATCTAGCCGGAACCAGAGACCCGAGACCCAGGAGCGAACCGGCCCCAGCAGAGGCCCGACCACCCCCGGGGGCCCAGATCCCACCAGGCCGCCACAGGAAGAAGAGCAGGCAGACGCCCCCAGCACCCAGACCCAGACCCCGAGACACCCCAGCACGCCACTGGAGAAAGGCACCACCAATGCCGAGGCGC
>SSNR01000354.1:633067-643676 GCA_006937965.1 Callopanchax toddi
GTCTCAGGTGGTCCCATGTCTCAGGTGGTCTCATGTCTCAGGTGGTCCCATGTCTCAGGTGGTCCCATGTCTCAGGTGGTCCCATGTCTCAGGTGGTCTCATGTCTCAGGTGGTCCCATGTCTCAGGTGGTCTCATGTCTCAGGTGGTCTCATGTCTCAGGTGGTCTCATGTCTGTGGGTCTGTTTGGCTTCTTCAGGATGACATCACTTCAGGCAGATCTACACTCAGTCAGTCCGTCGGGGGACTGGGGGGTCTCTGAACCACGTTGAGGATCAGAACCGTAACCCTGGATTGTGGATCGGTGTTGGACAGACTCAGCTGAGAGAAGGATTGTCTTCCAGAAAGAGTAGGAGGAAGACAGAGCAGAACAGAGAGAGCAGAGGAGGAGAGAGGTTACGAAAAGAAAAGTTCTGAAGATAGAGGCGAGAAAAGAAAAAGACACAGCAGTTATCTATCTATCTATCTATCTATCTATCTATCTATCTATCTATCTATCTATCTATCTATCTATCTATCTATCTATCTATCTATCTATCTATCTATCATCTATCTATCTATCTATCTATCTATCTATCTATCTATCTATCTATCTATCTATCTATCTATCTATCTATCTATCTATCTATCTATCTATAGTGGGGCAAAAAAGTATTTGTTCAGCCACCGATTGTGCCAGTTCTCCCACTTCAAATGATGGCAGAGGTCAGTGATTTTCATCATCGGTACACTTCAACTGTGAGAGACAGAATGTGAAAACACAATCCATGAATTCACATGGTAGGATTTTTAAAGAATTTATTTTAAGGTTAGATTTTTTTAAAGATCCTTTATGAATCCAACCGGTTCCGTTCTGTGTTGACTCTGTCCCGGAGCTGCTGTCACGTCTTTAATTGGCGCTAATTGGTTTTCCGGTCACACCGTCGGTCGGCGCGGAGACAGTCAAAGCTTTAAACGCTGTTACCGGATACAAAGCTCGGTCTGTGGCCGTCAGCAGACCTGGGACCAGGGAGCAGCTGTTCGGATCCGGTTCTGAGAGGCTCCCTGAGGTCTGGTGGAGCCTCGGAGTTTAGACAGGATGGAGTCTGGTCCAGGTTCTGATCCCAGACCAGTCTGACTGGACTTTGGTTCAGCCTCATGTCTGAACGCAGCTCTGGGCCTTAAGTCTGAAGAGTTCACCAGAAATCAGAGTCCACTAACAGGAACCATGACCACAGGGATGAAGACACGCTCTGACAGAATACAGATAAAAACAGGTAAAACATCAAAAACCAGTCAAAGTGAAACATTAGAGTCAACAAGAGTTTATTAAACCATGACCTAATGGCAACATGACCACAGAATACAGAAAAACAAGTTCAAAGACAAAACGACAGCTAAGAAGACAATGAAAAAAGATGGACCCAAAAGGACGACCTGGAGTCCAAAGACCTGTTAGGGCTGATGACGGTGACTTGATTAGACTAGAATCAGCTGTTAGCAGGCTAACATCTGGACAGTTTGGAACAAAACAACATTTCCGTAACATTTGGACGTTGCAGAGCTCTTAATAAAACAGAGGAAAGCTGCTACGGAAGCCCAGGTGTCCAAGCAAGGACACCTTAGTAATAGAACCGTACAGAGGAATGTCCCTGAACAGGGTTTGGGGGTCGTAACTGAAAACAGTAGAGGTGTATTTTGTTGACGTGTCATTAAACCACCGTCCAGAGTGCTGCTGACCTCCAGCTGGAGTTCTGTCTTTGGAAGGTTGGACGTGAGTCTGAAAGCACAATGAAGACCAGCTCTGGTTGAAATAGAGTTTGGTGTCAGGAGGATCTCAGCTCTGCTGTGTCTGATGACGTGGTTCATCAGGCTCTGACCTTCAGCTCCTGCTGATCCAGCAGCCCAGTGAAGCCACTGGGAGAAGGATGGAACTCCAGGTGGGGGAGAGCTCCCACCTCAAGTGGAAGAGTTTAGCTTTTGTTGACGATGAGGGAAGGAGAGAGGTGGACCGGCGGATCAGGGCAGAACCGGTCTGTGGTGGTGAAGAGGGAGCTGAGCCAGAAAGAGACGCTCTAGCTTTACTTCCTGATTTATTCTCCAGTCCTCAGCGCTGTCAGGAGTTCCTCAGGCTGTGCTCAGGAGCCTGAGTAGAACCGCGGTTCCTCCACATCGAGGGGAGGTGTTCCAGGCAGGAGGCCTCCAGGCTGGTCTGGGAACTCCATGGGGTCTTTATGGAGGACCTGGAGAGAAGATGGGGACCCGGACCCAGAGGACTACCAGTCTGAAGAATATTTTTTAATCCTTTTGATGTTTTTGTGATTATTTGGAGCAGGAATAGAAAGACGAGTTTGATTATTTGCAGAGGGATTATCTGTGGTCCTCAACCAGAGTTAAGGACTGGTAGAATGTTTAAACATGTTTATGTTCAGGTGTTTGACCTGTGAGGCTGAAAGACCCTACAAACCAAAAAGAACTTTTTAATGTGAAGGTTCAAGTCCCGCTCAAAGCTTTGGGTTTTATTAACCAGTTTATTTCTTTAATTAAAGGTGAAATGTGGAATATTTTCTCTGTCTCAAAGTGTTCTAAATGACATTTCAGGTCTAAACTCTGATCTATGGTAGAGTTCCACAACATGAAGACCCTCCTTCCTCCTAGAGACCCCTTTACATTCTCTCTGGCCGCCAACATTTTTAGCCAATAAAATTCAAATGTCGGCTTTCTGTCAACGTGCACGCGCTTCGAGCAAACCTGTACCAGTAGGGGGCGCTCTCATACAGGACGCTCCGTGTGTTTCTCTGTTGACCTCTCAGCCGTTCATGGAGTCAGAGCTCATTTCTACTAAAAACGTATCCATTCCCCGGATAATGACGGATTTATTTTTATTTATAAACCTTTCGCCTCAGAATGACGAGGCTTGCCAAGGATACATGTTTATTTTGGCCAAGGACTCATTCTGGACCGAGCGTTTTCTTATTTCCGGTTCCTGTGGCTTCAGACCATCAGCTGCTGTTCTAAAGACAGGAGTCAAACACCGCAGGGACGGAGAGGACAGCCTCTACAGTGTGAACTGTGAGTGATTAAACCTACAATGTAATCATAGTTGGAGTAGCACAGTTTATGCCCAGACTGAAGTAATGCGCCGTGTGCGTGCACGTGACGAAGTGTTTTGGGAGGAGGAGCCGTTGGATTTAAAAACTGCTCTCTTGATGAGCGGCTTTAAACTTGCTGGTAAATCGAGGAACAAGCCCTCACAGATTATTACTACTCCGTTCATAAAACCTGACTCAGTCCAGCAGAGGGACCCAGATCCAGATCCGGCTCCGTTTATTTGATGCTGCTGTAGCAGGTTAAAGCTGCACTCTGCGACATTGTAAACAAGCTAAGTATCGCGTTATTTTACAGAAACACGTCTCAGAGCTCTCACCCCTCCCGTCGGGTAGAATCCATAGGTCAGCCTTCCCGTGGACATGGGACCATGCGTTGCCATGGTTACAATAGAGACCAAAACTCCAGCCATAGAAACGTTCCCCCAGGTTTCCCTCTTTTCACCTCCAAACGTTTTTAGCTTCCTGCTAGCTGAAAGCTGTTTCTCTTTTTGGGACTCTGTATTTTCTCCTAAAACTGAAGCGCTAACAGCTGTTTCTGTCCTTCTCTCACTTCCTGGATGTTCTGCTGAAAAATGCTCCAGCAGCATTAATGGAGGATCCAGACAGTGAGGAAGTGAGGCGCTTCAGGAGACAGACAGACGGCTTGTCCAATCCTATTGTTCGGACCGATCGATAGGATTGGACAATCCGGCTGAGGTTTTTAGAGAACTGCGGGACAACCACTTTATTGATTTCTTTCGGGGTTTTAATCTCCATAATATATTTATAACTGTAATATGTTAGAACGTTGTTAAGAGGCTTTAAATAAAACGTTAAACGCTACGTTGTTTATCCTAAAGATAGACTCACCGCTCTGCAGCAGCGTCTCTCCTGGTCTGACTAGCCTATTGCCCTGGTCAGAGGACTACTTCCTGTTTCTAGAGACCCCACCCACTTTGAGTGATGTCACTGGTGGGTGTGGTCATACTGTAGATAGACGGACCCAACCATCCCTTAAAGGGATTTTTTTGGTCTTTGCGTCTGATTGTTGCTGTTTGCGCTGCCCCCTGGTGGCCACAAAGTATTTGACTTTTTGTTGAATCATCATTAAATGAACATATCTGTCAAAAAATAAAAGTGACCGATGATTTGACGAGCAGCATAGCCGTTAACTGCTGAGGGTTCAGACGAGCATCCATGACTTTAATGTGTTTAATGAGTTCATCCATCCTTCCATTTGTCACCTCCTCCTCCTCCTTCTCCTCCTCCTCCTCCTTTACGGCAGCGTAGCCGAGGCGTAAAAAGCCTCTGATGCTTCAGCGGTGATAATAACCAGAGCATCGTCTGTTCACACGCCGGTGTGGACGGAGAGGAGCGTCCGTGCTGCTGCAGCGGGTCGTTCAGCTGTCAGGCGCAGAGGAATGATAATTAGAGAGAGATTGACTCGGCAGCAGGAAGAAAAAAGGAGGAAAAGAAAAGGAGGAGAGGAGGGTGGCCTGCAGCAGTGAGCTGAGGAGAATGAAGAGAGAAAGAGAGGAGGAAAGAGGGATGGAACTGATCTGAGTCTGATCACGAAGAGGAGAGGAAAAGCGCCGAGTGGCTGCAGGATTTTCTTTTTTCCTGGGGAGGAGAGATGATGGTGACAGCAGCAGCAGCACTGAGAGGTAGAGAGGAATGAGCCTGGATCAATAATCCTCTTCCTCCTCCACCTTCATCCCTCCATCAAGTCTGCAGGAGCTGCTGAGACCCGTGAGACTCCCGTCGCCTGTTTTTCATTCTGTCATTTTTTTCTGAATGCTGCATCGTGTGTGAGTGAGCTCACATGTGTGTCACGTAACTGTGGGTTATGTAGGCCATAAGGACCGCTGCGTTGAGTGTGTGTACAGTGTGTGTGTGTGTGTGTGTGTGTGTGTGTGGGCTGTATGACCTACTGTGTGCTGCGGCTGCTGAATTAAACCTACATGATATGAAATGTTAGGAATCTGAATCCCAGGCAGGTAGAGTGAGATTCATTTCAGTTAGAAATGTCATTTTTCTCAGACTTCCTGTGAATGATTTCTTCCTCATGGAAACATACTGCTAACCATCGTGGAGACGTAGAAATCGAACATGTTGGAAACACAGAAACCAGCGTTTAAGATGGAAGGTTTGAGTAGGAACTGGATTTAACATCTCACTCCAAAACACTTTGATCTGCATCCACATTAAACCATTTCCTGAAACGTTCATCTTTACATGGGTTCAGATTTATGACTGAGCAGTTCATGATTGTGTCCGACCTGGTTTCACCTGAACTGGGTCAATTTGGGTCACAACAACTGGAGGATCTGGTTCTGGAATCATTAACCACAAAGTCCAGACTGCAAAACAACGGACTACAGTCTGTGGAAGTCCCAAAGTGAAAGGCTATGGAAGAGCAGGACGGGTTCACCGAGGAGGAACTGAAGGCAGAAGTCCAAAAGACTGGGAGAGACCATCTAACTGTCCGCTGGGAAAATCAGGTCGGACGAAAACCAGAACTTTATATCTAGAATCAGAACACTCAGCGAGAAAGGTGATCCACCAAAACCATGTGACTCATGTGAAATACAAGTAAAAAAACACACCATTTCACATGTTTCCTATGTGAATCTGGAAATAAAACAAATATGAGGAAAAAAAATCACGCTTCACATGTTAACATGTTCATGTTCTGCACATGTTTCACATGTTAACATGTTCATGTTCTGCACATGTTTCACATGTTAACAAGTTCATGTACTGCATATGTTTCACATGTTAAGTTCATGTTCTGCACATGTTTCACATGTTAACAAGTTCATGTTCTGCACATGTTTCACATGTTAACATCTTCCTGTTCTGCACGTGTTTCACATGTTAACATGTTCATGTTTTGCACATGTTTGACATGTTAACATCTTCCTGTTCTGCACATGTTTCACATGTTAACATGTTCATGTTCTGCACATGTTTCACATGTTAACATGTTTGTGTTCTGCACATGTTTCACATGTTAACATCAACCTGTTCTGCACATGTTTCACATGTTAACATGTTCGTGTTCTGCACATGTTTCACATGTCAACATGTTCATGTTCTGCACGTTTCACATGTTAACATGTTCATGTTCTACACATGTTTCACATGTTAACATGTTCATGTTATGCACATGTTTCACATGTTAACATCTTACTGTTCTGCACATGTTTCACATGTTAACATGTTCATGTTATGCACATGTTTCACATGTTAACATGTTCATGTTCTGCACATGTTTCACATGTTAATATGTTCATGTTCTGCACATGTTTCACATGTTAATATGTTCATGTTCTGCACATGTTTCACATGTTAACATGTTCATGTTCTGCACATGTTTCACATGTTAATATGTTCATGTTCTGCACATGTTAACATCTTACTGTTCTGCACATGTTTCACATGATCATGTTCTGCACATGTTTCACATGTTCATGTTCTACACATGTTTCACATGTTAACATCTTACTGTTCTACACATGTTTCACATGTTAACATGTTCATGTTCTGCACATGTTTCACATGTTAACATGTTCATGTTATGCACAGGTTTCCCATGTTAACATGTTCATGTTCTACACATGTTTCACATGTTAACATCTTACTGTTCTGCACATGTTTCACATGTTAACATGTTCATGTTCTGCACATGTTTCACATGTTAACATGTTCATGTTCTGCACATGTTTCACATGTTAATATGTTCATGTTATGCACATGTTTCACATGTTAATATGTTCATGTTCTACACATGTTTCACATGTTAACATGTTCATGTTCTGCACATGTTTCACATGTTAATATGTTCATGTTATGCACGTTTCCCATGTTAACATGTTCATGTTCTACACATGTTTCACATGTTAACATCTTACTGTTCTGCACATGTTTCACATGTTAACATGTTCATGTTATGCACATGTTTCACATGTTAATATGTTCATGTTCTACACATGTTTCACAT
Source organism: Callopanchax toddi (assembly GCA_006937965.1). NCBI lineage: Eukaryota > Metazoa > Chordata > Actinopteri > Cyprinodontiformes > Nothobranchiidae > Callopanchax > Callopanchax toddi. The sequence continues at coordinate 640,137 of SSNR01000354.1, forward strand.
GTTAACATGTTCATGTTATGCACATGTTTCACATGTTAACATGTTCATGTTATGCACATGTTTCACATGTTAACATGTTCATGTTCTGCACATGTTTCACATGTTAATATGTTCATGTTCTGCACATGTTTCACATGTTAACATGTTCATGTTCTGCACATATTTCACATGTTAATATGTTCATGTTCTGCACATGTTTCACATGTTAACATGTTCATGTTCTACACATGTTTCACATGTTAACATCTTACTGTTCTACACATGTTTCACATGTTAATATGTTCATGTTCTAGTAAGTAAGTAAGTAAAGTTTATTTATATAGCACCTTTCACAGATATACATCACAAAGCGCTTGACAATATAAACAAATAAAAACAAAACAGAGATTTGGGGTACCAGATACAATATTTGGGCAAGATTTGGGGTACCTTCAGGGGACCTACATTGTAAATTATGAGATATAGTGGGACATTGGCTTGTGTAAGGAACTAAAGTCTTGGGCAGAAATATTGGGGCAACTTCAATACAATATTTGGGCAAAAAAAAATAAAGATGGGAGCAGAAGAAAATGTAAACAAAATGGAGGGAGGGAGTAGCATTTTACACACAGTCACAACAACCGATAAACACATCAAGGAGGGTGGGTGGGTCAGGATCTCCACCAGCAGCAAGGACACGGCACAGCTGACCGACCTTCACTCCCAGTAGAGGGGGGGGGGGGGCGAGTTAGGGTGAGAGAGCGTAGAGAAGGGGGGGGGCTGAGCAGTCGCTTCATTCACTCTGTTGAGTAGGAGAATGTTTTCAGGGTCACCAGATAAGATAACAGAATGTGTTTGGAGCAGGCAGTCCTGTTTGTTACAGCCGCCTTAAATGTCTGTCTCACTGGCTTCATCCCGTCCAAATTCCACATCCTGGCCAGTCCCATCTGATCCGTGTAGTTTGACACATCGATCGTAATTCACTCCGCGCCAGAGTTCATTCGCAGACAGTCCTACGAGACAACTCAGTCCTCGCGAGTGTTTCAGTGTTCAAAGCACGCATCAGCCCCCTTTGAAGCACAGGAATCCTGTCAATTGCACCTGTTAGCTCCGTTGTTCTCCGATAAACCAGGTCCATGCAGATTCCAATGAGCGTGCACCCGATCATCATTAATCCAAAGTTGTAGACCTCCAGAGACAGACTTGCAGGACCCGCAATCTGATCCATTACGAACCCCACAGCTCTTGTCTCAGTCAGCCGCGGAGTCCCCTCCTCCGTTTTGAGAGTGTAAAAAATTTTACACATGTTTCACATGTTAACATCTTACTGTTCTGCACATGTTTCACATGTTAATATGTTCATGTTCTACACATGTTTCACATGTTAACATCTTACTGTTCTGCACATGTTTCACATGTTAATATGTTCATGTTCTACACATGTTAACATCTTACTGTTCTGCACATGTTTCACATGTTAATATATTCATGTTCTGCACATGTTTCACATGTTAATATGTTCATGTTCTACAGATGTTTCACATATTAACATGTTCAGATTCTGCACATGTTTGATGATGAGAGCAGCAGGTCTGCGGTGTAGACTGATTTCACCGTCTCTGCTCCTGATTTGGAGCTGGACAGACCAAAACGAGTCATCAGCACAGCGACACATTAGCACAGCGACACGTTAGCACAGCGACACGTTAGCACAGCGACACGTTAGCACAGCGACACGTTAGCACAATGACTCGTCAGCACAGCAAGTCGTTTCTTCTCCCGCTGCAGAGCGCTGGAACAGTTCGCGACTCTGAGTGACAGGTGGCGTACGTGACACGGCTTCCAGCCCTCAAACCCTACTGGACAGAAGCTGAACATCACCTCTGAGATCAGGCTGGACATCAATTGTTCTAAATGCAGAAAATTTTGCAATTTTTTAAGGAATCTAGACAAGCAAATGTTGCTTACCCCATTGGCAGATTTCTTTGGTCAAATCTAGAAAATTTGACCATATTTAAGAAGATCTGGCCTATTTCAAGTAGGGCTGTAAGAATATATTTTCTTTTTAGACAAAAACAAGTCAAAATGTCTAAAAACAAGGCTGTTTTACTTTCTTAGAAATCAGTTTTTGCAGTGTATCAACTAGAACTCAAAATGAAGAAAGGTTCAAATCCCTTCAGGAAACCAGGAGAGCTGTTGATCAAAACCAATACCAGGAAAAACTGCTGCTTGAAAAAGTCCAAAGAAATCAATACCGGCTTCAAGCTTCAGCACAAGAAGGTTCTATTGAATGCTTGCAGGCTGGGCGGAGCCCCGGATGTTTGGGCTCTGACCTCTGGGTTCACCAGTGAACTTCACCTGTCACCATGTGAGCAGCTTCCTGTGTCGGCGTGATCATATCACCATACCTGGACACACAAAAAAAAGTTCTTTATCTGTGAAACGCCCTGGTCCAGTCCGGTCTGGTCCAGTGAGGTTCCAGATCACATCCACAGTATTCTTCACTTCGTTTTAAGACTTTTAAACGTTTGCTTCATTTTAGTTTCAAACTTCTGTAAATGAGTTTAAAACTGGTTTCAGATCAGCTGACTGGCAGCAGGATGGCTAAACGTCCTCAGAAACATCAAACTGCTGAGTCTGAGAAAACCAAACACGACGGCGTCAGGTCGGAGCGCGGCCCTGTGTGGGCTGAGCGGTGAGACGGAGCGCTGTGACACCGAGCAGCTGGAGCGACTCACATCAGAGTGGGAGGTGGTCAGGGAGGACTGGCTCCGCCCACTTAGTGGGAAGAGATGGTCACAGCACAGAGTGTGTGTGCGTGCGCGTGCGCGTGAGTGTGTGTGTGTGTGTGCGTGTGTGCGCGCGTGCGTGTGTGTGTGCGTGTGTGTGTGTGTGCGTGTGTGCGTGCGTGTGTGTGTGCGTGCGTGCGTGCGTGCGTGTGTGCGTGCGTGTGTGTGTGTGAGTGTGTGTGTGTGTGGGCGTGCGCGTGTGTGCGTGCGTGTGTGCGTGCGTGTGAGTGTGTGAGTGTGTGTGTGTGCGTGTGTGTGTGTGTGCGTGTGTGCGTGCGTGTGTGTGTGCGTGCGTGCGTGCGTGCGTGCGTGTGTGTGTGTGTGCGTGTGTGCGCGCGTGCGCGTGTGTGCGTGCGTGCGTGCGTGCGTGTGTGCGTGCGTGTGAGTGTGTGAGTGTGTGAGTGTGTGAGTGTGTGTGTGTGTGCGTGCGTGTGTGTGCGTGTGTGTGTGCGTGTGTGTGTGCGTGTGTGCGTGTGTGCGTGCGTGCGTGTGTTTGTATCTCTATAGTTGTGAGGACATACTATTGACATCCAACCAACATTGTGAGGACATTTTGGGTTGTGAGGACATTTTGCCACGTCCTCACAAAGTTTTGCTTTAAATGAGCTTATAAAGGGTTAATAAATGTTGTGGCAAATTTTCAGGAAAAGTCCTCACAGAAATATTAAACACAGAAAAGTGTGTGACTGCAGTAACTCTATAGCTCCAACTAATGGTCACACACTGGTGTGTGTGTGTGCGTGTGTGCGTGCGTGTGTGTGTGCGTGCGTGC
>SSNR01000355.1:19698-38470 GCA_006937965.1 Callopanchax toddi
CAGGTCCACAGACCAGAATCTACTAACAGCTCCAACCCGAGTCCTCAGGTCCACAGACCAGAATCTACTAACAGCTCCAACCCGAGTCCTCAGGTCCACAGACCAGAATCTACTAACAGCTCCAACCCGAGTCCTCAGGTCCACAGACCAGAATCTACTAACAGCTCCAACCCGAGTCCTCAGGTCCACAGACCAGAATCTACTAACAGCTCCAACCCGAGTCCTCAGGTCCACAGACCAGAATCTACTAACAGCTCCAACCCGAGTCCTCAGGTCCACAGACCAGAATCTACTAACAGCTCCAACCCGAGTCCTCAGGTCCACAGACCAGAATCTACTAACAGCTCCAACCCGAGTCCTCAGGTCCACAGACCAGAATCTCCTAACAGGTCCAAGGACCAGATTTAAAGTCCAGGTGATCTCTCCTTCCAGTCTGTTGCACCTCGACTTTGGAATGACCTTCCTTTAGTCTGACGCTGTATAGACAGTCTGGACTCCTTTAAAAAGCAGTTGAAGACCCAATTTTTCAAAACTGCTTTTAAATAACTCTTTTGTGTTCTCTTGTTGTTGTTTAATAATTTTGATTTGTAATGATATTTTGTTTGTTTTATTGATTTTATTTGTTTTATCATGTTTGATTCTGTTTTCTGTGAAGCACTTTGTGATTTTTTCTGTGAAAGGTGCTATAGAAATAAACTTTACTTACTTACTTACTTACTTACGACTCGGAGCTCTCACCCCTCCCGTCGGGTATAATCGGTACGCCAGCCTCCCGCGGACATGGGACCCCGTTTAGCGACGATAACAAAGCAGAGTCTAACTCCAGCCGTAGAAACGTTCCCCCAGCTTTTCCTCTTTTCACCTCCAAACGTTTTTAGTTTTCTGCTAGCTGAAAAGGTGTTTTTTGGGGGGACTCTGGTATTTTTATCTTAAAATGAAAGCACTGACCACCGACTAATTCTGTCCTCCTTTCACTTCCGGGATGTTCAGACGGAAAACGTGTCCGGGCGGATTATTGGTGAATCCAAGCAGTGAGGAAATGCGGCAGACAGACAGCTGAAGTTTTTAGAGAACTGCGGGACAACTACAGTACTTTATTGATTTCTTTCAGGTTTTTTTAATCTCCACAATATATTTATGGCTATACTATATTGGAACGTTGTTAAGAGGCTTTAAAAAAATGTTAAAGCTACATTGTTTACCTGGCTACTGAGTATGGCTTTAATAAATAGTTTATTTGTGCTAAGTTACCGTTTTCCTCTGTTGTTTTTGGTATAGGATTAAAGGTACACTAAATAATTTTCTAACTTTTAACATAAAAACATTAGTCTTGTAAAAAGTAGGCACTCTATATAAACTGCAGACACCTTCCACACTCATTCACTCACTCATTCATACATATGTGTCATTAGTCTGTTACATTAGAGTGTAAGTAAATGAATTTGGGGCTGTTTCTAAGCGGTAAAGCTGAACAGTCGCTACAGCTGGTACAGACCCAGGAGCCCAGTTTAGATTAACGGCGTTATTTTTCTTATTGCACGATAAAGAGTCTGGCGATAACGCAGCCGTTAAGGGCCCAGTACTAATTTTTTTATTTTCTAAATTCATCCAGCGAGCCGGATTGAACGCCCTTTGCTGGCCGTATGAAGGACACCCCTGCTTTAAGGCATCTGAGTACATATTTAACAGTGTTCCAGTGTTCTTCGGTAGGATCTCCAAAATGTTGAGCGTTTGCTCACTATAAAACTAAGGTCTGGCCTAGTACAGGTTGATAGGTGGGTCAGACTTCTGTCATTTTCTTTCCACTTTCAGAATACACCAGTTTATGCTCACAAGGAGTCTCTCTTGGTTTGCAATTTTTCATTCCAAACCTTTCTAGAATCTTATTTACAAAACTCTTTTGTGACATTTTGGTTTGGTTTTTGTTCTGTTCAAAATCTATACCCAAAAAGTCTTTGAACTTTCCTAGGTCCTTCATTTGAAACTTGTCAGAGAGCATCTGTTAATGTCTGCTCACTACTTCCAGCTAGAATGAGGTCATCAACCCAAATCACTAGACTCACCCTTTCATTGCCTCCTTCTCTGGAGTACAGACAGTGATCAGCAGGATTCTGTTCAACGTGTAACAGTAAGTTCCAGCTTCGGCCCGACTGCTTTAAGCCGTAAAGGGACTTATGTAGTTTACATACTAGTTTTTGCTTTCTTTTCAAAACCTTCTGGTTGTTCTACAAATATTTCACAATCTATCGGCGCGTGCAGGTAGGCTGTCTTAACATCCATTTGATGTAGGATGAAACCTTCCTGTGCTGCCTTCTGCATCACCACTCTTAGGGCGTTTTAGCCGTTGTCCACTTAACATTTAGGTCTTTCTCAGTCTGCCCTCCACTGATTTAACTGTATTTACACAGTTAAGATCTGCTTTAGCTATTTCAGCAGTTTAAAGCAATCTTTTCAGCTAAATTAAACCTTTTCAACAAAATGTAACCCCTAATTCTTTTAATCAAATAAGGTATTTTGAACTCTAACTAAAATTAAAATACTTTAAGCTTGCCTAAACTTAAAATATTTAAGATTATTCTGCTTAAACTTCAGCTTCCCCGCTGAAAAAACCAGCATAGACCAGCATATGCTGGTTCCAGCATATGCTGTGTTTTGGTGCTGGTATGCTGGTCCATAGTGATCCATTAGTTCAACCAGCATAGACCAGCACCAAACCAGCATAGACCAGCAACAAACCAGCATAGACCAGCAACAAACCAGCATAGACCAGCATTGACCAGCATATAAATCAAGACCATCATGATTTGTTTGCTGGTCTTTGCTGGTCAATGCTGGTCTATGCTGGTTTGGTGCTGGTCTATGCTGGTTGAACTAATGGATCACTATGGACCAGCATATGCTGGAACCAGCATATGCTGGTCTATGCTGGTTTTTTCAGCAGGGTTTTTATCAAATATTCTGCTTTTTATGACATTTCAACTTCATTTCAGCTTAAGTTCATCTATAGGACATCAGGCTCCAGCCAGGTTCAACGGTTGAGTCTCTTCCTGGCCCTTTTTGACTCTACTGTCATTTCTCAGTTAATCTTAGGTGAAACTTTTGATCCAGATTTCAACAATTCTTTTGAGGTTTTAGCAGTTTCTTTGCCAACTTCAACTTTTATTCAGCTGTTTCTCAGTATATCTTTCACTGATGTAGCTGTATTTACACATTTCAGCTAGCTTTTATCCTGATCTTTATCTTTTCAGCAAAAATACCATTTTCAGCAATTTTCTACAATGACATTTTAACAATTCAAATTATTTTCAACAATTATTTTCAAGTTACACAAGTTTAAGCTTCATTCAACTTCAACAATTAAACTTTTTCTGCACATATTTACAGTTAAGCTAACTTTTAGCTCATGTCAGGTTCATTCAGCTGGATTTCAGCTGTATCATTCAGCTCTCAGCATTCAAACTTTGCATTTTTGCAAGAAATGCAACCTTTCTAGTTTAATTTAGGATTGAAAATGAAACAAAGTAAAGTTTCTGTTTCCTGAGAGTACATGGTGGAGGGTTAGGGTGTGTCATGTTGGATGTGAATGTATACTACCCTTAGCTGTGTGATACGTTGTTGAGCTTTATGTTTCTGTGAGATGTGGGTGTGAGTGTTTGGGTCGTCCACTGCGTATATGCTAGTTTTGTTTTGTATTGACAAATAAACATCAGGTTCTTTCAGAGGAACGTCTCTTCATCCTTACCTGAGAGGGAAATACTGTAGAGTTAGAGATGTTTTCAGACTGTTAACCTATCAGCTTGGTTTCCATTCCCTTATAAACAGTGAACCAGACTCCTGACCCAGGTGGTCCACTAGGATTGGTCAAACATGATCCTCATTAATACACTGTATTGACAATAAAACCATGTCATACATTTCACAGACAAAGCAGAAGATGCAGCGTCTCACTAGGGCTGCCATGATTAGTCACGATTACGTTGACTACTGAAATCGTCAGCGACGAATTTAGTAGTCGACGAGTTGTTGTTTTTATTGTTGTTGGACGATTCTCTCAAACCGCCACTTTACCTTCCACTGCCTCGTCTGCCTTTCTGATCTTGATGCACATGCACGCTGTGAGGCAGCTCTGCATTAGGATCCAGTCTGGCCCACGCCTGAGGCTCCAAAGGTCTGGTCTGTGCTCCACTCCCTGGTTCTGATGGGCACGCTCCGCTCCTTTCTCACCAGTCAAGCTGAGGAGGACTGTGAGGACATTACCTGGTGCAAAGTGTACCGTTTAGTTTGTGTTTTAAATGGGTGAATTTGATCTCTATGGGGTTTCAGTATTACTGATAAATACAGCTGCACGCTGGTGCACATGCACACTAGTAGAAACCAGTTCCCTCTGCAGACCAGTGCTCTCATGGTGAGGATCACATGATCACACACTGACAAGCAGAGCAGCGGCACCACTCGTGCACATCTTTCATAATCTACTGTATACCATATTAAGTTGAGACAGGTAGAACTGAACCAGGAGCTGTCCTTTGTGTGACGTTGGACAGCTTGGTGGTGCTGTGTCCATGTTAGCAGAGATGGTAGCAGCACCAGGTAAACCCCCTGGTAGAACACAACGATGTCGAACAATTAACAAGACGAGAGACAATAATCAAAGTTGATGGAGCGATGTTGGGACCTGTAACACAACGTAAGTTGGTATGTCGGCTGCTCCCACAACAAAACGCTCTCCTTTTATTGGGTAATTCAACAGGTCAAAGTTCATTTCATCATTCTCTGATTGGTCAGTGCGTTAACACAAATATTTCCTGTTTTCAACCTTTCACAATAAAAGCTTCATTACATATTACAATATTTACAACAATTAAAACATCAGAGCATCTTGTGTCAATGCTCAACAGTCCAGAACACTTCCTGTTTGGCTGCAGGCACGCTGGTCACATGGAAACACTGGCATTACATGGCAGCTCGTTTCAGTGGCCCGGTGCCTTCGTCTGGTGTTTCCCACGGAAACTGATGAGGGATTCCTGCCCAAGCAGGTGATAGAGGGTGGCTTTGAGGGGGAGTCAGCTGGAGGAACCTCACATGGCTTTCCTCCACAGCTGCTGTTTCAGAACATTCTCTGCCTCTCAGCTCAGCCAGCCTGTCAATACTATTTGAGTCCAAGTATGTCTTTATACACACTTGTTGTCTGAGCGGAGTACTTGTTGGTGCATTCCTGCTTGGTTTGCACACTTTGATGTCTCAATACTCCTCTCAGATTCTAGGTTCATAATATTATTGAAATAATTAGCTGTCCACATTGTTTTCTTCTTATTTTAGAGTCTTGTCAAGTAGGGGTTGAACGACTTGCTATCTTTAAAAGTCGACTACCAAGTAATAAAAGTCGCATCGACTTTGACTAATCGCTGATGACGTCATACATACGGCGTATACAGGACGGCTTTATAAAACTTGACAGGCTTTAACGTATTTTAATGCTGACAACAAACAGCTGAGAGAGAGAGAGCAGCTGTTTTAGGAGCACTTTGGTTTTATTATCAAGTCTTTAGACTAAAATGCTGATTAGTTTGAGTCACATTTAGTCAGGTTTATATGAAAACACTTTTAATCTGACTCAAACTACAGTGTGAGTCAGATTGTGGTCTGTTGTTCGGCCATAATCATAACAAAGACATTCGCTATGATTCGGTATATAAGTCACAGGATCCGCCAAACTATGAACAAAAGTGTGACTTATAGTCCGGAAAACACGTTACTAAACAGAAAAACTCAGAGAAAGAGGATTTCGATTCTTCCTTTAATGGATTCAGTTCCTGGTCTGAAGTCTCTGTTGGAGCTGCAGCTTCCAGAGGAGAGGTGTGATTCTGGTCTTCAGGTCCTGAAGGTTCCTCTCTGACCTCTGACCTTTAGATAGACGTTCTGTAGGATTCAGGTCAGCTGATTGGCTGCAGCTTGATTTTCTCTCTGTAACCAGTAGAGAGAGGCAGAATGTTCCCCTTCTCCTTGTGTTGTGTCTGGTTGATGGTGACATCATGTTCTCTCTACTTCCTGACTCTGACCCCTCAGAGCTCACTGGATCCTTCAGACGTTCTTCTGTAACCATCAGTATGTTTAGCAGCAGTAAGGCTGTGAAGGTATGGAGACGCTTTTCTTTTAACTAGTGGTGGGCATAGATTCAGTTTTTAAATCTAGATTCATTTCAAGATGAATCTAGATTAAAATGTCTGATCTGAATTCTGCCAAAGGGTTCATAATACCAGTATGTGTTCATGAGGCTGAAGAATGGTGATACTTCAAGTCTACAGTTTCCTAACAAGAACTACTAAACCTGTCAGAAGTTCCCTCAGAAACCCAGACCTGAACCTCCAGACCTGAACCTCCAGACCTGAACCTCCAGACCTGAACCTCCAGACCTGAACCTCCAGACCTGAACCTCCAGACCTGAACCTCCAGACCTGAACCTCCAGACCTGAACCTCCAGACCAGAACCTCCAGACCTGAACCCCCAGACCTGAACCTCCAGACCTGAACCTCCAGACCAGAACCTCCAGACCTGAACCTCCAGACCAGATGAGCTCTGAGCTCACTGATGGTTGATCAGGTTATCAGGGTGAAACCTTTTAACACTAAACACCTTGATGTGTCATCAGAGGTCTGTCTGCTTTAACTCTACAGCTGTTTTCTGAGGCTCACTCTGTTTTAATGGTTGACTGTAGAAACCTTCTCCTCTCCTAAAGGATTACATTTAGTTTACAGCTCACCTGATTAAAGCACCAACTCTTTTTAACCACATCAGATCACTTCTAACTGATTGTATCATCCAGTTTATCAGTAATGGATTAAATCTCCTTAAATGTCTTTATTCTCTCCTGTTTATTTCCCATGATCCTATAGGGCTGTTTCATCACGTTCTTGTTCAATAAAACCACTTTAGGGGATTTAAACATTAATCTGAGTCTCTGAGAACTAAAGACGACCTCTGATGAGGTCACTGACAGGTCGATGTTTTAGTGTTGATGTTGTTTGACTTGATGAATGTTCAGCTGTCAGTCACACTGAGAATAACGAGTTTGAGCAGCGCGCGCTGCCACAGTCACTTTATTAACGAGAGGCGCCGCTGAGGCTGTGGGTTCACCAGGAACCACCTGGACCCAGACAGCCAGTCCAGACCTGGTGAGGAGGAGTTCTGCGTGAACTCAAGTAGCTGCTGCGGGTTCTGAACCTCGTACGGTCCAGTCCAGGAGGAGGGGTATGCCGAGGTTGGCGCCGGCTTAGCTCAGTCTGCTTTTGCACGCGCCTCCCGGTCCAGGTGAGGGTCCTGACGGGGAGCGAGTACAGATACAGGACTCCTCCCTCGGACCTGAGGGTCCAGTGTCCAGGTGCAGGATCCACGTGAAGTACCTGTGTTTCCAGGGCGCGGGTCTGGACTCCGGAAAAAAACGGATCAGGATCAGGACCGGAGTCCGCCATTTGGTGATAGCTGGTACAGACCCAGGAACCCAGTTTAGATTAACAGCGTTATTTTCCTTATCGCGCGATAACGCAGCCGTTAACGGCCCAGCACTAATTGTAACCATCATGAGATGTTTCTAGTGTGACACCTTGGTAAGGAGACCATCAGTGGAACTGAAGCAGCGGATATTGATTAGAACCTGTTGAAGACTTGTGCTGGTTGAAGTGTTTGTGGGGCCGCTGCTGTTCTCACCACCAGATGTTTAAGCTGCTGAGACAAACAGCTGATTTATCATCTGATGGCCTGGTTGTGACCACAGTCCCCTCAGCTAGACCTGCTGTCACATTGGTATTCATGTGACCCGTCTTCCCCCACACTCACCCCACATTCTGCTCTCCTCTACATTTACTCCCCACTGGGGGTGGGTGGGGAAGAAATAGCCTGACTGGCTTTAAACAGCATCATACAGCAACAGGCCAGCTGCTGTGGTGGGAGAGGAGCTGCTGTCCACTTCAGTTCTGTTTTTTAGATACCTGTTTGACTCTTAAACTCTTCACTTCAGCTCTTGTTTTCTTTTCAAAGTAGGTTCCAGTACAATTTCAAATTCAACAATGTCCAGACGTGATTTGTTAGTGTGACCCAGTAGGAGCTTTGTAAAACACGTGTGTCCTGTACACCTCACACTGAGGGCCTGTGGGCTCTGTGGAGCATAGCTCCTGGGTTGTCCTCCACCTACACATATTAAACATTTCAATTATATATACGTGTATATCACAATCAGAATATTTTTATTGTCATTGTAGCAATGAGACATTGAACAACGAAATTAAGGTGCAACTTTTCAGTGCAAGAATAAAACACAGTCACTCTAAGATTTATATACATATACATATGTACACACACATGCATACATATACATATATAAACAGTAGAAAAAAAATATATACACACATATTTGAAAAGCCTAGTTAAATATATATATATATATATATATATATATATATATATATATATATATATATATATATATAGAGAGAGAGAGAGAGAGAGAGAGAGAGAGAGAGAGAGAGAGAGAGACACACACAGAGAGAGAGAGAGTAGATGGTGGAGTGGAAATGACATTGATTGACAGCTGACAATGTGAAACCCAAATTCTATTGGCTTAAAAAATTTGCAGGTCAGTGTGAATTCATGTAGTTGAGAACTAACATTTAATTATGTTTCTTAATTAGCTACTTTTAATAAGGAACACACGAAAACTGTATTCAAGACAAGCCTTTATTCAAACATCTGTTTTTTAACATGACTGAAGATTTGTAAGAAAAGTTACAAAAACCAGACGATCCAGAGGATTCCTCCGATGACAACGTGGAGCCTTCTCAGGGCCGACAGCTCGTTTTTCTGCAGGTGCACACGGCTAAGCTAATAAGATGGCTAAGCTAATAAGACAGCAAAGCTAATAAGACGGCTAAGCTAATAAGACGGCTAAGTTAATAAGACGGCTATGCTAATAAGACAGCTAAGCTAATAAGACAGCTAAGCTAATAAGACGGCTAAGCTAATAAGATGGCTAAGCTAATAAGATGGCTAAGTGAATAAGACGGCTAAGCTAATAAGACGGCTAAGCTAATAAGACGGCTAAGCTAATAAGATGGCTAAGCTAATAAGATGGCTAAGCTAATAAGATGGCTAAGCTAATAAGACGGCTAAGCTAATAAGACAGCTACGCTAATAAGACAGCTACGCTAATAAGACGGCTAAGCTAATAAGACGGCTACGCTAATAAGACAGCTAAGCTAATAAGACGGCTAAGCTAATAAGATGGCTAAGCTAATGAGACAGCTACGCTAATAAGACGGCTAAGCTAATAAGACGGCTAAGTTAATAAGACGGCTATGCTAATAAGACAGCTAAGCTAATAAAATAGCTAAGCTAATAAGATGGCTAAGCTAATAAGACGGCTAAGCTAATAAGATGGCTAAGCTAATAAGACGGCTAAGCTAATAAGACGGCTAAGCTAATAAAACGGCTAAGCTAATAAGATGGCTAAGCTAATAAGACGGCTAAGCTAATAAGACAGCTAAATTAATAAGACGACTACGCTAATAAGACGGCTAAGCTAATAAGATGGCTAAGCTAATAAGACGGCTAAGTTAATTAGATGGCTAAGCTAATAAGACGGCTAAGCTAATAAGATGGCTAAGTTAATAAGACAGCTATGCTAATAAGATGGCTAAGCTAATAAAACGGCTAAGCTAATAAGACGACTAAGCTAATAAGATGGCTAAGCTAATAAGACGGCTAAGCTAATAAGACGGCTAAGCTAATAAGACCGCTATGCTAATAAGACGGCTAAGCTAATAAAACAGCTAAGCTAATAAGATGGTTAGGGTTTAAGATGATAAAAGAAGTTTGTTGTGTCACCAGACTTGTTTTATTGATTCTTTGTTAACGTTCAAATGAATGTTGTTGGTGTTTGTCAGACTTGTAAAAACCCTAATATTTCTTGTGCTGTGAACTAGTGAAACCTTTTTTAGGACATTTTTTTCCTCCTCTCGTCTGTAAGTTGCCTGCTGTGTGTTTTGACTGAGCAGCCTGGATCTGTGTTTCTGATTGGTTAGGAGTTAGTAATGACTCTAGTGTTAAGTTACCCAATTGGCTAAAATAAAAAAGAAAGGAAGCTTTTTAATCAAACTTTTTATGGACCAATTTTTTCTATCACACCACATGTGTATCAATAGATATATGTCATTAGGGTTGTCACGGTGTGAAAATGTACCTTCACGGTTATTGTGACCAAAATGATCACGGTTTTCGGTATTATCTCGGTATTTTTTAAAGTATGTTGAATATGTTCAACCAGACAACTAAATAAACCCTCTAGATCAGGATAATGTTGTCCTCAGCTTGTGTCCTTCCTGTGAGCTTTTCAGATCTGGGGAGATGTCATCAGGCAGTAATCATTGTTAAATTCATAATAATTCATAACCAATCAGCAGTGGCGACTGTAGATCAGTGGACCAACACCCTATTGTACAGCAAGGGCCACCGTACTTAACAAAAACAACTATGGTTACCCGTCGTACGTTACGCCAATGTAGTATTCTCTCTGTACTGCTCCCGCTCCCTGCAGCATGCTTAAAGCTGCACTCTGCGGCATTGTAAGCAAGCTAGGTATCGCTAGTTATTTTACAGAAACACGTCACAGAGCACTCACCCCTTCCATCGGGTGTAATCGGTGGGCTAGCCTTCCCGCGGACATGGGACCATGCGTTGCTGCGGTTACAACAGAGACCAAAACTCCAGCAGTAGAAACGTTCCCGCAGGTTTTTCCTCTTTGCACCTCCAAACGTTTTTAGTTTCCTGCTAGCTGAAAAGGTGTTTTTTAGGGGGGACTCTGGTATTTTTTCCCAAAATTGAAGCTCTAACAGCCGACTGTTTGTGTCCTTTTCTCACTTCCGGGATGTTCTGCTGCAAAATGTGTCCGGGCGGATTAATGCCAATCCAAGCAGTGAGGAAATGCGGCAGACAGACAGCTGGATTGTCCAATCCTATTGTTCGGTCCGAACGATAGGATTGGCTGAAGTTTTTAGAGAACTGCGGGACAACTACTTTATTGATTTCTTTTAGGGTTTTTTAAGTCTCCATAATATATTTATGGCTATACTATGTTGGAACGTTGTTAAGAGGCTTTAAAAAAAACGTTAAAAGCTACATTGTTTACCAAATCAAAGAGTGTAGCTTTAATAAACGGCCAGTTTAAGCTGGTCCAGAACTCTGCAGCGAGGCTCCTCACTGGAGCAAACAGGAAAGATGACATCACTCCTATTCTGAGGTCTCTGATTGGTTACCTGTTAAATGTAGAGTTCATTTTAAAATCCTGACTCTAACTTTCAGGGCCCTACATGGTCAAGCTCCTCTTTATGTTACTGAACTGATAAAGACCTACGCTCCAACCCGAGTCCTCAGGTCCACAGACCAGAATCTACTAACAGCTCCAACCCGAGTCCTCAGGTCCACAGACCAGAATCTACTAACAGCTCCAACCCGAGTCCTCAGGTCCACAGACCAGAATCTACTAACAGCTCCAACCCGAGTCCTCAGGTCCACAGACCAGAATCTACTAACAGTTCCAACCTGAGTCCTCAGGTCCACAGACCAGAATCTACTAACAGTTCTAACCTGAGTCCTCAGGTCCACAGACCAGAATCTACTAACAGGTCCAACCCGAGTCCTTTCAACTCTTTTGTGTTCTCTTGTTGTTGTTTAATGATTTTGATTTGTAATGATATTTTGTTTGTTTTATTAATTTTATTAGTGTTTTATCATGTTTGATTCTGTTTTCTGTGAAGCACTTTGTGATGTTTTCTGTGAAAGGTGCTATAGAAATAAACTTTACTGACTTACTAGTTCTTTTGTGTTAAGCTGGAGTTCTGCTGTACTTATTTTGACATGCTTCATCATGTTTCACCAACTCGTAGCGTCATTTCAATACGGCGGTGTCGGCGACGCGGTTTCTATACTGGCCATGGCGCTGTGGCTGCATTATAGGGCGACTGGTTGCATTCTCCTTCAACCCAAAGTCCTCACATCATGTATTTCAGCTAAAACGCTAACGTACCGTCCCTTGACAGTAGAGCTGTGGGTGATGTGTGAGGAGATTTCATGTGTTGCTGCCGTTGGCAGACACTTTTTTCCAGCACGTCCTGCAAACAACTGTCCCTCGACATTCTTTAGATGTCCAAAATATGTCCTTACTTCTGACTTTGTCTTCTTTGAGGGCGGACAGATGTCCTCAGCGCTGTTTTCTCCTCTTTCCACAATCATGCTAGCTTCAGCTTCAAGAAAGTTTTAGTTGTAAACACTACAAAGTGTGCATGTGTGGAAGCCTCAGCAGACGGGACGGTGGCTGAATTGGGTCACTGCGCCTAAACCACGAATGCAGTTTATCCACCCAGATAATATCTTTTTATAAAAACATGACGGTAATTATTATTGTCAACATTTTTACCGGGGTTTACCGCCATACTGGTAACCATGACAACCATGAATGTCCTTATTGAATTATCATTCAGCCCTACTATATGAAGCTGAGGTGAAGTAGCTACAGTATGATCTAGCTAGTTGTGTTTCTTGTGAGTCTAGAGGTCCGAGCTGGACAGAGATCTGAGCCAGAGCCCCGTTGACTCCATCAGTCCTTAACCCCCCTGACAGTGATGTGGTTTTCCTCTATCCAGGCCTCTTTTACACAACATGGCTTTTGTTCTAGTGTGAAAACAAAGAGTGGTCAACAGCCTGGCTGTGGGAAGCTATTGTTGTATCAATAGACTGTAGAAAGACTGGGGTTTTGTCCTGGGCCTGTTGTGGAGTTGATAGCATCTTGATGACTGAGCTGAACTCTGATCTGTTATAAAGCCTTTAGAAGCCTGCTGCTGCTGCGCTCTGCCTGGCTAAAAGTGCAGAGTTCAGGTTATTTGTCTGTTTTATTTCAGTGCGGCTGAATGGGCTGACTCAGAGGAGCAGTGTGGAGGGATGAGCATTACCATCCATCACAGATGTGCAGGTAGCGGGGCTGAAGGTGTATCTGGAGGCATCAGTTCCAGTTACCCTTCTCTGTTTGACCGCAGCAGGAAGCGATGCAGATTAAAGCTTTTGGACTCACTAAGTCTCTGCTGTTTGCTGTTGTGTTATTGTTCTGTTGTCAGTGGAGCTTTAGCTTATCGTGATCGGGTACACACACTCAACAATGACTGCTTATCTAGCCGGCTGAGGCAGAGAGCAGCAGCACATCCCTCTCTCATCGCGCTGTTCACATCCTGCAGCCACTGCTCTCTGACATGTCAGCATCGACACAGCTTTTAGACCGTTTGGGAATTATTGTTTGATCCTTTGTGATGAGATGATGAATGGTCTGTTTGTGGGTGTGTGTGTATATTTTCTATGTAAACATTTGCTGTGATAACAGTTTTAAATGGCCTTACAGTCATAAAATGGTTTCCTGTGAGCCAGTTTCTGGTCATGGTGCAGGAACGGCCTGAGTGGAGGTTGCATTCCTGGTTAGGATTAAGGAAGGGGCAAGGCAGGCTGGGCTAGAATGTGAAGCATTTGGAATGAGAGTGGCTGGTGCCATCTGTGCAGTGTGGCTAGTGCCTAATTGCAGCAGTGAGTGTGGCGTGATTCGACACAGGTTTTGTGGTAGCAGCTCCATTTCTAGGATTTCATTTGAAGTGACTGGAGACTAAAAAGAGGAGAGATGAATAGGGCCCTCCTCCCTCTTCTCCTTTAAGCTGATGACATGTCTACCCGATTCATTTGGACATGCAACATGTGCAACACATCAGACTGTTCACATAACAGAGATTCTGAGCCAGAGGGAGGCCTGCTCAGAACTTTGTCTTTATGTCTCAGTCTGTCTGACGAGAGCTTCTGTCTCCCTGAAGAGGCTGGCCTGGGTTTGACAGATCAGCAGATGATGACTTCATCACACTACAGGTGTGCATTAAAGCTGTACTCTGCAGTCAGGTAAACAATGTAGCTTTTAACGGGGGGTTTCATGGCTCTTAACAACGTTCTAACATAGTACAGCTATAAATATATTGTGGAGATTTTTAAAAAATGAAAGAAATCCATAAAGTGGTTGTCCCACAGTCTTCTAAAAACTGTGAAAAACAGCCGAAAAACAATTCGTCTGTCTGACTGCCGCACTTCCTCACTGCTTGGATCCGCCATTAATCCGCCCGGGAGCATTTTGCAGCTGAGCATCCCGGAAGTGAGAGGAGGACAGAATTAGCCTAACCAAACCCTTAGCGCTTCTATTTTAGGAAAAACTACCAGAGTCCCAAAAAGGAAAACACCTTTTCAGCTAGCAGGAATCTGAAAACGTTTGGACGTAAAAAGAGGAGAAACCTGGGGGAACGTTTCTGTGGCTGGAGTTTTGTTTTGAACAGTTACCGTGGCAACGCATGGTCCCACGTCGGGGATAGTCTGGACTATGGAATGTACCCGATGGGAGGGGTGAGAGCTCTGAGACGTGTTTCTGTCAAATAGCTAGCTTGTTTACAACGTTGCAGAGTGGAGCTTTAAAATAGGGATGCACCGATACGGCTGTGTGTGTGTGTGTGTGTGTGTGTGTGTGTGTGTGTGTGTGTGTGTGTGTGTGTGTGTGTGTGTGTGTGTGTGTGTGTGTGTGTGTGTGTGTGTGTGTGTGTGGTGTTTTGGGGCTAATATGCTGTGACCTTTGACCTCCAACATAGTGCATATTACAAGAGTTCAGTTCTGGTCTCCTCTGACAGTATCCTATATATCCCAGTATTTTACAGGCTGCTCTACTGTAAATATCCATATCAGGTCTAGAAATACCTTTACTTCATAGTAGTACTTATTCTACCTGCTGTAGCTGAAGTCTCCTTGCATCCATTTGAAATTGTTTCAATGAAAATAGGTCGTAACTCACGGTAGAGCACAGCCAGGAGGGGCTTCAACAGGATGTAATATCTGAGGTCTTGATCTGGGAAGTTTGATGCTGTAAACATGTTGAAGCTGTCTCTGAGACGAGACGAGAAGCTGCTCATCCTGTGTGCTGATCATCAGGTCTCTATTAGGAACGTTTAGAACAAACGGCTCTTTCTTTACCCATCTGGAGGCTGGTTAGAACATCGGCTTGATGTCATAAATAGTTCAAACTGAAATCAGGTTATGATGCGTCTGTCATGGTTTCCTGATATTTTAGGGACCCGAGATGTGGACACAGAGGCAGAGGTAACACAAATAAAGCTAGGGATGCACAGATGGTGATACTGGTATTGGGTATTGGTCCAATTCTAAGGTCGTATACTCATACTCGTATAAGTATGCTGATACTATAGAGCCGATACCATATAACGTAGCCTCATGCTCAGCTCTCAGTTGAGCTAACGGGAGCTAACTGCAGCTGGGAGTCAACTTACTTGTGTTGTAGTAGTATTAGTTTTAGTAATAGTTAATATTGTTTTTATGTAGCATTACATATACACACGCTATCCTAATCTTCACAGACCTGACATTTAGATCAGTAAAGAACCAGTAATCCATTAGTAATGCCTGATCGATTCTCTAAGCATTAGCATAGTTTAGCCGTGAAGTGAATAGTTTATAGCTCACCTTCTGCTAATTTATTCAGTTATTAGAGGCTTTACTGCAGGCAGCTAGGGCTCCGATCCCTTCTGTTTATATCTATAAATAACAGCAGGAATTCTGGGTCCTTTGATGGACAGGGAGTTAGTTTACGTACCTTATATTGACAGATGTAAGCTGAGTCAGGAATAAAGGCTTTAGTAGCATTTATTCTATCAAAAGGCTGACGAACAGTACAAACAGTTTAGTCAGAGGTAGCACTTGTTAGCATATCAACACGGTGTAAGGTGTTCTGAAGTTATGGCGCGTTTAATGATCTGAGTCTCGTGATGTTTTAAGACTAGGGTTGTTATCTTAAAGGGAGTTTGGTTACAACGGGTAAAGAGGAGAAGTTACTTTGGTGTGGTAAGCTACGTGGAGTGTTAGCTTATCAAACAGGCCTTCAGTTACCAGATTATGGATTCACTCCTACCAGACGGTCTCGATGGATCCAGCTGGCGCCGACTCGACTCGTCGAGGAGGAAGCAGGTCCCAGTCGGGTTGAGCCGTCCACACGGGGAGAGGGTTCGCCGATAGGACAGTCCGGGGGCGGTCCCAGAGTACCGTGGGTAGCGAGGATCAGTTCATAATCCATGGTCGCAGCTGGGTGAGGCTCATGTTGGATTAGGAGAGAAAACGGCGTGTTTTCTTCCCCTGAGCCAGAGGTGAGATCGGCCGTGGGGTTTGGTACCCACACCAGCGAGGGGCCGCCTCCAGGAGGAGCTCAGCTCTGTAGCAGGTGACAGCGAGCGTCTGGTCTCAGTGTAGGGTGACTGAGAACTGACATGTCTCAGGAAGTGAAGTTGAGCTGATTTAATGTGTTGAGGTGGACCAATGGGAAAGGGTTTTACCAAGTCACATGACCCAGATCATTAAAGTCACATACTTTAATGAATGACTTTTTCAAGTAATAATATTGATTTAACCTTAGCAGAGTAAAAATATGTAATAATACTGAAGCTGAATCAAACATTCATAACACTGTAGGAGAAAGTGCATTGATCTCATTAAGACATTTATGTAACGGTAGATTAAAGAGTGTCATGTAGAAAGAGACACCAGGAGTCTCTGAGTTTATGATTACTAAAGAGTCCTGGAGGAATGTTGATTCAGGTTAAAACAGAATAAAGAGTCATTATGATCCAACTTATTGGGAAAAAGAGGATTATTGTGTGTGTGATGGTCAAGGGGTCAAAGGTCACAGGTATAGCGTATTTGATAACGCTACAGCCGCTAACGTTTTGCTAACAGCCACAACAGTAGAAACCAGTGGAGCTGATTAAAGCTTCTACATCAACCTCTACTTCAGAATCACACAGAAGATTAAAGAGACAAGTATGGAAAGCAGTTCTATCCTATAATCAAACACACTCTTTTCCACTACACTGGTGCTGATGCTCGGCCGGTTCTGAACTAGGAGCTGTCGAGAACCGGCCCGCTATTCCACAATGCAGGAGCTCAGCGGGAGTCACGTGATAGATGATAGGTCACAGGTCACAGGAGCACTGCAGGAGTTTTTTCAATTTATTAATTGGCCCGTTGTTCCCGTGAACCGTGCAAGCTTCAGCTCCCCTCTGATCTCTTCGTACACCTTCTTTTTTCTGGTGGCACTTTCCAACTTCTGCTGGATTTCAGCCGATGTCCAGATCGCTAGGAGTGCTCTGATTTCCTCCACGTTACCGAGCCTTGGGCGCCCTCTTTTTTCTTCATCTTCGTGTGATTACTCCACCCGCCACTTGTCACGTCACGGGTTAAACTCCGCCCGCCACTTGTCACGTCACGGGTTAAACTCCGCCCGCCACTTGTCACGTCACGGGTTAAACTCCGCCCGCCACTTGTCACGTCACGGGTTAAACTCCGCCTGCCTCTTGTCACATCACGGGTTAAACTCCGCCCGCCTCTTGTCACGTCACGGGTTAAACTCCGCCTGCCTCTTGTCACGTCACGGTTAAACTCCACCTGCCACTTATCACGTCACGGGTTTAACTCCGCCCACCACTTGTCACATCATGGGTTAAACTCCGCCTGCCTCTTCTCACATCACGGGTTAAACTCCGCCCGCCACTTGTCACGTCACGGGTTAAACTCCGCCTGCCTCTTGTCACGTCACGGGTTAAACTCCGCCCGCCACTTGTCACATCACGGGTTAAACTCCGCCCGCCACTTATCACGTCACGGGTTTAACTCCGCCCACCACTTGTCACATCATGGGTTAAACTCCGCCTGCCTCTTGTCACATCACGGGTTAAACTCCGCCCGCCACTTGTCACATCACGGGTTAAACTCCGCCTGCCACTTGTCACGTCACGGGTTAAACTCCGCCCGCCACTTATCACGTCACGGGTTAAACTCCACCTGCCTCTTGTCACATCACGGGTTAAACTCCGCCTGCCACTTGTCACGTCACGGGTTAAACTCCGCCCGCCACTTGTCACGTCACGGGTTAAACTCCGCCCGCCACTTATCACGTCACGGGTTAAACTCCGCCTGCCACTTGTCACGTCACGGGTTAAACTCCGCCCGCCACTTGTCACGTCACGGGTTAAACTCCGCCTGCCACTTGTCACGTCACGGGTTAAACTCCGCCCGCCACTTGTCACATCACGGTTAAACTCCGCCCGCCACTTGTCACGTCACGGGTTAAACTCCGCCCGCCACTTGTCACGTCACGGGTTAAACTCCGCCCGCCACTTGTCACATCACGGGTTAAACTCCGCCCGCCACTTGTCACGTCACGGGTTAAACTCCGCCCGCCACTTGTCACATCACGGGTTAAACTCCGCCTGCCACTTGTCACGTCACGGGTTAAACTCCGCCTGCCACTTGTCACGTCACGGGTTAAACTCCGCCTGCCTCTTGTCACGTCACGGGTTAAACTCCGCCCGCCACTTGTCACATCACGGGTTAAACTCCGCCCGCCTCTTGTCACGTCACGGGTTAAACTCCACCCGCCACTTGTCACGTCACGGTTAAACTCCACCCGCCACTTGTCACGTCACGGGTTAAACTCCGCCCGCCACTTGTCACGTCACGGGTTAAACTCCGCCCGCCTCTTGTCACGTCACGGGTTAAACTCCGCCCGCCACTTGTCACATCACGGGTTAAACTCCGCCCGCCTCTTGTCACGTCACGGGTTAAACTCCGCCTGCCACTTGTCACGTCACGGTT
>SSNR01000355.1:43529-55950 GCA_006937965.1 Callopanchax toddi
GCCTTCAGCTGGTCCAGAACTCTGCAGCGAGGCTCCTCACTGGAGCAAACAGGAAAGATGACATCACTCCTATTCTGAGGTCTCTGATTGGTTACCTGTTAAATGTAGAGTTCATTTTAAAATCCTGACTCTAACTTTCAGGGCCCTACATGGTCAAGCTCCTCTTTATGTTACTGACCTGATAAAGACCTACAGTTCCAACCTGAGTCCTCAGGTCCACAGACCAGAATCTACTAACAGCTCCAACCCGAGTCCTCAGGTCCACAGACCAGAATCTACTAACAGTTCCAACCCGAGTCCTCAGGTCCACAGACCAGAATCTACTAACAGCTCCAACCCGAGTCCTCAGGTCCACAGACCAGAATCTACTAACAGGTCCAACCTGAGTCCTCAGGTCCACAGACCAGAATCTACTAACAGTTCCAAGGACCAGATTTAAAGTCCAGGTGATCTCTCCTTCCAGTCTGTTGCACCTCGACTTTGGAATGACCTTCCTTTAGTTTGACGCTGTATAGACAGTCTGGACTCCTTTAAAAAGCAGCTGAAGACCCAAATATTCAAAACTGCTTTTAAAAAACTCTTTTGTGTTCTCTTGTTGTTGTTTAATGATTTTGATTTGTAATGATATTTTGTTTGTTTTATTGATTTTATTTGTTTTATCATGTTTGATTCTGTTTTCTGTGAAGCACTTTGTGATTTTTTCTGTGAAAGGTGCTCTAGAAATAAACTTTACTTACTTACTTACTTCAGTCTGTTTGACTTTATTTTTGTGGTTTAGTTTTATCAGACTGGTTTCTGAGGTGGACTTGAGAGCAGTGTTGGTCCTGTACAGAGGGGAGCCGTGCAGCTGGACCCTTCTGAGGCTCAGTAACAGGAACCAGCAGAGAGGCACCTCCCAGACCTCCCTGTGGAACACTGAAACCAGTAACTCCTCCAGCAGGTCTTGGGACCTCCACAGTCTAAACCAGGGTCGGTGTAGATCTGAACCTCATGACCTCTAAAACTCCTGTTGTAAGA
The DNA here is from genome assembly GCA_006937965.1 of Callopanchax toddi. Taxonomy (NCBI): domain Eukaryota; kingdom Metazoa; phylum Chordata; class Actinopteri; order Cyprinodontiformes; family Nothobranchiidae; genus Callopanchax; species Callopanchax toddi. The sequence continues at coordinate 44,547 of SSNR01000355.1, forward strand.
CATTGTGAGTTCACTGCGCCTGAACTGGTCATCCAACATGATTCCACTGGTTTACCTGATACGATGCAGTTAGTTCTGTTTCTGCAGTAGGAGGCGGGGCTCAGTGAAGCTTCATGTCTCCAGCTGGACCCTGGTATTGTCCTTTAGTCTGTGAACTTGGGTCTTTTATTTTGTGTTAGCTAGTTTTTGTGCCTTCAGTTCTAAACACTGTTAGCATTGTTCTGTTTATTTAATTCCCTCATAAAGCCTGAAACTGTGTCACCAAACAAAGGTCTCCACTGGCATGCAGCATGAGGGCAGACAGACACCAAACCACTGGACTGTTTTAGGCAACAACCATCTGATTATTAAGAAGTTTCACATGGTTTACTGAATGAGTGACATTATCAGTGAGTATCGATCATATGATGAAGAACTTAGGAAGCAAAGAAAGAGCCTCCATCAGTCTGATGAGAAAGAAGAAGATTAACAGCCGAGCTCCGGGTGGTGGTCTACAGATGGACTCCTGTCAGAACCCAGACAGAGATCTGAGGGAGCTGCAGCTCAGAGTGGACTCGCACCAGGAGGACGGTTTAAATCGGTTTGTTGTCATTTCCAAACCAGAGGAGCTCCTGTTTATTTTCACTACATCGTTCCTGGAGCACATGATGCACGCTGCACTCTGCTGCCACGGCAGGATTTTATAAAACATGGTTATGTTTTCCTTCAGGTATCTGGGTCTGTTCCAGAGCTAAAACGTGTTCCAGGAATTAGACGGAGACGCTAAAGTCTGGGTTGGACTAGCAGTGGATGCACAGTGAATTAGTTCTAGTTGGTGGTATTTATCTGCCCGTCTGTGTTTTATTATAGTAAGTTATAATAGTGGGCGGAGCCAGAAGCAGCGTTCTCGCTGTTCACTACAGGAAGCAGCAGCGGCTCTGGACTGAGGTGGAGGAAGGAGCTTTCCCTCTGGGGTCCAGTCCTCTGAGCCAGTCATACGTAGCTCGGGGTTAAAGTGAGAGCAGGCCAGATGGAGACACTAACACTGACACAAAGTGACAGGTTCCCAGGCAGCCAGTGACACCATCAGCCCCGCCCCTCCCCTCCCCTCCCCTGATTACCCCCACCACCCTCTTTATCCTGTCAGAGGTTCCAGCCAAGTCTTTGACCCTCCTAACTCCCAGGGCTCAGCGGTGGTAAGGCACAGGGCTCACACACACCGTCCTGCAGCGGTTGAATATTTTAATGTCTGAATACATGAATACACAATCAGCCCTGGTGGGCAGAGCTGAGCTGTTTTAATACACCTGATATCTCCTGAGAGCAGAGGGAAACAGCATGTAGATACAGTTATGAAGGCACAACAGAGAGCTTATAGTTTACTTTTTAGTAATAAGAGTAGTTATTCTGTTCCTGGTCACTGGGGCCAAACACAGACGTAGAAGTTTCATTTTTCGACTCCTTACGATTGTTGTGTTGTCTTAGAAAAGCTTTAAAGTCCTCTTAGGTCATCAGTTCAGTTTAATTCAGCTCCTTTATAAACTGCAGTTCACAGCAAATCAACTCCAAACACAATGAAACCAGTTCATCCCATCAGGGCCAGCTTCAACCAGTTAGCTGTCCTAAAGTCACCAGGGACACATTAACCCTTACAGGAGGGAGGGCTCTTTCTTCTGAGTGTGTGCTCCAATGTGATTTTCCAACATGAGCCCAGAGTCCCCTTTGACCCCTGGGTCTGGTGTACTGGACCAGAACCAGGATGAGTCTGAGCAGAAGGGTTGGACCACTTGTCCTTTCTATGGAAAACAAACATCGTTAGAGACAACAGGAACTACAAACATGGAGGGAAGAGAGAGGAGAGGGGTCCAGGGCCGGCCCTACACCTCCCTGGCACCCCCCCCCCCCACACACACACACACACACACACACACATCTTTTTTCTGTCTCTTACACATATACACACTTTAAGGACAACGGCCGTCCAAATGATCACAACAGTTCAACTTTAATATTTGAGCAACAGCAACAAGAAGCCTTTAAGCAACTCTTTCTGAATCAAGTCAAATGGTTCGTGGTTCCTTGCAGTTTAATGTCATCAGAGCTGTCTCACCCCGGGGTTGGTGTTTATCAGAACCAGTGCATTCAGCACTGAGACAACCTGGATCTTCCATCAGGAGAAGCTCCTCTCTGCAGCAGCAATCCTCAGGCCACCAGCATGTTAGGGTCAACCTCCTTCAGTTCTCTCTTCATCTTGTCTTTGTGGAAACTCAAAGTCTGATGTTATCTGATAGGGCCCTCTGTGGACTAACCACCTCCATCTTACCAGACACTCAGTGTGTTTACATGCAGTCTAGAAAACCGAATTATTGCCTTAAATCGACTCAAGTCGGTTTTTAAAACAGCATGTAAACACGTTAGTCCGGCTGAAGTGGAACTGGATCTAATGGAGCTAAAGCTCCCAGATGATGCGGTCGTAGCTCGACTTCCTCCTCCATGTAAACAGCTTAGTCGAGCTAATGCTGTCTGGGCGCTCCTCCTCCGGGAGTGACGACACCGCGGAAGTGGGAATACAAACAAATCAGTAGCGGTAAAAGACGAGAGCAGCAAAAAGAAACGGACAGCTCGTCAGCGCTGGGGACACGAAGTCTTTGAGACGTTCAAGAGAAACATGAAGTTAAAACATTTGAACTGATGTTTCAGTTTCAGCTGATGAGAGAGATTTATCTAGAAGTCATTTATTAAAACTGTCATTCAATTAGAATTGGTCAGATGACTCGATTATGACTTGAAAATTCAAAGTTAAGGACTTGGACTTGGTTGTGTTTGACTCGGACTTGACTTGAGACTTGACTGGAAAGACTTGTGACTTGCAAAGCAGTGACTTGGTCACACCTCTGCTAAGAAGTAATGGTAGAATGGGTAGATCTAGTCCTCCTCTATCTGTAGTGTTTTTAAACTAATACGTGGAGGTTTATCTTTCCAAAGGAATGTAGAAATAGAGGAGCCCAGAGATCTAGAGCAGTCAGATGATGGTTTATTCAGGATCATTGAGAATTAGTCATTGCTGTAATAGCACTTTTACATTTCAGTCACAGAAGACAAGCTTTATCTGTGATGAAGCTGATTCAAAGCAAAAGATAAAGGAATATCCTGGAGAATGATGAAAAGAAGTTTGGGGTCTCAGAGGAAAAAGGCTACAGTTTCTCACAGGGTCTGTGGTTTTCTTATGATCCATGTATCTTCTCTGAGCAGAGGTGTTATTGTGTATGGAATATCAAAGTGTGTGTAACCATATAGATATGATAAATGATTCTTTGACATGCTGAAACTTGTACTGTATGTAACGTGCACATATGGGGGGGGGTATAACTTTCTTGTTGGTGCAAATCAAGGTCTCTGGTGAAAACAGCTTGGAACCATTGATGTCGTCCCTCTGATCATACACTCATGTCTCTGTCTTCATTACTTCATTGTCTTTCTCATCTTTAATTTGCTCCTTCTTTAGTTCTCTCTGTTGACTGTTATTACTCTTGACTTCCTGCTTCCTGATCTGCTCAAAGAAGAGCCAGTCGCCAGTTCCGACATGTAATCTGAAGAAACTTTGATTCTTTTTCTTAATTCTTTTCTCCTTTTTTAAAATGAAACATCAAATGCATCATTGCTCCTTTATAAATACATTCAATCTGAATATTCTCCACTACACAAATGCACATTGACATTGTTGCTAGTTTGGTGTTTGACCTTAAATAGGTGTGTTTGTGAAGTGATGATGAAGACATTTATCAGGAATGGAGGCTGATGTTCTTCAACTGGAGGCCTCTGGAGACAGACACCAGCTCCCTGTGACCTTTAGGGATGAACCAGTTCAGAAGACTAGGGCTGTGTCTGAATTCAGGGGCAGGACGCTTATGAGGACGCATTTCGAGACCGATGACGTCACAACGCAGCGACGAGTGCTGTCTGAACTCGAAGGGTACTCATCCATGCGTCCTCAAAGGCGTCCTCGCTCCACCCCAATTTCGAGGATGGGTCAGGTGTATCCTCGCTGGCCAAGGCTATCCCAGGATGCTTTGCGTGCCGGCCGTTGGATTCTACTTTTTTTTCTCAACTTTATTGAATTTACAACACAGGACACAGTTGGATTCTACTGGTTCCATTTAGCAGCAGTAGCAGAAAAACCAGAGAGCAGTCCAGTTTTAAATGTCAGTTTATCTAAAGATGATAAAAGCTTGTGTTTTGCTTCTCTTTATATGAAGTTTAATAATAAAAATCTCCTCAAAAGAGGTTGAATGTTTTATATTTCATGTAATTTAAGACAAGAAATCAATGTAAGCTAGCTTGAATGTTTTAAATGAAAGTTTAGGAAACAAGTCACCATAACAGAGCTTCAAGTGTTTCTTTAGATCCATTTTATTAGCTTTAGCCTGTCTGTCGGCGCTGTCACGGTTGCTAAGCGACTGGACTGAGGGGCGGGGATAAGTATGAGGCTAGACCGTCTGAATTCAGAACTGTTTATTTCCGGTCTTAGCGGTTGAGCAAGGACCCAACCTAGGTAGACCAGCAAGTCCACGTCCTCAGAAGATCCTAGCCCTGGATTCGAACACAGCCATGGATTGTTGGATAGAGTCATGGATGTAGATCAGGAGCAAAGACAAGAGAGAGGAAGAGGAAGTTTAAACCATCACTTCATCCATCCTAACAGGGAATGTGAGATCTCTCCTGAATCAGGTGGACCATAACATCATGTTTCATTGAGACGTGGTTCAGGATCAGATCCAGATTTCAACATCTCCCTCCTGTCCATCACAGACCACTAGAGGAACGGGGCGGCACTAGCTCAGTTGGGAGAGTGGCCGGTCTGGTAACCAGAGGGTCACCGGTTCGATCCCCAGCTCTGGCTGGGTTAGATTGTCGTTGTGTCCTTGGGCAAGACACTTCACCCACCTTACTGTGTGACTGTGAGTGTGACTGTGTGTGAATGTTGGTGGTGGTCAGAAGGGCCGATGGTCAGAATGGCAGCCTCTCTTCTGTCAGACTGCCCCAGGGCAGCTGTGGCTACAGACGTCTGTCGTAGTTTACCACCACCGGTGAGAATGACTGTGTGAATGAATGATGCAACTCTGTAAAGCGTCTTTGAGTGACCTGAAAAGCGCTATATAAAACTGATGCATCATTATTATTATTATCACAGACCACTAGAAGGTCCTTCCTGTCCATCACAGACCACTAGAAGGTCCTTCCTGTCCATCACAGACCACTAGAAGGTCCTTCCTGTCCATCACAGACCACTAGAAGGTCCTTCCTGTCCATCACAGACTGTCTGTCCACAGCTTGAACATCTACAAGTCTTTAAAGAAATTAATTAATGAGTTATGACATCAACTAATTTCCCTCTGGGATTAATTATGTTTTTGTAGTTGCGATGGACTGGTGACCCGTCCAGGGTGTCCTCCACCTCTCGCCCCATTACCGCTGGAGATTGGCACCAGCTCCCCCTGGCAGAGGATGAAGCGGTTTTAGAAAATGGATGGATGGAATAGTTGAGTATAATTTAGGTACCATTAGGTGTTAGCATGAACTGTATGTCCTCCTGTCCATGTCCTTCATAATGCCAGTCTATCTAACCTAAACAGGTCCATGTCATTCCATCGTGATGGACATTCTGTTGTATGAAGGTCAGGTCTTTATAGACATCATGGCTGACCAGAGACCAGAGGGATGTTCTACTGGGATAACAGCTGTTTCTGTTGGAATGATGTAAAATAGGAGGTTGTAGAGACGATGAATCTGTCAGCCTAACTGGATACAATGATAAATAATCACATTTTAAAACAATACTCCACACTCAAGCATGTGGGTTGTTTCCAAGTAGCTTTAGAAGAAATGGCATGCAAAGCTGGTCCGTTTGATGTCTGAGCTGGTCGTGTTCTCCACAGGCCTGAGGTGGAGATGTTCCACAGGGACCTTCACTGGTTGCTTAATTGATGCTGGTACTGTCTCACTGGATTTACTGAGCAGCAGCGTAGGAAACGTGCAGCGTCCCAGGGGACGCTCTGAAACAGGAAGGAGCTGATTACACAGCAGGCATCAGGAAGTCCCAGCTCCATTCTGTGGTGTAGAGCTGAGAGGGGGTGGATACATTACACCACGATTACAGAGAATACCCTCAACCCAGTGGGCAAGGAAGATTAAAAAACAACAACGTTGATGCAGATTTTCAGATGACCATGTCCCACATGGTAACATGGTAAATGTCCTGTATTTATAGAGTGCTGAACGCTCCCCAAAGCCCTGTACCACACGATCAGTCATTCACCCACTCACACACTGGTGGTGATAAACTACGTTGTAGTCACAGCTGCCCTCGGGCACTCTGACAGAGGCGAGGACGCCATGCACCGCGTCCTCTAAGTCCCACGTCTGTGTCCAACCAAGAAAGAAACATCACGTGTGGGTCAGCGACCACCTGCACGATTTAATACCATCGATCTGCTTCTCACAGTGGCTCAGACAGAGCCATGCATCATAAAGCCTCTGCCCACCTCCACCCAGATACCCCCCAGTAACGCTGATGAGGAGCAGAGCTCAGACGGAGTATCGCTCTCATAACGCACGGTCAGCACTTCTTCTCATTCCTCTGGCTGTGGGTCAGATTTATGTGCATCTGGAGGAAAACATGAGGAAGCAGTTCTGAAGAGATGTTTATTACAAGGAAAAGAAAGATTTCTGTCTTTCTTCCCCTCTTTGTGTCACTGTGCTCAGTGGAAATGAACCCTTTTAAAAGAGGAGAGAGGTTAAAACAGCAGGTGAGAGTGGTGTCTGCTGATCAGAAGGGCAGTGGGTCAGTCCCTGGTCCCAGCTGACCCTGTGCTGAAACATCCAAAGATACTGAGCCCACTAGGGATGGGTCTGATGTAGGACTGGGAATCTTCAGGGTCCTCCTGATTCAGAGAGCTGTGAAGCCATTATAAAACAATTATTGATGCATCTAGATACACTGTTCTTCCCCCTCACCTTCCTGCCATGTGACTGTGACTCCTATTCTTAAAGTAAAGCATCCGTATGCTGGTGAAGGTTCTCAGTCATCAGGTCATGATAATCCAACAAAGTGTTTTAAATAAAGACAACTGGACTTCTTTGGTTCTCTGAAGACGTTTCTGCTCATCCAGTAGCTTTGTCAGTTCTGTCTGTAGTAAAGGAGAGAGAGTCTTCTCTTCCTCTGTCTGTGACACACCTCCTTCTCCCCCTTGAGGAGGTGTTCGCTCCACTGTATTCAGCTGGAGTCCTGGTCAGGTGTTTTAGGTGTTTTTTACCGGAATGAAAGGTCATGTGATGTACTTCCTGTTTCTCTGGGGTCTACTGCGCATGTCTCGGTTGCATGAATCTTTACCAATAGACCTACGCTTTGTTTTCTATAACTGGAGCATGAACTGAAACCCCCCTTCAGTGCAAAGTAACGGAGAGCCCTGGGGCGCTGAATTTAGCGTCCGAAGCGACCGGAGTCTCAGCTCAGATCAGGAAGTTGACCAGGAAGTTCTTCCTCATGGTGTTACTATGGAGGCAACAAAATGGATATTTATTCAAAGAATCCTTAGCTTGTGAAAACCAGGCCGTTTGATTCCATGGGTCCTGGTTCTTCTCAGTAGCTGAACACTAAACCAGTCGTCTGAACCCACTGACTGAAACAGTCTCTGTTTAGACAAACCATCAGCTGTTCAGACACAACTTCTCAACACATTCACATAATAGTGAGCACAGGTGACAAAAGTCAAACACAGTTAAAGCACTGGTGTCACCACTGGAACACTACAAGTCCAACTGGTCCCACTGGTGTCTGATGATGTAAGGGAACATCCACAGTAACCAGTTCAGAGCACTGGTTTGTGAGGCCCTAATGGACAGAACTCTGAGGAAGAGTTGGTGTCAGAGGAGGTCGAGGTGGTCAGGAAGACAAAGAACAGTAATATCTGATGACATCAGAGCTGCTGTGATTGGCCAGGTTCTGGTCCATGGTCTGAGCATGAGGGAGGCGGGACAAAGGCTACAACTGGACACCAGTAGATTCACTGAGTCCACCAGTCTGAGGCTTTAGAGCAGAGAACTAATGACCTTCTTCTGACATTATAGTACAGTATGTAATGTTGACAGAATGACTGTATGACATCATACTGTAGAGCTGGTAAGCCCCGCCCATCCATAAAACCCCACTGGACCTCTAGACTGAAAACCCCTCAATGCAGTGAATGAGACCCGTTACCTGGTCAGACAGCATGTGTCCTGTGATGGACGAAGTCCTGTGTCCTGACCCAGTAGAGACATGATGCTGAGTAACGCTCTGAGGTAGTATTTGTATATTTCTGTACCTTATTTTTACGTACATGGTCTTACTGTACACAAGTATCAACTCACCAGGTCTCTGTTGGTTTTACCAGAGCTACGTGGAAATGCTCCAGATCTCTGTTTGGTCTTTTTGTTCCAGAGCTAAATGCTCAGTTATTTTTGTTTCCCAACATGCATTTCAGCTACAGTGAACAATAAACATGTATTTCTCAGCTTCATGTCCTGAGCGTAGTGTTTTCTAGTTTCTACGTAGTGTTTAGTGACTGCTCTTGGTATTTGTCATTGTGATTGACTCGGGGCTCGATTTGACAACAAAGTTCAGTTTTGGGCCCAGATTGAAGTGTTTTCAGGTGAAAGTTTGGTTTTGCATGAAGAGTCTGAGATTTTGTGAATTTAGCTTGAAAATTGGGTTTTGTGTTCAAACTTTGGAGAAACGGAGAGAAGTTTTCAGGAAACGTGTCTTAGCAATGGAGAAAACCTGTAATCAACTCCATGGTGAGTGACTTTGTTTGTTTCTTTTTTTATTAACAATGTGTGTCACGGATTTTTGCTATTTGAAAACGCCTATCAGCAAATGGCAGAGACCTAATAATAATAATAACTTTATGTATATAGCACCTCTCACAGGTCAAAAACCACAAAGTGCTTTACAGTTAAACAATAATAAAAACACAAAGGCTAAAAACTTGATAAGAGCACAAAATGAAAACATGATAAAACAAAAAATAAAAACATCTTGCTACCTAAAATCAGTTAAAAGTCTTCAACTGTTTCTTAAAAGAATCAACAGAGTCCAGACAACGCAGAGGAGGTAAAGCGTTCCATAATCTTGGAGCCACCACTTTACAGCTCTACAGTATGATGTCATACAGTAACTCTGTCAACATTTGCACACAATGGACGTAGGGTGTCCTCTTTGTCCATGGACATGTCCACTTTTCACATTCTGTCTGGAGCGTCCAGGGTTTTTTTTTAGCAATCAATCAAAATGTCCGGGGTTTATCGCTTTTCACTGCAAATAGACACGTACATAAAGTAACTGGTGGTCCGTGTTGCGTGTGGTCCGTGTTGCGTGTGGTCCGTGTTGCGTGTGGTCCGTGTTGCGTGTGGTCCGTGTTGCGTGTGGTCCGTGTTGCGTGTGACGTCCCTCTCACAGACACAACAAACAGCGTGTCACTGGTTTCTTATGCACCATTTTCCCCAATATGACATCACTGTATTAACACTACTTGGAACTATTTCCCCAGGTTTAATATTGATCCCTGTTAGTGTAATGGCTAAGAGCCTGGTCTACAAGCCTACAGGTCACAGGTTCAAATCCTGCTCCTGATGAATTTAGTTTTTATACTTGTTCATTTTCAAAACCCCAAATCCCGTCAGCTCTGGACTCTGTTTTAACCACTGGCTCTGATTTGGACGATCTTAGTCTGCATGTTCTGTTGGTTTCCTCTGCTCTACCTTGTACCTGTAACATGGGTGGACGGAGGTGTCCCCACCAATAACTCCATCCAAGGGTGCAGAAATAGTGATGAAACTCCATCAATAATATGTGCAGCCCAGCGGATGGAGGTGCTGTGTGTGGACTTGTGTCCAGGAGAAGGTGAATCGACCAGCGCGAACGCTTTGCTCCAGGACACACCCCCTGTCCTGGACCTGCCCTGAGTCTGGATCAGGACCGGAGACTGTCACAACCTGGTGTCCTGTCCCCACCTATGTCCAGAGCAAACCATTGTATTTGACCTGTAGTCAGAATCTGTCAGTTCATCAAGTTTGGAATTTCAGTGTTTTGAAAACTTTACAAAGACACTGATGACCTTTGTAGAAGATGAAGTGTGAAAATCACTTGAAGGTTTGTTCTCTTCACAAAGCTTTTTATTTCCACCATCACTGGTTTTCTCTTTCCTGTAGAGAGCAGTCAGAACCAGGCTCCTGTTCTTCTGAACCCTTCTTTGTTGCATTTAGCTCTTCAGCCTGTTTCTTTTAGTTCTTCCACCTGTGACCTGAAGGTGTAGTCAACTCCTATCCAATAATATTCACCACCTAAATATTTGATTCTTTTATTAAATGAATAGAAATCCTTTGTCAGAGAGGCTCTCTGTGATCCAGGTTGGAGTTTGAAACCCATCCATCCATCGCCTGATCCTCCGGTGACGTAGCAGAGAGCTGGTGACTGTCTCCAGTAACCTGAGGATGACCTGTTAGCTTGTATCTGTTAATGTGACACAACAGGATTCAAAAAGACAACTCCTGTTAAAATGTTGTGTAAAAGCACAACGAGGCTCTTTCAGAGTAGAAGCTGAGTGAACATGTCTCACCTCCACACATCAGAGCAGTGCTGTGACTGTTAGCGGTGGCTACATCTCGTTGTTAAGCTAATCAGCTTAGCCTGTCTGTGTTAGCAGGTGACCACAGACACTCTAGTTGATGTCACGTTATCCTTATCTGAGCTGTTTCCTTTGAGTCAGGGGGCCTTCCGCCTTTTCCTCCAGTACGTAGAGGCACAGCTGACTGGACTCCATGTTTGGTGGTGGTGGTGGTGGAGGGGGGTCCCAGCAGCGATGTGACCTCCTGGTTGGAGCTGGGACTGGACCGTGTTACAGCTCATCATAACCAAAGTAACCTTGATGTCATTAATCTTTACTGGACCTCCAAGCTGTGATGACTCTGTTTGGTCTGAACACCACGGGCCAAATGTCCCCGACGTGAAAACACGTCCTGCTGATGTGAATATTCAGCTGGAAATAGATGAAACGAAAATAGACTTTCAGTGACGCTGCACCCAAGAGCCTGGCCTTCAATTTAGGAATCAGCTGATGGAAGTGTTAATGAGCACGGTCCTCAGTGGACAGTGGTTAGTAGACCATAATGCAGCAGTGCCCCGTCCTCAGACCTGGTACCATTAGTCCTTCATGGGTAGGAGCATCAGGCCCAGAGACAGAGGAGGACAACAGCTGGGCTCTTCAACCACTGGGTTGAGCTTGTCCAGAAAGAGCACATGTCTCCATGCACAATAATCCACTGTGCATAGGCACAACACGCCATCCTCCCCCCCCCCCCCCCCCCCCCCCCCCCCCCCCCCCCCCCC
>SSNR01000355.1:55960-70095 GCA_006937965.1 Callopanchax toddi
CCCCCCCCCCCCCCCCCCCCCCCCCCCCCCCCACACACACACACACGGTTTAACCAGCAGCTCTGACACTGGAGGCTGGGCAGCAACAGAACATAGTAAACAGCTCCATCTTTGCAGATTGCTGCGCTGAACTAAACTCCGCCTTCTTCTCTTCATGTTGTGATTGTGAAGTAGAATTTGACTGAATGCATTGAGTCCAGGCCATAACCCATCAGAGGGTGTTAGGGTCCTGAGATCCTCACAGCGTCTAATGTTGCCTTTCTCCTGTCTTTCAGGCTACCTCCGTGTGTTAGCAGTGGTTCTCAAAACAAGTAATGACTCGCCCTGGACAGACGAGTTTGACAGTAAGAGCTTCTGAATCCATTAACCTTCCAAAACAAGCCATGAAGTCCAGCCTTTGATGTTCTGGTTCACCTGCTGTTTCTCTCACCCTGCAGAGGTTGAGTTGTCCTGTTTGATTGAGACCATTTCAACAACAAGCCCCAGAATTGAGTGGAAGAAAATAACCAGCGACGGACCGAGTTATGTGTACTTTGACAAGAAGATCTCAGGTAATGTAGGATTTTCAGCTATGAATGAATTCTTCTTACAGCGATCTCCCTCTGCTTCTATTCAAACAGCTCATCTTTGAAACTGTACTTTACAATGAGGACCTTTGGTCCTTCTTAATTTTATACTTTTGAAAATATATTTTTCCCATATAAAAGCATTGAAATGGGTTCTGATACTTCAACAGCTTTGTGCGTTTTAAGTGTTGATCATTCCAGCTTGACTCCACCTAATGACTTCATTCAAAACCCAAACAGGCCACAGGACAGTAGGCTCTTACCTACTGACGTATATCTTACCATTTTGCTAATATTACTCTTTAAGTTGGATGAAAACTGTGGAAAATGACAGATTTCCCCCCTCTTAACTGATGTCATCACTACACCTCTGTAAATGACTGTGACCATTTTTACAAAGTCTTGAAAACATGCCTATCCCATTAGAGCTGGGCAGATTCAGACTGTGGTATCAATACAGTGAAGCCTGCCTGTATACTGAACCAGGATCAGTATTGGTACTGATGAAGAAGTCCAGTAACTAACAGTATAGGAATCAGTATTGATATCAGCATTGATATCAGTATCGGTATCAGTATTGATATCTGTATTGATATCAGTATCGGTATCAGTATTGATATCAGTATCGGTATCAGTATTGATATCAGTATTGATATCAGTATCGTTATCAGTATCGATATCAGTATCGGTATCAGTATTGATATCAGTATTGATATCAGCATTGATATCAGTATCGGTATCAGTATTGATATCAGTATTGATATCAGTATCGGTATCAGTATTGATATCAGTATCGGTATCAGTATTGATATCAGTATCGATATCAGTATCGGTATCAGTATTGATATCAGTATCGGTATCAGTATTGATATCAGTATCGTTATCAGTATCGTTATCAGTATCGATATCAGTATCGGTATCAGTATTGATATCAGTATTGATATCAGTATCGGTATCAGTATTGATATCAGTATTGATATCAGCATTGATATCAGTATCGGTATCAGTATTGATATCAGTATTGATATCAGTATCGGTATTAGTATTGATATCAGTATTGATATCAGTATCGGTATCAGTATTGATATCAGTATTGATATCAGTATCGATATCAGTATTGATTTCAGTATTGATATCAGTATCGGTATCAGTTTTGATATCAGTATTGATATCAGTATCGGTATCAGTATTGATATCAGTATTGGTATCAGTATCGGTATCAGTATTGATATCAATATTGATATCAGTATCGGTATCAGTATTGATTTCAGTATTGATATCAGTATCGGTATCAGTATTGATATCAGTATTGATATCAGTATCGGTATCAATATTGATATCAGTATCGTTATCAGTATCGGTATCAGTATTGATATCAGTATTGATATCAGTATCGGTATCAATATTGATATCAGTATCGTTATCAGTATCGGTATCAGTATTGATATCAGTATTGATATCAGTATTGATATCAGTATCAGTTTTGATATCAGTATCGGTATTAGTTTTGATATCAGTATCGGCATCAGTATTGATATCAGTATTGATATCAGCATTGATATCAGTATCAGTATCAGTTTTGATATCAGTATCGGTATCAGTATTGATATCAGTATTGATATCAGTATTGATATCAGTATCGGTATCAGTATTGATATCAGCATTGATATCAGTATCGGTATCAGTATCGGTATCAGTATTGATATCAGTATTGATATCAGCATTGATATCAGTATCAGTTTTGATATCAGTATCGGTATCAGTATTGATATCAGTATTGATATCAGTATTGATATCAGTATCGGTATCAGTATTGATATCAGCATTGATATCAGTATCGGTATCAGTATTGATATCAGTATTGATATCAGTATTGATATCAGTATCGGTATCAGTATTGATATCAGTATTGATATCAGTATCAGTATCAGTATTGATTTCAGTATTGATATCAGTATCGGTATCAGTTTTTATATCAGTATTGATATCAGTATCGGTATCAGTATTGATATCAGTATTGATATCAGTATCAGTATTGATATCAGTATCGGTATCAGTATCGGTATCAGTATTGATATCAGTATTGATATCAGTATCGGTATCAGTATTGATATCAGTATCGGTATCAGTATTGCTATCAGTATTGATATCAGTATCGGTATCAGTATTGATATCAGTATCGGTATCAGTACTGATATCAGTATTGATATCAATATCAGTATCAGTATTGATATCAGTATCGGTATCAGTATTGATATCAGTATTGATATCAATATCAGTATCGGTATTGATATCAGTATCGGTATCAGTATTGATATCAGTATTGATATCAGTATCGGTATCAGTATTGATATCAGTATTGATTATCAGTATCAGTATTGATATCAGTATCGGTATCAGTATTGATATCAGTATTGATATCAGTATCGGTATCAGTATCGGTATCAGTATTGATATCAGTATCGGTATCAGTATTGGTATCAGTATTGATATCAGTATCGGTATCAGTATTGATATCAGTATTGATATCAGTATCGGTATCAGTATTGATATCAGTATTGATATCAGTATCAGTATCAGTATTGATATCAGTATCGGTATCAGTATCGGTATCAGTATTGATATCAGTATTGATATCAGTATCGGTATCAGTATTGATATCAGTATCGGTATCAGTATTGATATCAGTATTGATATCAATATCAGTATCAGTATTGATATCAGTATCGGTATCAGTATTGATATCAGTATTGATATCAATATCAGTATCAGTATTGATATCAGTATCGGTATCAGTATTGATATCAGTATTGATATCAGTATCGGTATCAGTATCGGTATCAGTATTGATATCAGTTTCGGTATCAGTGTTGATATCAGTATTGATATCAGTATCGGTATCAGTATTGATATCAGTATTGATATCAGTATCGGTATCAGTATTGATATCAGTATTGATATCAGTATCGGTATCAGTATTGATATCAGTATTGATATCAGTATCAGTATCAGTATTGATATTGATATCAGTATCGGTATCAGTATTGATGTCAGTATCGGTATCAGTATTGATATCAGTATTGATATCAGTATCGGTATCAGTTTAGATATCAGTATTGATATCAGTATCGGTATCAGTTTCTTCTTCCGGCTTCTGTTGAGAGCGGTCTCTGCTCCTTCTCTCCCTTGTGTGTTCCTCCTGCAGCTGTTTTTGTCTTCTGAGCATTTTCCTCATTCCTTCTGGTTAAATATTTTTATTTTTCTTGATATGGCTTTGGTTTGCTGGCTTCCCAACAAAATGGATAACATTTTTTACACTCTCAAAACGGAGGAGGGGACTCCGCGGCTGACTGAGACAAGAGCTGTGGGGTTCGTAATGGATCAGATTGCGGGTCCTGCAAGTCTGTCTCTGGAGGTCTACAACTTTGGATTAATGATGATCGGGTGCACGCTCATTGGAATCTGCATGGACCTGGTTTATCGGAGAACAACGGAGCTAACAGGTGTGATTGACAGGATTCCTGTGCTTCAAAGGGGGCTGATGCGTGCTTTGAACACTGAAACACTCGCGAGGACTGAGTTGTCTCGTAGGACTGTCTGCGAACGAACTCTGGCGCGGAGTGAATTACGATCGATGTGTCGAACTACACGGATCAGATGGGACTGGCCAGGTTTTCAAATTTGGACGGGATGAAGCCAGTGAGACAGACATTTAAGGCGGCTGTAACAAACAGGACTGCCTGCTCCAAACACATTCTGTTATCTTATCTGGCGACCCTGAAAACATTCTCCTACTCAACAGAGTGAATGAAGCGACTGCTCAGCCCCCCCCTTCTCTACGCTCTCTCACCCTAACTCGCCTCCCCCCCCTCTACTGGGAGTGAAGGTCGGTCAGCTGTGCCGTGTCCTTGCTGCTGGTGGAGATCCTGACCCCCCCCCCCCTCCTTGATGTGTTTTTCGGTTGTTGTGACTGTGTGTAAAATGCTACTCCCTCCCTTTATTTTGTTTACATTTTCTTCTGCTCCCATCTTTATTTTTGGCCCAAATATTGTACTTGAAGTTGTCCCAATATTTCTGCCCAAGACTTTAGTTCCTTACACAAGCCAATGTCCCACTTTATCTCATAATTTACAATGCAG
The DNA here is from genome assembly GCA_006937965.1 of Callopanchax toddi. Taxonomy (NCBI): domain Eukaryota; kingdom Metazoa; phylum Chordata; class Actinopteri; order Cyprinodontiformes; family Nothobranchiidae; genus Callopanchax; species Callopanchax toddi. The sequence continues at coordinate 60,666 of SSNR01000355.1, forward strand.
GTCCCCTGATGGTACCCCAGATCTTGCCCAAATATTGTATCTGGTACCCCCAAATCTCTGTTTTGTTTTTTATTTTCAATGTTTTCTCTGTTTTGTTTTTTTTTTGTTTATATTGTAAAGCGCTTTGTGATGTATATCTGTGAAAGGCGCTATATAAATAAACTTTACTTACTTACTTACTACTTACTTTTGATATCAGTGTTGATATCAGTATCAGTATCGGTATCGGTATTGATATCAGTATTGGTATTGGTATTGATAAAAACGTTCCATAAACTAACGGTATCATATTGAAAGGCTCAGGCTCAGCTGCTTCATACAGAGAGGATCCAGGAATACATCCATTTTTAAATCAGGTCAAATAAAACCTAACCTCCACAACAATAATTGAGTTATTTTATACAGCTAAATAAAATCCATCTTCCTGTCTCTTCTTACAGCTAGAGCTACATTTTCATCTTAGATTACTACAGTATGATTTTAAATACATGCTGTTTGTTTCAACTGAAAATATTCTTCATTGTACATGAAATTATTTTAAATCCCTGTAAAACAAATAAATGAATCTTTTTTCTTCAAATGTTTTCAACAATTAAATTATGATTAATATTCATAATCAATTAAATTATTGATTCTTAAAACATTTTTTAAGCTTTTGGAAGGCATAATATGAAATACAATTCATTTATCACCTTATCAAGTTTTTCTGCCAAAAATATTCTCTTTAAAGTACTGTATTGAGCCCAATATAAGACGAGGTTTGGTTCCTTGAAAATAATGTGAAAATGTGGGATTGTCTTATAATCGGTGTCATTACCCACCCACATCAGCAGAGGGCGCCAGCGTTTTGTAAACAGCAAAGCCGATGTCGACTGGAGTAGACGATTAAAAGTGGGTCAAATGAACAGAACGGAGACAGAGTTTTGACACTAATTTAAAGATATTGAGGTCAACGCAGCAGAGGCGTCAAACCGCTGTCAGGCAGCCAGGAAACATGGAGTTATGGAGAGAAACGTCTGAAGATGGAGCGTCATGGTGAAGACGTTCTGTGGGAGGAGACTGTGTGAGCTCAGCTGATCAGACTCTGTGAGTTAAAGCCTCATGCAGACTTTTGATCTGACAGGTCATGAGCAAAGTTCTGACAGTTTGTATTACTGTGGTATTTATTTTGCTCAGTTTTTGTTCAGTATCTCTAGTGTCTTTCCTGACAGAACCCCACACACGCTAGAATATTCATTACAGATCTTTGTGATTGCATTAGGCAAGTATTGCATTCTGAAGTATTGCATGAAGTCGGTAATTAAGAGATTATTTAAACTACTTCCTCAAATTTTCAATAAAAATAGTTTCTTTAAAAATTGAATTTAGTTTTATTCCCTGAAGATTAGTCTTGAAATGGGGTGGTCTTATAACCAGGGTCGTCCTATATTTGGGTCAATACTATATATATATATATATATATATATATATATATATATATATATATATATATATATATATATATATATATATTTGGGTAATCCCTTGTAACCGTAAAACTTGGATCATCACCACCAAAGAATGACTTTAACCCAGCACAACACGTTGTCTTAGACAGAAATATGAGTCTGGTTTCTCCATCAGATAGATCAGCTGACAGGCATGGAGGATCAGCTGCTCCACGCATCAGAGAAGTGATCAGATATTGATCAGACAGTGATCCTCTGTTCTGGACATTTAAAATGACTCGGTCTGATGGAGAGAACTGGATATGTGATGACAAAATGAACGTCTTTCTCAGAGGGGAATTATTTGTCAGCTGATTCAGAGCGAGCTGTCGGGGTCGGGGAGGAGTTAAACTCCTGCGTGAGCGCTGCTGGATCAGAGAACTGTGTCTCGAACCTTAGAGAGCGATCCGTACAGATCACAGATGATAGTGACCCGTTGCACCCTTCTGGTCATGTGTGAGTGGCGTGCGTGGGTCGGATGTACTATGATTGTGTGTGTGTTGAAGCGCGCGCCAAAGGAGCTGTGCGTAATGGCGCTGTGCCACGCGCATTGGAGATGCTGTGAGTGTGTGTGTTGGAGGTCCTGCCGTGTGTGTCTCCTAGCTTAATAGGCCATGTAAGCACTCAGTCTCAGCGCTGCAACAGGATGTGAAGCTCCTCAGATCGAAGGGTCTCCCATCGGGACCATGGAAGCGCTGGTCAGCAAAGGCGCGTTCGGGCAGTGGGTTCTGGTACCATGAATGAAATCTGGTTCTCATGCGGACGGGCGTTATGTGCACACCTGGTTATAAAACATACATTACTGTGTGCAGGATTTAATTAAATATAAACAGCGTGGGAGGGGGAAGTCCGGCGATTGGTCCACACGGCTGACCTGAACGTTCTGGAATAGCACAAAAGATGTGCAGCGATGTGCTGATTCTATAAAATATTACCAGCTGTGGAGGAGAGGCTCCTGTTTGGTCTGTGGGGGGTGGAGGGTGCATTGTAGCTCCCTGCAGCTCTTCTTCTTGAAGCTGTAGCGGGAGGCGCTCGGTTCCGTTTCACAACGGTTTTATGAAATATTGACAACATTGGGGACGCTGTAATTGGCTCAAGAGCTAGAAAGAGGGGGGCCTGCGGGTCGGCTCTTCATTTCAAAATGTTCATTTTACATTCAACTAAAAGTAGTGCTAAATGAATGCTAAACGATTTTGTGGTAGTGATTCTGTGGTAGTGATTCTGTGTTAGTGATTTTGTGGTAGTGATTTTGTGGTAGTGATTTTGTGGTAGTGATTTTGTGGTTGTGATTCTGTGGTAGTGATTCTGTGTTAGTGATTCTGTGGTAGTGATTTTGTGGTAGTGATTTAGCGGTAGTGATTTTGTGGTTGTGATTTTGTGGTAGTGATTTTGTGGTAGTGATTTTGTGGTAGTGATTTTGTGGTTGTGATTCTGTGGTAGTGATTCTGTGGTAGTGATTCTTTGGTGGTGATTTTGCTGTAGTGATTCTTTGGTAGTGATTCTGTGGTTGTGATTTTGCTGTAGTGATTCTGTGGTAGTGATTTTGCTGTAGTGATTCTGTGGTAGTGATTTTGCTGTAGTGATTCTGTGGTAGTGATTTGCTGTAGTGATTCTGTGGTAGTGATTTTGCTGTAGTGATTCTGTGGTAGTGATTTGCTGTAGTGATTCTGTGGTAGTGATTCTGTGGTAGTGATTCTGTGGTAGTGATTTTGCTGTAGTGATTCTGTGGTAGTGATTCTGTGGTAGTGATTCTGTGGTAGTGATTTTGTTGTTGTGAGTTTGCTGTAGTGATTCTGTGGTAGTGATTTAGCGGTAGTGATTCTGTGGTAATGATTTAGCGGTAGTGATTCTGTGGTAATGACTTTGTGGTAGTGATTCTGTGGTAGTGATTTTGTTGTTGTGAGTTTGCTGTAGTGATTCTGTGGTAGTGATTTTGTTGTTGTGAGTTTGCTGTAGTGATTCTGTGGTAGTGATTTAGCGGTAGTGATTTTGTGGTAGTGATTTAGCGGTAGTGATTCTGTGGTAGTGATTTTGTGGTAGTGATTCTGTGGTAGTGATTTTGTGGTAGTGATTCTGTGGTAGTGATTTTGTGGTAGTGATTTTGTGGTAGTGATTTTGTGGTAGTGATTTTGTGGTAGTGATTTTGTGGTAGTGATTTTGTGGTAGTGATTTTTTGGTTGTGATTCTGTGGTAGTGATTTAGCGGTAGTGATTTTGTGGTAGTGATTTAGCGGTAGTGATTCTGTGGTAGTGATTTTGTGGTAGTGATTCTGTGGTAGTGATTTTGTGGTAGTGATTCTGTGGTAGTGATTTTGTGGTTGTGATTCTGTGGTAGTGATTTTGTGGTAGTGATTCTGTGTTAGTGATTTTGTGGTAGTGATTTTGTGGTAGTGATTCTGTGTTAGTGATTTTGTGGTAGTGATTTTGTGGTAGTGATTCTGTGGTAGTGATTTAGCGGTAGTGATTTTGTGGTAGTGATTTAGCGGTAGTGATTCTGTGGTAGTGATTTTGTGTTAGTGATTCTGTGGTAGTGATTCTGTGTTAGTGATTCTGTGGTAGTGATTTTGTGGTAGTGATTTAGCGGTAGTGATTCTGTGGTTGTGATTTTGTGGTAGTGATTTTGTGGTAGTGATTTTTTGGTTGTGATTCTGTGGTAGTGATTTAGCGGTAGTGATTTTGTGGTAGTGATTTAGCGGTAGTGATTCTGTGGTAGTGATTTTGCGGTAGTGATTCTGTGGTAGTGATTTTGTGGTAGTGATTCTGTGGTAGTGATTTTGTGGTAGTGATTCTGTGGTAGTGATTTTGTGGTAGTGATTCTGTGGTAGTGATTTTGTGGTAGTGATTTTGTGGTTGTGATTCTGTGGTTGTGATTCTGTGGTAGTGATTCTGTGGTTGTGATTTTGTGGTTGTGATTCTGTGGTTGTGATTCTGTGGTAGTGATTCTGTGGTTGTGATTTTGTGGTAGTGATTTTGTGGTTGTGATTCTGTGGTAGTGATTTTGTGGTAGTGATTCTGTGTTAGTGATTCTGTGGTAGTGATTTTTTGGTAGTGATTTAGCGGTTGTGATTCTGTGGTAGTGATTTAGCGGTAGTGATTCTGTGGTAGTGATTTTGTGGTAGTGATTCTGTGGTAGTGATTTTGTGGTAGTGATTTTGTGGTTGTGATTCTGTGGTAGTGATTTTGTGGTTGTGATTCTGTGGTAGTGATTTTGTGGTAGTGATTTTGCTGTAGTGATTCTGTCGTAGTGATTCTGTGGTAGTGATTTTGTGGTTGTGATTTTGCTGTAGTGATTCTGTGGTAGTGATTCTGTGGTAGTGATTCTTTGGTGGTGATTTTGCTGTAGTGATTCTGTCGTAGTGATTCTGTGGTTGTGATTTTGCTGTAGTGATTCTGTGGTAGTGATTTTGCTGTAGTGATTCTGTGGTAGTGATTTTGCTGTAGTGATTCTGTGGTAGTGATTTGCTGTAGTGATTCTGTGGTAGTGATTTTGCTGTAGTGATTCTGTGGTAATGATTTTGCTGTAGTGATTCTGTGGTAGTGATTCTGTGGTAGTGATTTTGTGGTAGTGATTTTGTGGTAGTGATTCTGTGGTAGTGATTCTGTGGTTGTGATTTTGCTGTAGTGATTCTGTGGTAGTGATTTTGTGGTTGTGATTCTGTGGTAGTGATTTTGTGGTAGTGATTTTGCTGTAGTGATTCTGTCGTAGTGATTCTGTGGTAGTGATTTTGTGGTTGTGATTTTGCTGTAGTGATTCTGTGGTAGTGATTCTGTGGTAGTGATTCTTTGGTGGTGATTTTGCTGTAGTGATTCTGTGGTAGTGATTCTTTGGTGGTGATTTTGCTGTAGTGATTCTGTGGTAGTGATTCTGTGGTTGTGATTTTGCTGTAGTGATTCTGTGGTAGTGATTCTGTGGTAGTGATTTTGTGGTTGTGATTTTGCTGTAGTGATTCTGTGGTAGTGATTCTGTGGTAGTGATTCTTTGGTGGTGATTTTGCTGTAGTGATTCTGTGGTAGTGATTTGCTGTAGTGATTCTGTGGTAGTGATTCTGTGGTAGTGATTCTGTGGTAGTGATTTTGCTGTAGTGATTCTGTGGTAGTGATTCTGTGGTAGTGATTCTGTGGTAGTGATTTTGTTGTTGTGAGTTTGCTGTAGTGATTCTGTGGTAGTGATTTTGCTGTAGTGATTCTGTCGTAGTGATTCTGTGGTAGTGATTTTGTGGTTGTGATTTTGCTGTAGTGATTCTGTGGTAGTGATTCTGTGGTAGTGATTCTTTGGTGGTGATTTTGCTGTAGTGATTCTTTGGTAGTGATTCTGTGGTTGTGATTTTGCTGTAGTGATTCTGTGGTAGTGATTTTGCTGTAGTGATTCTGTGGTAGTGATTTTGTGGTAGTGATTTTGCTGTAGTGATTCTGTGGTAGTGATTCTGTGGTAGTGATTCTGTGGTAGTGATTTTGTTGTTGTGAGTTTGCTGTAGTGATTCTGTGGTAGTGATTTAGCGGTAGTGATTCTGTGGTAATGATTTAGCGGTAGTGATTCTGTGGTAATGACTTTGTGGTAGTGATTCTGTGGTAGTGATTTTGTTGTTGTGATTTTGCTGTAGTGATTCTGTGGTAGTGATTCTGTGGTTGTGATTTTGCTGTAGTGATTCTGTGGTAGTGATTTTGCTGTAGTGATTCTGTGGTAGTGATTTTGCTGTAGTGATTCTGTGGTAGTGATTTGCTGTAGTGATTCTGTCGTAGTGATTCTGTGGTAATGATTTAGCAGTAGTGATTTTGTGGTAGTGATTCTGTGGTAGTGATTCTGAGGTAATGGTTTAGCGGTAGTGATTCTGTGGTAATGATTTAGCGGTAGTGATTCTGTGGTAATGATTTTGTGGTTGTGATTCTGTGGTAGTGACTTTGTGGTTATGACTCTGTGGTAGTGATTTTGTGGTTGTGATTCTGTGGTAGTGATTTTGTGGTAGTGATTTTGCTGTAGTGATTCTGTCGTAGTGATTCTGTGGTAGTGATTTTGTGGTTGTGATTTTGCTGTAGTGATTCTGTGGTAGTGATTCTGTGGTAGTGATTCTGTGGTAGTGATTTTGCTGTAGTGATTCTGTGGTAGTGATTCTGTAGTAGTGATTTTGTTGTTGTGAGTTTGCTGTAGTGATTCTGTCGTAGTGATTCTGTGGTAATGATTTAGCGGTAGTTATTCTGTGGTAGTGATTTTGTTGTTGTGAGTTTGCTGTAGTGATTCTGTGGTAGTGATTTAGCGGTAGTGATTCTGTGGTAATGACTTTGTGGTAGTGATTCTGTGGTAGTGATTTTGTTGTTGTGAGTTTGCTGTAGTGATTCTGTGGTAGTGATTTAGCGGTAGTGATTCTGTGGTAGTGATTTTGCTGTAGTGATTCTGTGGTAGTGATTCTGTGGTTGTGATTTTGCGGTAGTGATTCTGTGGTAGTGATTAGGCGGTAGTGATTTTGTTGTTGTGAGTTTGCTGTAGTGATTCTGTGGTAGTGATTCTGTGGTAATGATTTAGCGGTAGTGATTCTGTGGTAGTGATTTTGTTGTTGTGAGTTTGCTGTAGTGATTCTGCGGTAGTGATTTTGTGGTAGTGATTTTGTGGTAGTGATTCTGTGGTAGTGATTTTGTGGTAGTGATTCTGTGGTAGTGATTCTGTGGTAGTGATTTTGTGGTTGTGATTTTGCTGTAGTGATTCTGTGGTAGTGATTCTGTGGTAGTGATTCTTTGGTGGTGATTTTGCTGTAGTGATTCTGTGGTAGTGATTCTGTGGTAGTGATTTTGCTGTAGTGATTCTGTGGTAGTGATTTTGCTGTAGTGATTCTGTGGTAGTGATTTTGCTGTAGTGATTCTGTGGTAATGATTTTGCTGTAGTGATTCTGTGGTAGTGATTCTGTGGTAGTGATTCTGTGGTAGTGATTTTGTTGTTGTGATTTTGCTGTAGTGATTCTGTGGTAGTGATTCTGTGGTAGTGATTCTGTGGTGGTGATTTTGCTGTAGTGATTCTGTCGTAGTGATTCTGTGGTTGTGATTTTGCTGTAGTGATTCTGTGGTAGTGATTTTGTGGTTGTGATTCTGTGGTAGTGATTTTGTGGTAGTGATTTTGCTGTAGTGATTCTGTCGTAGTGATTCTGTGGTAGTGATTTTGTGGTTGTGATTTTGCTGTAGTGATTCTGTGGTAGTGATTCTGTGGTAGTGATTCTTTGGTAGTGATTTTGCTGTAGTGATTCTGTGGTAGTGATTTTGCTGTAGTGATTCTGTGGTAGTGATTCTGTGGTAGTGATTCTGTGGTGGTGATTTTGCTGTAGTGATTCTGTGGTAGTGATTTTGCTGTAGTGATTCTGTGGTAGTGATTTTGCTGTAGTGATTCTGTGGTAGTGATTCTGTGGTAGTGATTCTGTGGTAGTGATTTTGTTGTTGTGATTTTGCTGTAGTGATTCTGTGGTAGTGATTCTGTGGTAGTGATTCTGTGGTAGTGATTCTGTGGTAGTGATTTTGTTGTTGTGATTTTGCTGTAGTGATTCTGTGGTAGTGATTTTGTGGTTGTGATTCTGTGGTAGTGATTTTGTGGTAGTGATTTTGCTGTAGTGATTCTGTCGTAGTGATTCTGTGGTAGTGATTTTGTGGTTGTGATTTTGCTGTAGTGATTCTGTGGTAGTGATTCTGTGGTAGTGATTCTTTGGTGGTGATTTGCTGTAGTGATTCTGTGGTAGTGATTTTGCTGTAGTGATTCTGTGGTAGTGATTTTGTGGTAGTGATTCTGTGGTAGTGATTTTGTTGTTGTGAGTTTGCTGTAGTGATTCTGTGGTAGTGATTTTGTTGTTGTGAGTTTGCTGTAGTGATTCTGTGGTAGTGATTTAGCGGTAGTGATTTTGTGGTAGTGATTTTGCTGTAGTGATTCTATGGTAGTGATTTTGCTGTAGTGATTCTGTCGTAGTGATTCTGTGGTAATGATTTAGCAGTAGTGATTTTGTGGTAGTGATTCTGTGGTAGTGATTCTGAGGTAATGGTTTAGCGGTAGTGATTCTGTGGTAATGATTTAGCGGTAGTGATTCTGTGGTAATGATTTTGTGGTTGTGATTCTGTGGTAGTGACTTTGTGGTTATGACTCTGTGGTAGTGATTTTGTGGTTGTGATTCTGTGGTAGTGATTTTGTGGTAGTGATTTTGCTGTAGTGATTCTGTGGTAGTGATTTGCTGTAGTGATTCTGTGGTAGTGATTTTGCTGTAGTGATTCTGTGGTAGTGATTTTGCTGTAGTGATTCTGTGGTAGTGATTTTGCTGTAGTGATTCTGTGGTAGTGATTCTGTGGTAGTGATTTTGTTGTTGTGATTTTGCTGTAGTGATTCTGTGGTAGTGATTCTGTGGTAGTGATTTTGCTGTAGTGATTCTGTGGTAGTGATTCTGTAGTAGTGATTTTGTTGTTGTGAGTTTGCTGTAGTGATTCTGTCGTAGTGATTCTGTGGTAATGATTTAGCGGTAGTGATTCTGTGGTAGTGATTCTGTGGTAGTGATTTTGTTGTTGTGAGTTTGCTGTAGTGATTCTGTGGTAGTGATTTAGCGGTAGTGATTCTGTGGTAATGATTTAGCGGTAGTTATTCTGTGGTAGTGATTCTGTGGTAGTGATTTTGTTGTTGTGAGTTTGCTGTAGTGATTCTGTGGTAGTGATTTTGCTGTAGTGATTCTGTCGTAGTGATTCTGTGGTAGTGATTTTGTGGTTGTGATTTTGCTGTAGTGATTCTGTGGTAGTGATTCTGTGGTAGTGATTCTGTGGTAGTGATTTTGTTGTTGTGAGTTTGCTGTAGTGATTCTGTGGTAGTGATTTTGTTGTTGTGAGTTTGCTGTAGTGATTCTGTGGTAGTGATTTTGCGGTAGTGATTTTGTGGTAGTGATTTTGCTGTAGTGATTCTGTGGTAGTGATTTTGCTGTAGTGATTCTGTCGTAG
>SSNR01000355.1:72496-87476 GCA_006937965.1 Callopanchax toddi
GTAGTGATTCTGTGGTAGTGATTCTTTGGTGGTGATTTTGCTGTAGTGATTCTGTGGTAGTGATTCTGTGGTTGTGATTTTGCTGTAGTGATTCTGTGGTAGTGATTCTGTGGTAGTGATTTTGTGGTTGTGATTTTGCTGTAGTGATTCTGTGGTAGTGATTCTTGCTGTAGTGATTCTGTGGTAATGATTTTGCTGTAGTGATTCTGTGGTAGTGATTCTGTGGTAGTGATTCTGTGGTAGTGATTTTGTTGTTGTGATTTTGCTGTAGTGATTCTGTGGTAGTGATTTTGTTGTTGTGATTCTGTGTAGTGATTCTGTGGTAGTGATTTAGCGGTAGTGATTCTGTGGTAATGATTTAGCGGTAGTGATTCTGTGGTAGTGATTCTGTAGTAGTGATTTTGTTGTTGTGAGTTTGCTGTAGTGATTCTGTCGTAGTGATTCTGTGGTAATGATTTAGCGGTAGTTATTCTGTGGTAGTGATTCTGTGGTAGTGATTTTGTTGTTGTGAGTTTGCTGTAGTGATTCTGTGGTAGTGATTTAGCGGTAGTGATTCTGTGGTAATGACTTTGTGGTAGTGATTCTGTGGTAGTGATTTTGTTGTTGTGAGTTTGCTGTAGTGATTCTGTGGTAGTGATTTAGCGGTAGTGATTCTGTGGTAATGATTTAGCGGTAGTTATTCTGTGGTAGTGATTCTGTGGTAGTGATTTTGTTGTTGTGAGTTTGCTGTAGTGATTCTGTGGTAGTGATTTTGCTGTAGTGATTCTGTCGTAGTGATTCTGTGGTTGTGATTTAGCGGTAGTGAAATTCCAGTTTTTCACATGATGCTAGCATGTTTTCTTTAGCAGCACATGGTATTACAGTTTTTACTATCATTTACACACAATTTTAAAACTTGTGTTTTTATTTTCACATTGTGGTTACAGTTATCCAAACACCACACTCAGTTTGCATAATTCTGTGATTGTTTGCAAAATGACAGACTTCAGTCTAAACATATACACACATTAGTAAAAATGGTATTAGTTGTCAATTGACCAACACAGTCGTCAGTGATCAGACTCCATTACAGCCAGTTTCATTCTGATGTGATAAATAAAAAACACATTTGTCAAAAATCAGATTTTAGGAGATAATGTCGTAGGTTTGAGTCCAGACATTGTTATGTGAGGAATCATTTAGATAAAAAAGGAAATAGTGACACACCCACAGCAGTCTATCTGAGATCTAGACAGAATGTAGACAAATAGTCCTAAACTGACCTTGAACTGCACAACACTGATGCTGCAGACTAAATATGTCAAGTATTTATTTCAATACTATCAGTATTTCTACCATAATCAGTTACAGTAATCAACCAACAATGAAATCAATGAAACAAATAAAACCTGTAGACAAATAAAAATGACTGCATGAAGTACAAATACTTTGACTCTGAAGAAAAACGACTATAAAACCTACAAGAACACTGTAACTATTCATCATCTGTCCATCTGTCTGGGTCAGGACAGAAGGTTTCATCACATCAGGATCAGGTGTCTTCATGTTGGAAGAATCTCCTCATCTGATGAATCCACCATCCATCAGTCAGTCCATGATAACGTGGACAAGAAGTGTTGTATGGATATCTCATCTTATTAATTATAACACACCTGAATGCTGCCTTTTCACATTTGCACCTGTGTGCTTCCACACCTGGTGGATGTGTTGATCCAGTTCTTCATTAGTGTAGTCGTTGGTAACCCAGGGCTTTGTAATGACCAGGAAGTGATTTCACAAAAAGTATCTGTCTAAGAAACTGTGTGTCCAATCTGAAAAACCAGTGTGTAAACTCTGCAATAAGAGTGAAGCAGACGTGTGTAGTGTTGTGCAAACCTGTGGAGGTGTTTTGTTAAAAACTGTAATTAGGCATCAATGCAGACACAGCCTCTTCAGCTCAAGCTCCCATCAATGTAATACAAAAAATATTCAAAACAAACTTTTGGGAAGTCTGAATACTTGTTCACAGCATGTTTCTGCAGTACCACTCACCAAGTCCAGCATCTAGTCCAGCAGGGCTCGTTTACAGCCGGTCTATAAAGGTAGAGTCAAACACTTCCTCTTTTCAAAATAAAAGCACACAACTGCATTGACACAAATAAAGAAAGAGAAACAGGGATGTTTTCTCTACTGGGTTAGATATTCAGTTGGACTAAAACCTGATTGATTATTCGTCAGACTACTAGTCATCATAAAGGAACCAGCTGATTTTCATTCAGTCCTTCATTCTGAGCAGCTCAGTAGGAGGGCCACAGTGGGAAGGGAAACTTTCTTTGAACAGCAAGAAACCTTCAGAACCAGGCTCAGAGTGGGCGGAGCCTAATGCCTCAGCCAATGGGGTCTGAGGGGAACAGAAATGTACATGTCATCTTTTAAAGAGATAAAGGCTTCCAGTTCTTCCACTTGTATAAATATACCCGCTGTTCTTTCTGCTCAACAAGCCATGCTATTGGTTCCTCTGATGTTCTGTTCTGTTTTCTGACAGGTGACCTGGAGAACAGAGCTGTGATCAGAGAACCAGCCTCGTTACTGATCACCAACGCCACGAGGTCCGACACAGCCAAGTACCGCTGTGAGGTCACCGCCGCTGAAGACTTAAAGTCGTTTGATGAGATTGTGATTGACCTGGTTGTAAGAGGTACACGGACCTGTTATGTACTTATATTAGCACAAGTAAACCCTAACCCTAGAGATATATAGACCGGTGTGTATATGTATATATATAAGCAGAACTTTGCTTAGTTGAGCAGACTTTGGATGCTGTAACATGACACCACTCTGTAGTGGAGTCGAGGATGTGTTATGACCAGAACTGCCCAGCTGCAAAGGCGTGTTCCAGGCTAAAAGAGGAAACGTCTGAAACTGCAACTGTTCAGAGTTGCGATGCTAAAGAAAGCGAGAGCTGCGTGTTTTAGTGGTGTTTGTGTCACAGCCAGTGGTCAGCCCAGTGGTCCAGGAGGGTCACTCTGTGTTTTACAGCTTCACAGTGAACCACAGACCACCAGCATCCTGCAGAATGTGTCAGCTTGTTTCTCACTGTGATGCTTACAGGTCCTGGAAACGTGCTGAAGAGTCTAATCATATGTTCTGTGTCGACACAGTAAAGCCAGTGGCGCCAAAGTGCAGCGTTCCCAAATCTGTGCCTTTTGGGAAGTCGGCCGAGCTGAGCTGCACGGAGGAGGAGGGCTTCCCCAAGTCCCAGTACCAGTGGTTCAAGAACAGGGAGGAGATTCCAGAGGACCCAAAGACTAGCCTCAAGTTCTCCAACTCCTCGTACACGCTCAGCGCAGACACAGGAAGTCTGGTCAGTGTGTGTGTGTGTTGGGACAGGGCACACATGAGTGTGAAGGGCGGGGCAGCAGGGACGTGGCCTAACGCCCAGGGGTAGGGACGGATATTTTGGGGAGACAGTTGAGGGGCTCGGGCTGGAGCCACGAGGGCAATCTGCTGTCCTCATTGGCACATTCCTCAATTCATGCTTGGTTTCCAGCACAGCTCAGACTGTCCTGTCAGCCCTAAGCGCTCCGTCTGAGAACAAGATGCTCCAGAGAACAAAGGAGAGCACCATTCTCCCTCCTCACTAAATCCATGACTACAACTGGTTTCTGCTCAAATTAGAGAGAAAGACCACCTGACTAAGACGTGGACACATTCACAGGACCGACATCTGTCTCTGCTCTCCTGTGTTCTATAGGAGTTTTACTACTTTTAAGTGGCTGTGGCTCAGTGGGGAGAGCAGTCCACCTCTTAACTGGAGGTTGATGGTTTGATCCCTGCGTCCCCAACAAATATCAACATGTCCTTGGCAAGACACTGAAGTCCATTTGACAGCTTGCAGCTAAAATGGTGACCAGAAAAAGAACAAAGCTTCAGCAAGAGAAACTCCAATCAGGTCCACCCTGGCCCTAACAGCAGCTCTGTGAGGAACAAGTCACCTTACTGTCCCTGTTGAACCAAATTAACTCTTGGTCCCGTGAGCACGATGTCATCTGGTTGAAACAAACCAATAACAGACTCCTAAAACGATCTGCTGGTGTCTCTCCTGATCTGACGCGCCAGTCTGGCTCTACTTCCTGAGTCTAGGGATGACACTGACTAGATAAATACCTGATACCACCTCAGTGACTCTTTATTCACTGAAGCCTTCAGAACCAATGTTTGATTTAACCTTTAAGGTGGGGGTTTATACGCTCACACTAAATGTGATGTCTTTAAACAGCCTGCTCCCATCAGGCCACCACAGCCATGTGATGGTTGGATTTCTTCTCTGCAGAAATTCATTGCAGTGAGGAAGGAGGATGCAGGCGAGTACTACTGCCGAGCGAAGAACGACGCAGGACACGCCGAGTGTTCAGCTCAGAAGATGGAAGTCTGTGAGTCTGTCCCAGCTGTAGACCTGAGGACCATGGACGGTTTGGAGTGGAGAGGTCTGTCTGTGTTTAACACTTTGCTGTGGTTTGACCTCTACAGATGACATTGACATAGTGGGGATCGTACTGGGAGTGCTGGTGGTGGTTATAGTGCTCGTATGTATAATGGTGGGGATCTGCTGTGCGTACAAACAAGGTTACTTCTCCAGCCAAAAGCAGACTGGAAACAAGTAAGACTGACACCATGACACCATCAACACACACCAGACAACCTGCCCACTACAGCTGTCATCTGCTTTCTCTATGCTAGCTACAAGATTCCAGCAAAAGGAGATGGGGTGGACTATGTCAGGACAGAGGACGAGGTGTGTATTCTGAGACCTGACCTGGGCCCCAGAGTGAGGCCCAAACAATGGCAGCAGGTAGTGATTCTGATAGGATGGTTCAGGACGTCTTAAACGCCGTGACATCAGAGGTCAGTGATTTCACAGCTGGTAACATGGAGAGTCCATGCTCAGGTTTCAGGTTTTACATGTAGGAAGAACAAATACACTGCTGGTTCCTACCTAACAGGAACTACAATTACAGGTTTTCAGTCTAGAGGTCCAGTGGGGGTTTACGGATGGGCGGGACTTAGCAGCTCTACAGTATGATGTCATACAGTAATCTGTCAACATTGACATTCTGTACTATAAAGTCAGAAGAAGGTGATCAGTAACCCTCAGACTGGTGGACTCAGTGAATCTACTGGTGTCCAGTTGTAGCCTTTGTCCCGCCTCCCTCAGGCTCAGACCATGGACCAGAACCTGGCCAATCACAGCAGCTCTGATGTCATATCACTGTGATACTACTGTTCTTTGTCTTCCCAGCTCCAGCAGCTAACCAGAGTCTGTCTCTAGTAGATTAATAGATTCTCCTCTGATGAGCTCCGTGAACAGAAACACAAAGCAAACAGAGCCGCCGACTCCGAACTCCGTCCTCCCGAACAAACGGGCCGATCTCAGGAGGGACAGTCTATGAATAAATAAATAAATAAATCATTTTTATACTTCTGACCTACTGACGAGCTCAGTAAACACAAAATCAATGACATTAATGTCTGCCTGCTCCGACTACGGAACACATTTAGTCTAATTATTTAAAAATAAACTAATTTAACCAGGTTACAAAGGCTGATAAGTCATTAGATGCTATAACTAGTTGTCTCTTAACATATGAGGCAGATATTTAACTTTTACCTGTGATGAGACTTTGGCTCCACGATGTGATGGTTAATCCACTAGAAGTCTCTGACTTTGGTGATTTTATCAGCTGGAAACCAGTGAAATGTTACCTTACTGTCCTTCTTTCATTGATCTGTGCAGCTTGCAGGTGTTAACCATGCTGACAGAGTTTAGTTTGTCACTATTTAGCTCCATTTATTGACAACTGATGGATAATAACAACGGGGCTCAGCGGGCCGGGCCGTCTTCTTGCCCCCCGGCTTCTGGCTGGGGGCGGGACTTTGGCCACGTGACGTCACGCATCAAGGGGTCTATAAACTCCACCCTCTTTGCCTGATATCCCAGTGTTTGTGGTGGTTATGGATACATAAGACCAGGAGGACCCTGGTCCCTTTAAGGTCCAGTCAGGTTCTTCTTTAGGAGCAACGTGACCTGTTGGTGGAGAAGCTGGCCAGTACTTTTCTACAGCATCACTCCAGGTCATCAGCAGCTCATTTACTAGTATCAGAGGTTCTGACCCTTTAAACAACCTCAGTTTTCCTGCTGTGACCTGTCAGCCTATGTTTCTCTGTTTTATCATTTGGTTTGAATTCATACGTTTCCTTCTGGATCTTCACAGCTGATCAGTTCCTGCAGCCTGTTGGATAATTTATGCTGACTGTTAGTTTTTTGGGGACATAACCCTTTAATGAGTGCTGCTGTTCTCAGAAGGTCACATAGTTCTGATGATATGCAGAAGGTTAAAGCATGCAGAACGCCTTGTCTCTGAACACTAGCAGGCTGTTGATCCTTGCTCCTGTTTGGGCTCTTTCAGGGGGATTTCCGACATAAGTCCTCGTTTGTGATCTGACCCGGAGGAGGCAGAGGGCTGCAGCGCTGAGCGTTTCTGCCCTCCACGCCGTCGGACCACGACGCTGCCACAGTCCTGCTCTCGGCTCAAGGTGCCAAAGGCGACAGGAGCTGCAGGACACCGTGCTTAGGACTGACTTCACCACTGAGTTTATCTGTTAATTTATATCTCTTTAGTTCTTACTGCATGGATTTGAACTGTAGCTGAGGCGGCTGGAGGAGGACGTCTCCTCGTCAGTCTGGTAACTTTCTACTGTATTTGTATCAGGTTTATTTTCTACTGTTGAAATGTGTCACTATTTTTGATGGAATATATTTTAAATGCCTAGAGAGGAAGGTTTACTTTTTTAAATAACTATAAGATACTAACTTTTGTAATGTGGTGGTGAAGGGTTGTGAGCGCCCTCACCTGTTCAGGAGGACAGAGGGTGGTCACACGTCTCTGGGGGGGGTTCCACTTCCTGTTCTGTCGATGTCTGTAGATAGTCTTAGTGAGCGTTGACGCGTGCCACTCAATGCTGTGAAACACTGGAAACAATCAGTGCACCGTTGATTTAAAGTGTCCTTCAGATGACCTTGTATATACTGCAGGTTGGTGTCACACCTTGAGTGTTACATACCCAGACTAATGATATCACAGGTTTATGGTTAACCTTCCAGACTCTGAGGAACACAGCTGATCAGATCAGCCACACGTCCTCTGATCTGATTCTGGATCTGTTTAAGTTCTAAGCCCCGCCCACTGCTGGTTTTAGTCTACTCACAGCTGAACAAGTCAGAAAGCTGATTGGATAGGAAATGATGGCTGATTAGCTCGTGTGGAAAGGGGCGGGGCATAAAATGAAACCTGCAGCCGGTCACTAGGGGGCGCTAGGGTTCCTACTAACTTTTCTTTGTCTTGTTACTGATGTTGATGGTTTAGACCAACAGCCCGGTTCCTGCAGCTGCTGCAGCGTCAAACTAAACA
Organism: Callopanchax toddi; assembly: GCA_006937965.1. NCBI lineage: Eukaryota > Metazoa > Chordata > Actinopteri > Cyprinodontiformes > Nothobranchiidae > Callopanchax > Callopanchax toddi. Next base: position 79,945 of record SSNR01000355.1, read on the forward strand.
GGTTCTGATTAGAACCACCCTGAGGGCTGGAGCTGCAGTCGTCCTCACTGAGATCTAATCAGAGGTCATCAGAGCCTGGCTCCAGCTGGTCCAGGCTGGAGGACTGTGAGAGGAGATGGTCCTCCATGAGCCCTGAGCTCACTGTAGCTCTGTTCTTTACAGGTGAGGGTCCTTAAACCGGCCGTTTGTCACCAGCCTGGTCTCTAGAGGCTGTTGCTGCTGATGGTGCGTTCAGATAGGACACAGACTCCCATCGGCAGCTCAAACAACTCCAAGAATACATAAATACCACAGTTAGAGTGGAACACAGTGGGAGAACATACTCCAAAGTAAAGAACAGAGAGGTCTAGACGTCATCGTAGAAACGCCTCCGCTGTCTGAAAGCCTCAGCTCCTTTTCTTCCACCTAACTGGACCCAGGTTGGAGGCAGCGCCCCCAGGAGGGAGGTCCAGACTCCACCAGCCCCTCTGGTGGGACCTCCAGGTGGTCCAGACCAGTCCTGGGTCATCTCTGGGGGCCTAAACCACCTCCTTCACCTGGAGTAAACTAGCCCCCTTTCCCAGTCCAGAACCACAGTCTCTGGTTTGGAGGTGCTGATCTAAAAGAGAAAAGATCCAGAAAATCAAATGTCTGATTTTTATGTTTGGTCCTCTGTTTCCAGTTCCAGAAGTTTCCTGTAGTTCTGGACCAGGTTACCATCACTGCAGCAGGGACTCTGACCCTCTCCTCCATTCAGATCTTCTTCAGATCTTTCTGGTTTCAGGGCTGTTGCTAGGCAACACAGAGTCTCAGCTCCTCCACAGACTTTGTCCTGGGTTCAGGTCTGGAGCCTCTCCAGGACCTTGATGCTTCTGATGGAGCTCCTTAGTTTCCTGGCTGTGTTTCAGGAGACCAGCATCGACCATCTTCAGTGATCTGGTGATCCATGTCTCCTCCATGTGGTCCAGTCGTCCTGTCCTCATTACAGGACAACACCTCAGACCATGAGGTCTCCACCCCCGTGCTTCATGGTCTGATAGAGTTCCTGGATTGTCCTCCTCCTCCTTCCTCCAAGTTCCTCCCATAAAGTGCTGTCCTGGTCTCCTCTGACCTCCAGACCTCCTCTGGACTATCAGATGGACATGGACATGTCCTGTCTTAAGCAGGACCTCCTGCAGGATTTAATCCATGATGGTGTAGTGTTACTAATGGTGACGTTTGACCCTGTGGTCCCTGCTCTCTTCAGGTCCTGGACCAGGTCCTCTCCTGTAGTTCTGGACTGACCCTTCAGGTCCTGGACCAGGTCCTCTCCTGTAGTTCTGGACTGACCCTTCAGGTCCTGGACCAGGTCCTCTCCTGTAGTTCTGGGCTGACCCTTCAGGTCCTGGACCAGGTCCTCTCCTGTAGTTCTGGACTGAGCCTTCATGTCCTGGACCAGGTCCTGTCCTGTAGTTCTGGACTGAGCCTTCATGTCCTGGACCAGGTCCTCTCCTGTAGTTCTGGACTGACCCTTCAGGTCCTGGACCAGGTCCTGTCCTGTAGTTCTGGACTGAGCCTTCAGGTCCTGGACCAGGTCCTGTCCTGTAGTTCTGGACTGACCCTTCAGGTCCTGGACCAGGTCCTGTCCTGTAGCCCGTCCCCGCCTTGTGTAGATCTACAGTTCAGTCCCTGGTGTCCTCAGACAGCTCTCTGGTCTCCATGGTGATGAGGGTGGAGTCTGATTGGTTGAGGGTGGACAGGTGTCTTTAATACAGTGGAGGACAGGAGGACTTGTCTAACAGGTCTGAGAGGGTCAGGACTCTGATGGGGTCACAGTTAATCCTATAAAAGTCATAAATCTGGACGTCCCTACGCTGACCTCTACCCTCTGACGTGGGGACACCTGTCTCTAAAACACGTCCTTCCTCTACTGGACGTCTAACGTTTGGTCAGAGATTCAGGATGTCCTCCTCTGAACTGGACCTGGGGACCAAACCGTTTCCAGACTACTTGTAGTTTCTAGGGTTTTATTCAACGTCAGGATGTTGTTTGAAGCGATGATGTCATTCCTGTGTAAACAGAGAGCCGGCGTGTGGACGGACAGGGTCTGGACGGTTAACTGACTGTAAATAGCTTCTGTGTGTTGACCTCCTTCCTGCTGAGGACGATGTACAGTCAGGTTTTATTAGAACATGTCAGATCGTTTTCATGTTTCAAACTGAAAACAGATGTTGGATCAGGTTTTCTTAGAGGCTATTAGTTTCCTGTAACGTACTTCCACATCTTCCTCATCCTGGAGAATGAAGTGCCTTCTGCCTTTTCCCACACCTGGAAGCGTCAGACCTGGAGACCTGAGACCTGAGACCTGGAGACCTGAGACCTGAGACCTGGAGACCTGAGACCTGAGACCTGAGACCTGAGACCTGGAGACCTGAGACCTGGAGACCTGGAGACCTGAGACCTGGAGACCTGAGACCTGGAGACCTGAGACCTGAGACCTGGAGACCTGAGACCTGGAGACCTGGAGACCTGAGACCTGGAGACCTGAGACCTGAGACCTGGAAGGGTTGTACTAAAGCTCCTCTTGTCTCATTTGTAGACACGTGTTATGGATAGAAGGTGTGAACATCTTGATGTAGATCTTAAAGTGTCGGTGCCTCGGTGTAGTGGGAACAGCTCAGAGCTTCAGGATCCGTCTAGACCACATCAGGTTGGGTTCTGTCTGTCTCCATGTCTGATGTCCTCAGAGCCAGTCCAGAGGTGACCGTCCTCAGCAGCTTCAGGCGGTGGACTGGTGTTAAATGTTGGCTACAAACCAGAGGCTGTTCCACGCAGACTCACAGGTCCGTCTGACCTGAGGCACTGACGGTGGTGGTGTGGAAACATCAGCTGTAATGGTGACATCATGACTCTGAGCCAATCAGAGGAATGTCCTTATGCTGCAGCTGAGACGTGTTAGAGCAGAAATCTGATGAATAAACACTTCACCTATCACTGGACCGTGTGTGTGTGTGTGCTCTGTTCTGACATTCAGCTGGACGGTGGGTCAGTGTCACCTCACAGAAGGTCACAGGTTTGAGTCCCAGCTACAGTTCCTCCAGGTTCTCCCTCTGGATAAACAACATTAGATCTACCCTACAAAAAGGAGCAGCTTCTATCAGTTATCTAAGACCACGCCCACTGGTGACATCACTCCAAGCAGGCGGAGTCTCTAGAAACAGGAAGTAGTCCTCTGAGTGGGGCTCATGCTGGTTGGATCAGCAGCGCTACATGTACTGGTTCTGGGCTCCAGCCCAACCAGACACCGAGGTCAGACCCGATGTGGATCACCTGAAGACCCGTCAGGACCCAGTCTCTGGGGGTCCTTAAGACCCGATCAGGACCAGTCTCTGGGGGTTCTGAAGACCCGATCAGGACCAGTCTCTGGGGGTTCTGAAGACCCGATCAGGACCAGTCTCTGGGGGTCCTGAAGACCCGTCAGGACCCAGTCTCTGGGGGTCCTGAAGACCCGATCAGGACCAGTCTCTGGGGGTCCTGAAGACCCGATCAGGACCCAGTCTCTGGGGGTCCTGAAGACCCGATCAGGACCAGTCTCTGGGGGTCCTGAAGACCCGATCAGGACCAGTCTCTGGGGGTCCTGAAGACCCGTCAGGACCAGTCTCTGGGGGTCCTGTTCTACACACTCTGGAGGTTTTACCTGACTGTTCTGGAAGGTTTTGATCCAGACGATGAGAGTTCAGTCGTACGTCGTTTATAAAAGCTGATTACACATTATAATGTGTACATGTCAGGTCAATGCTCCGTCCTGATCCTGCTGGACCTCAGTGCAGCCTTCGGCACCGTGGACCAGAACCTCCTACTGAACAGGTCCAAGGTTCTAGCTGGATCTCAGGTTCTGCATCAGACTGGCTCACCTCCTACCTGTCCAACAGAACTTTCTCTGTGAAAACAGAAACCGTCTCTTCAGACACGCCTCCCTAACCTGCGGGGTTCCACAGGGTTCGGTTCTGGGGCCTCTACTGTTCTCATTCTCTATCCTTCCTTTAGCTGCATCATCCAGTCCTTCTCTGACATCCAGGACCACGTCTACGCTGATGACACTCAGCTGGATGTGTCCTTCCTGTCCCACCAGTTAGACAGACTGGTCACACTGGTCCTCTGCCTGACCCAGACCAGTAACTGGCTGTCCAGAGACTTCCTGGTTCTGAACGCCAACAAGACTGAGACCCTGATCACTGCTCCTCCAGAACTTCACCCTAAAGCTGAACAGGAAGTAGCTTCCTCCTGCTCCTCAGTCAGAAACCTGGGAGTTCTCTTTGACTCCGTTCACACTGCAGGTCTTAATGCTCAAATCTGATTTTTTAATCAAATCCGATTTTTTTGTCTGGCTGTTCACACCACAACTAAAATGTGACAGCGAACAGTCTCCAGTGTGAACAAATCACGGCCCCAAAGCGGCCCGCATGCGCAGACGATGACAAGACGTCACACATAACGTGCTCTGTTTACGGAAGTAAAATGGCTTTTGACTTGAACATGGCCCAATTACGGTAAGATATCTTTAAGGCTGAAAGACACCGGAGACATCAGCGCTGCACCACGTCGCGCTCGCTCCGTTATTTTGATTAAAAACCACTTTAGTCCGTCAGATCACTCATCACACGGGGACCGCCACAGCGCTTCCCAGAAACGCGAGTCCACGCCACGGCGCTAAGTTCACTTGAACAGAATTGTCACCTAATATATTACTAATCAAGTCCAAAACCTCACTTTCTGTCCACCGACTGCCTCCGTCTCCAGTATCAGCTCTACCTGTTGGAGCGTTTCCCTACGCCGGCGCTGATTAGCGGTCTGTCTCCTGTCGGTCACGTAGGAGGAGGATTCAGTGAGACGTGTCCGTTCAGACTGTAAACATCAGATACGTATCTGATTCAGGACCACATATGAAAGTGACCTGGGTCGGATTTGAAAAAATCAGATCTGTGCCGTTCAGACTGTCTTAAAAAAATCAGATACGGGTCGCATGAGGGAAAAAAATCGGATTTGATGCGCTTTTGGCTGCAGTGTGAACGTAGCCTTTGACTCCGTTCTAAACTTCTCACCTACAGAGCTCTAAACGGCCAGGCTCCTGACTACTTATCTCAGCTTCTCTCTCCACACACAGTCTCTCCTAACCTTCGATCTTCATCTCAGAACCTGCTGGATGTTCCTCACACCAAACTAAAAACCAAAGGGGACAGGGCCTTTCAGGATCTGGCTCCCAAAGGGGACAGGGCCTTTCAGGATCTGGCTCCCAAAGGGGGCAGGGCCTTTCAGGATCTGGCTCCCAAAGGGGGCAGGGCCTTTCAGGATCTGGCTCCCAAAGGGGACAGGGCCTTTCAGGATCTGGCTCCCAAAGGGGGCAGGGCCTTTCAGGATCTGGCTCCCAAAGGGGACAGGGCCTTTCAGGATCTGGCTCCCAGACTGTGGAACAGCCTGACCCTGAAACTCCGTCTCTGCAGCACTGTGGAGGCTTTCTATAAACTCCCCTCTTCGTCCAGGCGTTCCCTCGCTGACCACGTAGAGATCTGACTGTGGAAAGATTTTGGGCTGTTACATAGGACACAACCTTTTGAAACAAAGGCTATCCCTCCACCATTTTAAATCAACACTGAATACATTTACTCCCCTCTTTAGTCATTAGAGGACAGAAATGTCCACTTCCCAGAAACACTACTAAAAACTGATCTCCTCAGTCCTGATCCAAAAAATAAAAGATCAGGATTCGATCCCTTTAAATGATCATCGATTATTTTATGGTACTTTTTAAATAAAATCATGAAAACATGTATTTACCATGAAATAAATGTTGGGTGGTTGAGATGTTTGTTTTGATTTCACCTTGTTGAGAGCCCTAGTCTCATCTCCAGGAGGTAAACTGGGACTAGTAGACCTGCTGCTGGAGGTTCTCAGCCGTCCAGGTCATGTTTGAATGAAGGCAACTGGACTTCTCTGGTTCCTGAAGATGATTCACTTCTCCTCCCAGGAGCGTTGTCAGTTCTGGCTTCATTCAAAGCCCTTTTTGAGTAACAATAACAGGATCAAACAATAAAGTGCTACAACTGTCTGTTTAAAGCCCGGGTCGTTGGGTTACATGGTCCAGGTCTGTTAGGGAGTTCCAGCCAATCAGAAGGTCTGATCCAACAGGTGGTGATGAAGGCCCGAGGACCTCAACTGATCGTTATGAAGGAGATCAGGTGAGGACAGTCGATGATGAGGGTGAACATACAGGATGAAGGGTTTCCACCCTGTTATGGATCAGCTCTGAGGTCAACATCTGTCACCTGAAGCAGGAAGGTAGAGTAAGATGACAGGTTAGACAGAAACACAGAGAACTGATGAGTTAGTAAGTGATGTGTTCATCTGAAAAGGTCCAAACGTTTACTGTCCTCCCAAATCACTGGAGGACAAAATGTTCCATCTAAACCAGCTGTTATCCAATCAAAATATCAAATAATCCTGTGAATGTAAGGGGCTGTGTTCAGTCAAAGGGTTCAAACCTTGTCCATTTCCTCCCTAACGACCCAAACAGGAAGCACTTCCTCCTCAGACCTTCTGATTGGTTCAGTCAGTGGATCGAGGAAAACACACATTTCTCTTCAAAGTGAAGAAAACAGAAACTTTTATGGTAAATAAAGAAGTTATTTTTAATAAGTAGCATAAAGTAATCAAACTGTAAAATAAACAGTTAAAATAATCTGTGATTTAATCATTTTGATCAGGATGGAGATTGATCAAAAGATTCAGCTGAACTAATAGAAAACATTCATCAGAATGTTTCTAGTGGACTTTTGGACATTTTGTCCTCTGATGACTCCAGAGGACACTGCATGAAGTCTCTGAACTTATCAGAGGTCGTTTGGTTTTCTTTAGTTTAAAACCTAGAGCAGAACAAAACATGCCCTTCAGAATAAAAGCCTCTGGTCTGAGTAACAGAGATAATAAGTGAGAAGCAAAAAGCCGTGAAGAAATCAAATGAGCTGTTCAGAGGTAAAACCACGTATCTGTTTATACGTTTAGATGTTTACTGACGAAGGAGAGGATTCTGTTGTCTTTGAATTTCACCCTTTAGCCTCTGAACCGTTCTGATTGGTTGATTTATTTGGGTCTATGTTGGAGGGGACTGTATGTTTTGGGTGGTCCTGGTCAATGAGACTGACCCTGAATCTGATCCAGATGTAGTCAGTCTCTCTGTGGGGCCGGTTGAAGGGCTGCTCTTCCTTTACGTCCTCAGAGTCACATGTTCTGGTTTTCAGAGCAGATGATGTGCTGCAGAGCGGTGAGGAGATCTCGTCTGACACAAAGATGCTGCCTATTTACTAAATGTCATAGGACTGTGTGACAAGCTGACACTTGGACTAGATTTGTCCAATTTAGGCCTCGGCTGAACCCAAAGTAATTGATTTAGTTGTTTGACAGTGGATACATGTCCCCTATGTCCCTGAGACATGAGACGAACCCACAAGGTCTGACAGTGGGTCTCTGACAAACGTTCATCCCCCCCCCCCCCCCCCCCCCCCCCCCCCCCCCCCCCC
>SSNR01000355.1:103502-116200 GCA_006937965.1 Callopanchax toddi
TCCTCCTCTCCTCCTCTCCTCTTCTCCTCTCCTCTCCTCCTCTCCTCTTCTCCTCTCCTCTCCTCTCCTCTCCTGTCCTCTCCTCTTCTCCTCTCCTCTCCTGTCAACAGCTACGGCGAGAAAAAAAAAAAGAAAAAAGTCAGACCCGAGTCCGCGAGCCGTGACCCGGGTCTGGAGAAGCGGAGGGAGACGAAGCGAGACCTTCCTCTCCTGTCTAAACTCTCTCTGGTACCGACCGGACCGTCAGACCTGAACACGGCGTTTAACCCGCAGCTCCGTTTTCACCTGCTGAGGCGTCGGAGCTGCAGCTCCTCAGGACGACGCAGAACACATGCTCTGTTTTTTTATTGCATTTAAAAAATCAGCGAGGCCACGAGACGTCCTGTTTTATTTAGGAGGATTGACTTTTTATTAGAGACATAGAGGCTCTGTTATCAGCATCGATGTGGAGGGTTTCCTCTCTGGTTCAGGTTTTCCTGTGCCCCCATCCTGACACCTCCAGAGTAACACTAGTTTCTGGTCGACCTGAATCCGTCTACTCTTTATTAGCAAAAAGGGAATAATGAAATAATGAAAACGGATCCATTTTCCTGTATTTCTGATTGTTTTTCCATAACAAAAACCAAATAACTCTTAAATCTGGATATTCAGTTTCCCTTTCAGAAACAAAACAACAAAACAAAGCGTTCATGGATTGGATGACAGCCTTAGTTAGTTCCAGAGGGAAGAGATACATAAATAATAATAATAATAATAATAATAATAATAATAATAATAATAATAATAATAATAATAATAATAATAAATGCATCAATATGCCAAAAAAATAGGGTTTTTTTTGTTTGTTTAATTTAAAAAAAACTTTAAGTACTTGTTATTTTCTCTAAGTATTATACATATAGGTATCGAAAAAAGTATCGTTAAGGTACCGGTATGGATAACCAGGTATGGTTAAAGTAGTAGTATGGATAAATATTTAACGATACCCAGCCCTATGCATCACCGTCTTCTTTGACCAACCACCGCCGTTTGACAACGTTTGGACCAATCCCGTTGCCTCGAGCTGTGTTTACTTCCGGTTTTAGCCGAGCCGCTGAGCGCCGGTCAGTCGGATACGGCTCTAAAGTAGCGATTACACAGGAGTGGTTCTGAACCAATCATAAGGATGGATTAGACACGAAAACCTTTTGACGGCAAAACATGGAGTCTGAGCAGAGACGGGCTGGGGGTCCACGTCCACGTCCACACAAAAACCCCTCACCTTCCTGTAATAATAATAATAATAATATATTTTATTTAATGAGCTTCATTGCTGTAGGGCAGTGGTTCCCAGTTATTGTCTGTCGTGCCCCCCGTTTGGGGTAAGAAAATAATTGCCCCCCCCCCCGGATAGAAATCTGATCTAGAACAGAGAACATTTAATGATTCATCTGTAAGAACCACTGGACGGTTTCTGGCACCACAGATATGATGATCACATTAAGAAATGAGCTTCAACACTTTAAAACTATTTCAAACTTTAGTTTATTCTCCTTTTCAAAGATGTTTCATTCGTTGTAAACATTAGCTGTCCACTACTTCAGTTCAACATCAAATTCTTTTTCAAATCTCAAATCGTTTTTACCCTTTTAAACTAATTATTAAGCAGACTAGTGATATTCGTCTACTTTTCTTTTAGAAAGTCCAGGGGCGTGTTAACATAGCTGGGTGTGAGGCTTTAACTTGTTAGGGTTCATTCTGTCAGCTGACCAGGTTTTGTCTCTGCTGATGTGTTGTCATGGTGAGAGCGCTAGCTGAAAGGCTAATGCTAGCTCGTTCCCTCTGTTCTGATGGGACTTATGGGTTGTTAGGGTTGATGAATCATATTCTGGTGGTTCTGGTCAGTCATTAGTCCTCCATATGTGGACGTTGTTCAGCTGTAACGTTGTCCTGAATATAAATGTGTACTTGCTGGATGCCGGCAGCGCAGCTCCTCTTCTCAGCTCGCCGTAACGCGTCCTCCCTCCCTGACTCCTCCTGTCATGAGCTGCTGCAGCCAAAATACACTTTTCTTCAGGGTCAACATCACTAGAGAGTATGAACAACATGTGGATTGTAAAGAAAACCCAGAGGAGTTGGATTCCAGTCCCACATTGATAAAGTCTCCTGGTTTAGTGCTGATCTTTCTGTTTGGAGCGACGTGGTTCTGTAAGGTCTTCACTGGCCTCGCTGCTGCTCTCTGCCTCTCTATCAACATGGTGACTGCTGTTGAAGCATTAACACATATCGTACATAGCTCTGCTTTCCTCTGTCTGGGGAAGGGTTTCCTCTCCCTCGCCTTACCTGTTAGGTGGAATTATCTTTGATAACGTTTAAAAATCAAATGTTATGGTTCAAACACTAAAAAATGACCACCCTCTTGTTTCATCAGGACAAAACTGTCCACTTCCTAAAAGCTGCTCCACTAAACTAAAGGCTGCAGAGGACCGTTGTGGACTGAATCCTGTAGTATTTGTGCAGGGTGGTGTGGTGTGGACCGACCTGCTCCTGTTGGGTGAAATGTGAGCAGGAGGCTATAGATGGATATGAGTGGGTGTTGCTAACATAACAATCAGCTGTAATGGCAGCCATGGTGTCTGTTGACAGCTGAAGTAGAAGTTGTTTATTCCTTTCATTCAGTCCGTCAGTTTTCAGCCACACCTGTAATTTCCAGTATTTCTTCCACCGCTGACAGACATCAGCTGATTAGTACTTTAGGTTGTTTCCATGTCGTCCTTCTGAAGATAGAACATCAGCTGACACTCAGTGGATGTTGGGTCTGACTCAGTCGTGGTTTTGGTGCCTCAGCAGTTTCCTGCTGGACCTCTGTGTATATTCATTATTTGGTGTTGATTATTCTCATAAATGGTCCATTTTCCCAGGTCTTATAGGACTTTTGTGACCCTGCTGGGTTTAGAACCAGAAGGGTTCCAGAGGGTGGAGTCACCCATCAGTTTCACCTCTGTTCCCAGGAACACCAGACTTCTTTACATCACATTACTTCTGTTATGCAGCTAAACTAACTGGAATTATGCAACTAAAGTGAAGACAGAAACCAGAAAGATGGCGTTAGAGCTGAGACAAGACTGAATCAGGACAGTCGGTGTGTTTACACGCCTTAAATCGACTGAAGTCGATTTTTAAAATGCGTGTTTAATTCGGTTGTAGCTCGATTTGATCTGCATGTGTACAGCTCAGTGGAGCGGAGACCGGAAGTGGGATTACAAACAAATCAGTAGTGTTAGGAGGACACCTGAGCAAATGTGTGTCAGATGGAAGCATTTAAAACAAAAGTTTTTAAACGGTAAGAAAACTACTGGAAAAACCTGAGGAAACGTGTATCCACCTTTCATTTCTGTTTCTGTACTTCTCAGAGGCTTTTTTCCAAAGTAACTTACTAATGATACAGTAACCACCAAGAAGTTACCTCGAGGCTAACAAACCGCTAACCCTGACATGAACCTAAACTAACTACTAGATGGTCTAACTGGTCTCTGAGGTGAGGGAGAAGAAGACAGGACAGAGTGAAGAGAGTCCAGAGGAGCAGTGAAGGTAGGAGCTAGTCTAGAAGACGTTCTCTGAAGAGCTGGGTCTTCAGGAGGTTCTAGAAGACGGACCCTGTTCTGGTAGCTTGGTAGGTCATTCCTCCACATGAGAAGAGTCTGGACTGTCCCAGCGTGGTGTAGCTCTGCTAGCTGATGATATCGTAGTGGAGTTAACACAAAGAGCCTGTTAGAAGAGTCAGACCGTGGGATTTCAGCTGTTAGTGTAGGAATGGCGTTTAGGTCCTCCTCTTGGCACCAGCTGCTTCATTTTGTCTTGTTGTGTAAAACTTACCAAACTAAACTAGACGTGTCCCCTCAGCTATGAATATTCACAGGTTTTTTCTGCATGTATAATGTATACACTGGTCTGCTGCAGCATCACAGTAAAACTGACCCACTCCAGTCTCAATGCTGTGACAGAGTCCCCATAAACAGGCTGGCACTGGGGCCAGTTGTCTGGGTGTTTCTACAGAGCTGAGGGTCATGAGTTCTCATTCAGGACTCTGCTGGCTGTGAGCTGGGTGAAACCACTTGGTAGACTTGAGCAAAGCCTCGTTGCTAAAAGTTGCACTCGCTGTTTTGCCAAAAGGAAAGAAATCCTCCTGTTTTCACAAGGCAGTCGAAGCTAGATGACAGCTCTGTTTTACTGTCACACTTTAAAGGCCTTATCCCTAAAGCTGTTGGTGCAGCAGAGGGACATCAGCTCTATTTTGATTCATAGAATATAAATTGTTCATGTCGTTGATTCCTAAGGGAGGCTTTGATTTATCAAGAACACAAATCACCAAAGAGAAGAAGTTCTGTAGGGTTTGAATAAAAGGCAGTAAGATGCAGGAAAACATCAATCAAAAACATAATGATTGTTTTAGGTTTGAATAGTTGAGTAAAGGAGATAAACATCCCTCTGTTTGAGCACAACTATAATGACTGAATGAACCAGGGCTGGGTATTGTTAGGAATGTCACCATTCAATAAGTAAATACACAAGTATTAAGTACCTAAGAATATTTTTTAATAATGTGAGCAGTATTACAAATGTTTGAGAACAACGTGACCCCAGCGTTTCCTGTCATGTTTATTTAACAGAATAAGCCGTACAGACGTGTAGGGCTGGGCAGTATACCGGTTCATACCGGACACGGGTGTTTTCTTTGGTTATGATATGAATTTTTCATATACCGGTGAACAGCCCACACAGCGTCCTGGATGTTGGCAGTGGGGACACATTTCACTGTGACACACAACACACCAGCGTGAGTGAAACATTTGAACCAAGAATGGCGACTAGCGAGAGTTGTCATGGCGACTTACAAATTACAAACCCAGAGGAACTTATTCCTGAAAGAGGAGACACGTCTGTTGTTCCAGGGTTCTCAGGTTTAAGAAGTCGAACGTGACCGAGCAACGCTGTTAGCCGCTAGCTGGCGGAGCTAGCCAGCGGGGCTAACCAGCAGCTTCACCACCTTAGCTGAAAACATGTCCTGGAATATTAATTATCAGGAATGTCTCAAGCTTAGATCTGAACCCTTCACCTCCGCAGCTAAAACGGCTAGCAGCAGTCAGTCAGACGTCCATTATAGACGTGTTCGCTAAAGGGACCGCTGATGGGAAACATAACCAACACATAAACGTTCCACAGTAGGTTATTTATGTCTTAATCACTTCTCTCTTTTGACAAACATCCTTTGAAGGAGTTATGTATTTACCTGCCTGTGACTGGACAGGAAAAAACTATGATATTCTGCATATGAAAGTAAAATGGACTATTAAAAGCTGATCTAGTGCAGTCATTATTTTATAATTAAAAATATTATGGGTAGTAACGGCCGTGTAAAGAAATACCATCAAATACCGTGAAACCGATATAATTTTAAGAAAATCTGTGATAAAGTTTTTGCCTTAGGCCTACCGCCCAGCCCTGCTAACGTGTATTGAATACAAAGCACAGCTGTAACAAACAGGTTAGCCTGTCTCCTACTAGTTAAAGGCCTTAACACCTCTAAAGTCTGTGTAATAGTAGAAAGTATTTCTGTCTTTCTATACATTCAAGTTATAAAAGAAATGTAAACAGAAGCACAGAATGTGCATCCTCCTTTTACAACGCTGAACGCTCACTAGAGTGTTGCCCACAGCGCCCCTACTGGCCGGTGGGCTGAATCGATTCATAAAATGTGATGAATCGATATTTTGACCCAGCCCTAGAATGAACCCAGGGCCTTCAGGGGCCTATACAGTGGACTTTGTCCCCCGTCCCCAGACTGTGGAGGACATGGTGACAGCGTAAGGTGATCCTCAGAGTGTTCCTTCCACCACCTGACAGTGTCCCCAGTGAGGGTCAGCAGTGGACACCCTGCTGGTTGGACACACGGCTAACTGAAGCTTCTACCTCCTCCCACGATCAAGTTTAGCTTGTTCAACCCCCAAAAGCTGCTGATACCTTCCTATCTGATTCAATATGTAGCAACGTTTCAGCTTTCAGTCATACAGTGATGACTCCACTGCTATCAATTATTAATACATGTAAAATGAGTGTGTGTGTCCAGAGCTCAGGCCAAGGAGCTGACCTTTGTTACATGAAACCCCCTCCAGTCTGTCTGCAGGCAGAGAGGTCACAAATGTGTCAAATGTTGAATCAAAAGAATGTTTGTAGGTGTCCTAGTCTGGTGTATGTTGTGATAAAACATGGCTGGGTTCTGTTCTGAAGGTTCCTGATCACAGCTGAGAACCATAAAGCTGCATTTGACTCTCGTCACTCCATTCTGTTATTTAGGAGGTTGCATCTGCAGGTTTCTGCTGTACAACATGTTTAAACTTATCACAGTCATCACAGTATCAGGTAATATTGTATGTATTTATAATGTTAATATTACAAAGAACTACTTGAATCCTAGACTTGGCTGCATGTGGATCTGATGGACTCTCATTGACTTTGATACTCACACAGTGTGTGTAATCTAGGGCTGGGCGGTAAGGCAAAAACTTATCACGCTTTTTCTTAAAATTATATCGGTTTCACGGTATTTGATGGTATTTCTTTACACGGCCGTTACTACCCATAATATTTTTAATTATAAAATAATGACTGCACTAGATCAGCTTTTAATAGTCCATTTTACTTTCATATGCAGAATATCATAGTTTTTTCCTGTCCAGTCACAGGCAGGTAAATACATAACTCCTTCAAAGGATGTTTGTCAAAAGAGAGAAGTGATTAAGACATAAATAACCTACTGTGGAACGTTTATGTGTTGGTTATGTTTCCCATCAGCGGTCCCTTTAGCGAACACGTCTATAATGGACGTCTGACTGACTGCTGCTAGCCGTTTTAGCTGCGGAGGTGAAGGGTTCAGATCTAAGCTTGAGACATTCCTGATAATTAATATTCCAGGACATGTTTTCAGCTAAGGTGGTGAAGCTGCTGGTTAGCCCCGCTGGCTAGCTCCGCCAGCTAGCGGCTAACAGCGTTGCTCGGTCACGTTCGACTTCTTAAACCTGAGAACCCTGGAACAACAGACGTGTCTCCTCTTTCAGGAATAAGTTCCTCTGGGTTTGTAATTTGTAAGTCGCCATGACAACTCTCGCTAGTCGCCATGACAACTCTCGCTAGTCGCCATGACAACTCTCGCTAGTCGCCATGACAACTCTCGCTAGTCGCCATTCTTGGTTCAAACGTTATGTTTCACTCATGCTCAGGTGTTGTGTGTCGCAGTGAAATGTGTCCCCACTGAAACAGTTCCCCACTGCCAACGTCCAGGACGCTGTGTGGTCTATTCACCGGTATATGAAAAATTCATATCATAACCAAAACAAACACACCGGTATTTGGTATGAACCTATAATCAATACTTCAGTGGTTCCTGGTCCAGTCCCTGTCTACGTTAAGTACGCTGTAGTCCACCTGATCTCCACCTTAGTAACAGCAGTCTCTAAATGAGCGTTTATTTCTAAGATCCTGGAAACACAACGTCTCTGATAGTCCAGTCAGGGCTCTGGAGACCTCATTCTACTGGAACAGGTCTTCTCTGAGTCTCCAGACATTCTGACTGGAAATGATGCAGGAGAAGGTTCTGATGGACCTGACTGCAGCCTTCAGCACCGCTGACCATCACCTGTTACCTGATAGGCTGAGATACTGGGTAGACCTATCAGGATCTGAGCTGGACTGGTTCTCCTCAGATCTGTCTAAGTACAGGTCCTCCTCCACCTCCCTCATCTATGGAGTCCCACAAGGTTCTGTGTTGGGGTTTCTGCTGTTCCTGTTCTGTCTGCTCCACCTTCAGCACACTCTGAGCTCTTCTTTATGCTGATGATATTCTCCTCTAAGCTCCATCACATGTCTCTCCATCTCCATGAGATGAAATGTTTTTAAGTTTAACTTTCAGCTCATTGAAGCACTTTTACACTTCAGTTACCCGTCTTTGACAAATCTGTGTCAAATAAAGAACTTTATTTACTAGATTGTTAATTAATAAGTCAGTTTTACCGATATGGACAGTGATTTAAAAGGAAAAGTCAACCTGTAAAACTGCCATGTTAATGCAATATGGTTGAAAATTTTGGTGCCTAAATGAAAAATGTAGGTCCACCAGTGCAGAGCCCAGTATAGCCCAGCATTTAATATTTGATAGTGTCATTGGAGAAGCCATTACAGAGACTTGTCTGGTCTTCACTGACATAAAGGATTAGTTCCCTGACTGCGCCTGGCATCTAGTCCTTTAGAGCTGCAGGACTCTAAAGCCCCAGGGCTCCAGACTAAACCCCGAGGTAGGAACCGAACTGTGGATCATTTGTTTATAACGGACCTTCGGTCCACTAATTAGGTTGATGGGTTTGACTCTTGTCAGGGTGTGTTTGGGTCGGTGTAGTAGCAGGACGTCTGTTAATCTGCTCCAACAACACGTCCTTACGTGTCTTGTTTTACAGTCGTTTGGCCCAAACGTTAGAATGTTTCAGTTTTAACCGTCAGAATGATCTTAAAGGGACACTCCACCAGTGAGTGATGTTTTGTCTACTGTCCTATTCCTCAGCGGTAGATCAGTGGGCAGAAACTATCTGTAACCAGTCCAGCTGTTTTCCTGATCCGGCAGGCAGATTTTCATGCTCCTTTAGCATTAGCTTAGCATAAAACAGTGTAAGTGAATGGTACCTGCAATAGACAAAGAATAACTTCCCGGTGGAGTCTCCCTTGTGTCTGAGGCCTGCTGTGGTTGGATCAGTGTTTGCTGTCAGGATCCATCAGGATGTTCTTCTCTTAAAGGGAACTCCGACTGAAGAGATATTTTGCTCTAAATATGTTGCAAAGTATCTCCGATACATGAAGACATAGTTAAAACACCACACACATGTTTTGTTTATTTACATCATTTTAATATTTTTAGCACTATTTTTGACGACTGGGCACAGCCATGTTTATGAGCACGCAAGGCATTATGGGAGTATTACGTATAGAGGTGCTGCCGTCAGCTTACTTAGCATAGTTTCTGATACAGAGATGGATTACAACGCCACGTGAGTCAGTCCTCGGAATTCGGTCGGCGCCTTAAAAAGTACCGAATTTGGTTTCTAACCTTTGAACTCCTCCATCCTGGTGACAGAATCAAAGCTTAATGTCAGGGGTTTATTTATCCCCAGAGCTGAGACCCTTTGGTCACGTTGATGATTCAACTTCAGTCCAACTTATTGTAAACCTTCTACACCAGTAAAGTCCCCTAACCTCTTTGTGTTGAGGCTGTTGAATAGAGTGAGGTGAGCCTGTAGTCTGGCTCAGAGAGCAGAACTCTGATTTTTGTCCTTTGTGTGCACTTGTGAGTAAATTACAGACTAAACCAAATAAGGAGTTCTGTTTAGGATGACATAGCCCAAGCCCTGATATCTGTATAATAAGTTCAGATAGTACTGCTGTAGCAGCTGGACCTGGTCCCTAGGATGGACTACAGGGCTGTCTGACCCTCGTCATGTGCTCCACTCTCAGAGACATGAGCTCTGTGAACACGTCTCAGGACAAGAAAACAACAACACAGCAGTTTACAGTCAGCAGGACCTTCTCACTGGGACTGAGACTTCCTCCTCAGACCGTTAGAGTCAGTGGTGTCAGTCATTCAGAATCACGACGTCTCTTAACCTGAACACATCTGATATAAGTCAGTTCAACCAGCTGATGAGTGGAGATGGTGATCCAGGGCTGCACAGTGCGACATATATGTCGCACTGTGCGATTAAAAAAACAGTCTGTGCTACAAACTATTTTTAGACGTAGCACTTGTGTGATCAGGGTTTCCTCTACATGTAATTGATCGTGGCGCACCGCCACACCGTCAGAATTAACTTAATATATATATATATATATATATATATTAAAAACAATGTCAGGTGGCCTCAGCGGGTCTCCAACCTAGCGCTAGAACGCAGGCGCGGCGCCAGTTCAGAGCATCTTGCCTGGCAGCGCAACGCGCTGCATCCGCTGGCTCGGGCACGTCCTTCGTCTCCGTTTTGATCATCCAATCAGAGCCATTCTGCATTTTGACCCGAGGGCCGCAGCCTGGAGACGACCACGACGTAAACCCCGGCCACACCCGATGGTTCCATGTCGTCACGGCGACCTCCAACAATCCGGAGTTGCCGTCATGCCGTGGCGCAGCTGGCACAAGATCGCCAGAACTGGAAACACCCAGGCTCAACGCACTGGTGCGGGACGACACCCGACCCTTCACAGGAGCCGTGATGACTTTGAAACAATGTAAAGCATATTAAATATATATAGCCTATATTTGCGCACTTGTATGGATTAAAGTTCTGCGTCGAGTCGACTGGCGAGTCTAGCGACGGAGTTCCATCAGTTCTAGCTGTTCGGAAAAAACTCTTTGTGACTCTGAAAGTGTCCCTGTGCTTCAGACACACATTAAACCAGAGGAACTGATCAATCTGAACGGGTCACACTGATGTCTGTTAACGAGTCCACGGTCCGAGTCAGGGGGAGACGAGGCTTCACACCGGAGTCTGACCCCGCTGAACGCAGCTCAGCCCCGGGGGGGGGGGGGGGGGGGGGGGGGGGGGTCCAGGCAGGGGCAAAGAAGGGTGGCTCAGTAAAAGGTCATTATATTTAAATTATATTTAAATGCTCTGCAGTCTTGGACTGCGATGGACAGCAGACCAAAGTTTTAATAACATTTATTTACTGAAGTAAAATCTGTTTAGTAGAACTATGCAGCAGATTCAGAATCAGGAGACAAGTGAACATTTTAAAACATCACAGTCTCACTGTCACCATCAAAACTGTCTGCCTGTGAATTTGCTTTCAACATCGAAATTAATAATAATAATAATAAATTTAACTTATATAGCACTTTATGTTTCACAATCTCAAAGTGCTACAGAGCAGAAGCTTAAAATAGATGAGTCAAAGTTCATAAAATAAGTAATATAAAGTAGAATTATAACAGTTTCTGCATTTTATTAATAAATCAAATATTATAGCAGCTGAAAACATCTGTTTTAGTGGTTTTGTGCACACATTTCTCAGCTCACACTCTGAAAAAAATCTACACTATTTGAATGAATAAATGTTTTTCTTGAAATGACATTGACATATAAACATGTTTGAAGATATTTCTTGTTATTGTGTTTTCACAATTAGCACTTTCTCAGTGTGTTAAACGATGGGGACTAATTTTGGCTTTAGAGATTGTAGCTGAATTTTTATGCTGGTGCTACAACTTTTTGTTCTGTGCTACAAAACCTGCAACCTCTGTAGCACCAGTGCTACGAGCTAAAAAAGTTACCGTACAGCCCTGTGATCATAATAAAACATAATGATTTAATAACAGGTAGTCTATTAGAGGTCAGATAAATGCTGCTCCTCTTCTCTCGTCCCTCATCATGGACTCATGTTTTCACCTCGTGGCGTCGTCTTGTTGTGAGTCACTGCTTTATCTGATGCTAGCATGCTAATGATCCAGCTACGCTCAACTGTTGACATCATCTTCAAGGTCAGCTTCTGCAGATTTACCAGATCAGGTAACGACAGCGTTTCCTAAAACCCAAAGTGACAACAGTTAACGTTCAGCTGCATGACTCGGCTACCTGCTTCTTCATAGTTTAGTGTGGATTGAGAAACTTTCACTAGGAAAACATCGGTTTTATTAACTGTGACTCACACTTGTGTTAAGATGCAATGTGATGGTTACATAAGTGGAACTCCTGACACCGTGTGAACTCGTTCTGCAGAGTCAGCAGAACCAGGTTTTCTACAGCTAACTGACGTTATGTGACACGCCCCCTTTTGAGGTGAGCTCATGATTCTTTCAGAAACTAAACGTTCTCATCAAGTAGGGATGTAATGATTCACTCAAACCACGATTAGATTCCATTCACAATTTTCTACTTTTTATGATTTTTAGCAACAAAAATAATTTCAGTAATTTTACGGCAAAATAAATTCTTTTTTTTTTTAAATAGCCCTTTAGTCCTTGTTTCAAAGTGTACTTTTCTGTTGTCTTACTGGAAACAAGGGAAAGCCAAATGCTGCCACACTGTTGACTTCTAACTGACTGGAGCATCATCTATCTAGAAGCTGCTTGTCTCTGTTCTGAATGATTAGCAGAACTTTGTCACCACTGTGTGTGATGGTTGAAATGTCCTCATTATTGTTTAAACTTCAAATGTATTTGTCAGTATGTATAGTTTAATAGATATGAAGGGAAACGTGTTCATTACTGTTTACATTAACAATGTTTGTCAGTAGTTTTTAGCCAAATCCTAGATGTAGTTTAGTTAAACAGATGTTGATGTGAATTTTGATTTAGTAGCTGTTAGGGGTGCAACGGATCAGAAAGCTCACGGATCGGATCGGTTCACGGTTTTGAGTCACGGTTCGGATCAATTTTCGGATCAGCAGAATGAAAAAGAAAAGACAAAAAACTTTGCTCTCTCATTATTTTCTAAAACACTGAGCAACTTTTTTATGCTCAATCCTCATAAATACAAACTGCATTTAACTCAAGACGTCAACCTGATGCTTCAATAAAGTTTTGAATCATATTAAAACAAATTAATGGGGGAGATAGACTCATATGCCACCTCAGGGTCACAGACCTGCTTCTGTCAAACTAGCGGTCACAGCTGGGGGGGGGGGGGGGG
>SSNR01000355.1:126162-136162 GCA_006937965.1 Callopanchax toddi
GCCAGTCTCCGGTGTTCGTCTGTCTCCGTCTCCTGTCTTAGGCTGAGCCCGTCTCCTGTGATAGGCTGAGCCCGTCTCCTGTGATAGGCTGAGCCCGTCTCCTGTGATAGGCTGAGCCCGTCTCCTGTGATAGGCTGAGCCCGTCTCCTGTGATAGGCTGAGCCCGTCTCCTGTGATAGGCTGAGCCCGTCTCCTGTGATAGGCTGAGCCCGTCTCCTGTGATAGGCTGAGCCTGTCTTTTTTTGGGATGATGAATGAATTGATAACAATGCTTTGAAGCCAAAAGACTCCGCCCACATAGAAAATAATAAATAATGCTGTTTTTAATGTTACAAGCTCCGCCTCCTGCCTCGAAGAGCAGCAGTGATTTATTGACTCAAACTTAGAATCTTCAGAAAACCCACTGATGTGTGGATGGTGGTGGTGGGGGAACGATCAGAGATGTTCTGTTTTCCAGTTGGACTGTGTTTACGGGTCAATGGTACTCTACTGCTTGTGCAAGAATCAAGCTTCAACGTCAGTAACGTCTCTGTAAGTAGCAGCCGGCCATGCTGACAGTGGGCCCAGTGCATCATGGGTCACAGCTGTGAGGGCTCCTGATGATCAGTGGGACTTCTGTAGTGAGGACACTCCCCCACACTGCTTGGCTGGATGTTACAGATGCTGTTAGTCTGTTCAAGGTTATTTCTGGTGTTTGGCTGCCCAGAGTGACGTTTGACACCGGGGGTGGGGGGGGGCTTGAGTAGCTTCAGCCTCAGTAAACACTCTGAATGTCAGAGTCTAACCATGGCCGACTTTAAATGAGATGAGATGATCCCAGACATTAAAAGAGCTGCTTGATCACAAGTCTGCTTTTTAGGAAAAGTCAGTGAAGGCTAGTGGTTCTGTTGACCATGAAGGTTTATAAAAAGGTTCATAACAGACGGTCTGTATCGGTACATACTGTTCAACCTGTTAGAAACCAACCTGCTGGAGGACTTGGTTCTACCAGGACCTCAGAGGGCTGTAGGTGGACCGTGGACCTGCCTGGTCTAGTGTTTAGTTCATCAGCTGACTAAACGGCTCCTGAGTGAAGGTGTTTGTTCCTCCCAGACGCTCTGAGCCGTCGTTACGTTTTAGTGACACAGTTTAACGCTGATGAGGACCACAGCTGGCTGCTGGGTCGTTTCTCAGGAGAAGTTGTCTCTGAAACATGTGTGATATGAAGACGTGAATGTGTTTGTAACTGTTTATCCAGTCACTGGAAGTGAAGTCAGTTTCCTTAGGGTGACCATATTTTGATTTTCGAAAAAGAGGACGCTTGGTTCAGTTGTGAAACATTCTGATAGTGTTTAGTTAAGTAGCTGTAATTCAACTGTGACTAGTCATGATGCCATTTTAACTAGTTCTAATTCAACTGTTACTAGTCATGATGTCATTTAACTAGTTCTGATTCAACTGTTACTAGTCATGATGTCATTTAACTAGTTCTGATTCAACTGTTACTAGTCCTGATGTCATTTTAACTAGTTCTGATTCAACTGTTACTAGTCCTGATGTCATTTTAACTACTTCTACTTTAACTGTCACTAGTCCTGATGTCATTTTAACTAGTTCAAATTCAACTGTTACTAGTCCTGATGTCATTTTAACTAGTTCTAATTCAACTGTTACTAGTCCTGATGTCATTTTAACTAGTTCTAATTCAACTGTTACTAGTCCTGATGTCATTTTAACTAGTTCTAATTCAACTGTTACTAGTCCTGATGTCATTTTAACTAGTTCTGATTCAACTGTTACTAGTCCTGATGTCATTTTAACTAGTTCTAATTCAACTGTTACTAGTCCTGATGTCATTTTAACTAGTTCTAATTCAACTGTTACTAGTCCTGATGTCATTTTAACTAGTTCTAATTCAACTGTTACTAGTCCTGATGTCATTTTAACTAGTTCTAATTCAACTGTTACTAGTCCTGATGTCATTTTAACTAGTTCTAATTCAACTGTTACTAGTCATGATGTCATTTTAACTAGTTCTACTTTAACTGTTACTAGTCATGATGTCATTTTAACTAGTTCAAATTCAACTGTTAGTAGTCATGAAGTAATTTTAACTAGTTCAAATTCAACTGTTACTAGTCATGAAGTAATTTTAACTAGTTCAAATTCAACTGTTACTAGTCATGATGTCATTTTAACTAGTTCTAATTCAACTGTTACTAGTCATGATGTCATTTTAACTAGTTCAAATTCAACTGTTACTAGTCATGATGTCATTTTAACTAGTTCTAATTCAACTGTTACTAGTCATGATGTCATTTTAACTAGTTCTAATTCAACTGTTACTAGTCATGATGTCATTTTAACTAGTTCTAATTCAACTGTTACTAGTCATTATGTCATTTTAACTAGTTCAAATTCAACTGTTACTAGTCATGATGTCATTTTAACTAGTTCTAATTCAACTGTTACTAGTCCTGATGTCATTTTAACTAGTTCAAATTCAACTGTTACTAGTCCTGATGTCATTTTAACTAGTTCAAATTCAACTGTTACTAGTCATGATGTCATTTTAACTAGTTCTAATGTAACTGTTACTAGTCATGATGTCATTGTAAATTGACTATTTCAGGCTAAACAGCTTTATGGATAGGAGGAATTAAATAAGTGACATCAACTATTTGAAAAAAACATCAAGAACCTGATTGTTCTTCAGAAGACTGAAGTTCTACCTCTCTGAAATGAAAATAGTACTAGTTTATTGTACGTTCAGATATTTATTATAAAATTAATGACAGCTGATTTAATGTTTTCATTTGATCAATTTTAAGTCAAACATTTTATTGTAACATTTGAATGATATGTATTTAAAGTGAGAGTTTCTCCTATTGTGTTTATCTAGTTAATTTTTATTAAGAAAAACAGATTTGATCAGAATAAATAACAGGTTATGATCTCTGTTTTACTGATGATCTTTAATGCTGGTTACTGTAACATAAACATTGGTAAATGTTACATGTCGATCCCCAAATTAAGTACTTATGTACTTGTTTTTTTTAGGTGTATTTACTTTTTTATTAGAGATCATAGATGTGATTATTTGTGGGGGATTTACCTCATCTGGTCATCAGTTCTTATTATTCCTGCTGTGCCTCCCAGTCTGGCCCTAGAGTAACTCTACGGTTCTGGTCTGAGTCTACTGGGGTTTGGTTCTCTGGGTCTGAGTGTACTGGGGTTCGGTTCTCTGGGTCTGAGTCTACTGGGGTTCGGTTCTCTGGGTCTGAGTCTACTGGGGTTCGGTTCTCTGGATCTGAGTCTACTGGGGTTCGGTTCTCTGGGTCTGAATCTACTGGGCTTCGGTTCTCTGGGTCTGAGTCTACTGGGCTTCGGTTCTCTGGGTCTGAGTCTACTGGGGTTTGGGTCTGGTCTGAGTCTACTGGGGTTTGGTTCTGTCTGAGTCTACTGGGGTTCGGTTCTCTG
This sequence comes from Callopanchax toddi, assembly GCA_006937965.1. Taxonomy (NCBI): domain Eukaryota; kingdom Metazoa; phylum Chordata; class Actinopteri; order Cyprinodontiformes; family Nothobranchiidae; genus Callopanchax; species Callopanchax toddi. The sequence continues at coordinate 129,622 of SSNR01000355.1, forward strand.
GGTCTGAGTCTACTTGGCTTCGGTTCTCTGGGTCTGAGTCTACTGGGGTTCGGTTCTCTGGGTCTGAGTCTACTGGGCTTCGGTTCTCTGGGTCTGAGTCTACTGGGCTTCGGTTCTCTGGGTCTGAGTCTACTGGGCTTCGGTTCTCTGGGTCTGAGTCTACTGGGGTTCGGTTCTCTGGGTCTGAGTCTACTTGGCTTTGGTTCTCTGGGTCTGAGTTTACTGGGCTTAGGGTCTCTGGGTCTGAGTCTACTGGGCTTTGGTTCTCTGGGTCTGAGTCTACTGGGGTTCGGTTCTCTGGGTCTGAGTCTACTGGGGTTCGGTTCTGGTCTGAGTCTACTGCGGTTCGGTTCTCTGGGTCTGAGTCTTCTTGGCTTTGGTTCTCTGGGTCTGAGTCTACTGTGGTTTGGTTCTCTGGGTCTGAGTCTACTGGGGTTCGGTTCTCTGGGTCTGAGTCTACTGGGGTTCGGTTCTCTGGGTCTGAGTCTACTGGGCTTCGGTTCTCTGGGTCTGAGTCTACTGGGCTTCGGTTCTCTGGGTCTGAGTCTACTGGGCTTCGGTTCTCTGGGTCTGAGTTTTCTGGGCTTCGGTTCTCTGGGTCTGAGTCTACTGTGTTTCGGTTCTCTGGGTCTGAGTCTACTGGGCTTTGGTTCTCTGGGTCTGAGTCTACTGGGGTTCGGTTCTCTGGGTCTGAGTCTACTGGGGTTCCGTTCTCTGGGTCTGAGTCTACTGGGCTTCGGTTCTCTGCTCTGAGTCTACTGGGCTTCGGTTCTCTGGGTCCGAGTCTACTGGGGTTCGGTTCTCTTGGTCTGAGTCTACTTGGCTTCGGTTCTCTGGGTCTGAGTCTACTTGGCTTCGGTTCTCTGGGTCTGAGTCTACTGGGGTTCGGTTCTCTGGGTCTGAGTCTACTTGGCTTTGGTTCTCTGGGTCTGAGTCTACTGGGGTTCGGTTCTGGTCTGAGTCTACTGGGGTTCGGTTCTCTGGGTCTGAGTCTACTGGGGTTCGGTTCTCTGGGTCTGAGTCTACTGGGGTTCGGTTCTCTGGGTCTGAGTCTACTGGGCTTCGGTTCTCTGGGTCTGAGTTTTCTGGGCTTTGGTTCTCTGGGTCTGAGTTTACTGGGCTTCGGTTCTCTGGGTCTGAGTCTACTGGGGTTCGGTTCTCTGGGTCTGAGTCTACTGGGCTTTGGTTCTCTGGGTCTGAGTCTACTGGGGTTCGGTTCTCTGGGTCTGAGTCTACTGGGCTTTGGTTCTCTGGGTCTGAGTCTACTGGGGTTCGGTTCTCTGGGTCTGAGTCTACTGGGCTTCGGTTCTCTGGGTCTGAGTCTACTGGGGTTTTATTCTGGTCTGAGTCTACTGGGGTTCGGTTCTGTCTGAGTCTATTGGGGTTCGGTTCTCTGGATCTGAGTCTACTTGGCTTCGGTTCTCTGGGTCTGAGTCTACTGGGCTTCGGTTCTCTGGGTCTGAGTCTACTGGGCTTCGGTTCTCTGGGTCTGAGTTTTCTGGGCTTCGGTTCTCTGGGTCTGAGTCTACTGGGGTTCTGTTCTGTTCTGAGTCTACTGGGGTTCGGTTCTCTGGGTCTGAGTCTACTGGGGTTCGGTTCTCTGGGTCTGAATCTACTGGGGTTCGGTTCTGGTCTGAGTCTAATGGGGTTCGGTTCTGGTCTGAGTCTACTGGGCTTCGGTTCTCTGGGTCTGAGTCTACTGGGCTTCGGTTCTCTGGGTCTGAGTCTACTGGGGTTCGGTTCTGTCTGAGTCTACTGGGCTTCGGTTCTCTGGGTCTGAGTTTTCTGGGCTTCGGTTCTCTGGGTCTGAGTCTACTGGGGTTCGGTTCTCTGGGTCTGAGTCTACTGGGGTTCCGTTCTATGGGTCTGAGTCTACTGGGCTTCGGTTCTCTGCTCTGAGTCTACTGGGCTTCGGTTCTCTGGGTCCGAGTCTACTGGGGTTCGGTTCTCTTGGTCTGAGTCTACTTGGCTTCGGTTCTCTGGGTCTGAGTCTACTTGGCTTCGGTTCTCTGGGTCTGAGTCTACTGGGGTTCGGTTCTCTGGGTCTGAGTCTACTGGGCTTAGGTTCTCTGGGTCTGAGTCTACTGGGGTTCCGTTCTCTGGGTCTGAGTCTACTGGGCTTCGGTTCTCTGGTCTGAGTCTACTGGGCTTCGGTTCTCTGGGTCTGAGTTTACTGGGCTTCGGTTCTCTGGTCTGAGTCTACTGGGGTTCTGTTCTCTGGGTCCGAGTCTACTGGGGTTCGGTTCTCTGGGTCTGAGTCTTCTTGGCTTCGGTTCTCTGGGTCTGAGTCTACTGGGGTTCGGTTCTCTGGTCTGAGTCTACTGGGCTTCGGTTCTCTGGGTCTGAGTCTACTTGGCTTCGGTTCTCTGGGTCTGAGTCTACTGGGCTTCGGTTCTCTGGGTCTGAGTCTACTGGGGTTCGGTTCTCTGGGTCTGAGTCTACTGGGGTTCGGTTCTCTGGGTCTGAGTCTACTTGGCTTCGGTTCTCTGGGTCTGAGTCTACTGGGGTTCGGTTCTCTGGTCCAGGAGGAGGAGCAGAGCTTCAGAGGATCAGGTGCAGTGTAACCATGGTTACAGTGTGAACTCCTGAGCTTCTCTGCACTGGACTGAAGCTTTAAAAACAAAACCACTTTTCTTTTTTCACGCGAGTCCATCGTCTTTATTGACAATCCGCCTGTCAATCACTTTGATCGTTTTTTTTTTTACCGGAGCAGTGTAACCAGGAAAACGTGGAGTGGATTTCAGCGATCTGTGCAATTTCTAATGAACCAGGTGGAATGGATTTCTCTGAAAACCGCCTATTTCCAGTGCAAAGCGATAAAACCCGGACATTTTCATTGATCTCAGAAATCCCCCGGATGCTCCGGACAGCACGTGAAAAGTGGACATGTTCGGGGACAAGAGGACGTTTGGTCACTCTAGTTTTCTACCTGTATGGGCTTCAGCCCTATGTGTGATGAGTTCACTGTCACATGTCCTCTCCTCATGATGAGTCATGGACCAGGACTCAATCTGCTCCTCCAGACTAAACGTCGGGCTCCCATCTCATTAGTGAGGTCATGACATCACCTGAATCAGAGTGTCACCATATTCAGTCGAGCTAGAACGTGCTGCACAAAGTTCTGCACGTTTTATAAAAATGTCAGTTGAGTTGAGTTGAACCTGAAAGCAGCTTCAGAACCATCGTCCTGTTCAGTACAGAGGTGAAGAGTAGAGACTGGTGACATAATAGAAACCCTGAGGCTCAGGCAGCCTGTCAGGAATAAAGAGAGGCTGAATGTGTTCTTAGAGGTTCCCAGGGTGACGTCACGACTCATTAGCACATGAATATCTTTGAATAGTTTGTTCCTTAGGAAGTGGGAGACGGGCTACAATGCTTGATTTTTCCGAGGCACTGAAGGTAAAACGAGTCCAGAGTTCATTTGTTGTTTTCCATCAACAACCTGCATCAGTAGCAGAGAAGGTTTCAACAGAGAAAGGATTTAGAAAATATGAAGTGGATGTTATGGATTCAGGTCTTTTGAATCAGATGTTATTAATCTAATGTGGAAGTCCTGGTGGTCTTCATGTTCCAGGCTGTTAACAGAAACACAGTCATCTAAAACAACAGGTTTCAAGTTGAGGTCAGGGCTGCTCGTTAGGGACGTCCCCATCAGGTTTCTTTGCCCTCCAGTCCGAGTCTGAGTCATTAGATTTTGAAGATCTGCCGATCCCGAGTCCTGATCCGATCTTTTTAATATGTTGTTGTGATCAACTTTATAAAGCCTCCAGACACAGACAGACACACTTTCTGCTTCAAGCTGCTTCTGAGCTCTACTTAGCTGATGTTTAACTAATAAAAACAAACCAGTAACAAAATGATGTCATGCTGCAGACATAAATCCATCCATCTGTATATTCTATCATATCCATATGTGTTTAAATACTTAAACATAATTCTCTGTGTACAAAATTAGTTTGTGGTTAAAGTAACTTTTTGAGGAAAATCTTTTTTTCCTACAGCTGTTCAGGTGCAGAAATGTCAACATTATTTTAACACTCTGGTCCATTTTTTGCCCAGAAAGAACAAACCTGTTTACTGACAATGACCCGATCATTTCTTAAATCATCAGCTCCTCCTTCACTCCTCCTGCTTTATCCTCTGACTGCAGCAGCTCTGAACAACTTCTTCATTAGACTATTTGGAGAAATCGTTTTGGAGCGACATTTAATCAGGAAGCTCCTCCTCAGAAAGCGCTTTTTAAAAATCTTAACATCACTCAATTTATTTCCTGACGGAGGGCGGGTGTTGTGACGTGGTGCACCTGCAGCACTCAGCAGAATCTCCTCTGAGCCTGGAGGGAGACGCTGCGTAGGGAGAACGAGTTAGCGCGGGGATGACTCGCTCCACGCCGGCCTCGCCTCCTCCTCCAGACAGAGCACTCCCGTCGGTGCTTGGCTGCTTTCTGTTCAGGGGGAGGACGAGTCCCGGTGGGTGTGGAGAGAGCGGCGAACCCGGTCGCTGCTGGATAAGTTCGCGTGTCTCCCGGTCCCGGCCCCTCCCTCCTCCTGGACCGGCGGAAACTGATTCAGACTCTGATTATGGTTAATATAAGTGCACACATATAGACTATATATAAATCCCATGTGCTTTAGATTGTTTAACATATATTTAAAACCCAAACTTCCTTCTGACGGCGTAGCGGCTTTTATTTTGGCGGGGCGGTGCGCATGTAGAGGAAACCCGAGTCAAAATCGGGAGGTGACGTCCGATTCCGATCGAGTCCAAAATCACGTGATCGGGGCCGATTTCCGATCATGTGATCGGATCGGGACATCCCTACTGCTCGTCATAGAAAAATCCCCTTCATGATTATTCAACAACATTAGTCACCGAGGTAAGAAACCTATCTCCTTCACCTGGAACGCTGACAGACGCCCAGAGCACTGGATCATTTATTGCAGGGTATCCGCGGAGTCTTGAAAAGTATTAAAAGGTGATAAATCAATTTTGGGAAATTCAGGACCCTTATAAAGTATTAAAAAGTCTGATCACGGCTTTATAAAGTCTTACATTTTGGAACGAAAAAATCGGAATTTGATGTCCAACAGTTTGAGTCCCAAAAACATCGTAAACGTGTGAATTTAGTCATTTTATTTAAAAAAAAAGAACAGGAAACAAAGGGTGCGTTAGTAATCCTTCTCTCAGAGCACCAGGGCGGGCGGTGCAGAAGTTCTAAAGCACAATGTACGCTCTGGTGTTCCCGGTGAGGATTACAAACGCACCGAAATGTTAAGATGGAAGAGAATCTCGTGAACGCTGCCGCATAACCAGAATGGCGGTGAGGTTTTAATAAATGTTGAGACGGTCTTGAAAAGGTTTTGAATTTAACTTCAAGATTCCGGCATATACCCTGCATTATCACCCGTCTTGATTCCTGATCATGCAAACTCTAAAATGTCCAGAGTTAACATTTTAAAGACTGCAGTTTCCAGTTTACGCCAGTGGGTGGCAGAGTTGAGCTGTTTAATGGTTATTAAATTAAAGTTACATGGAAGAAGAGTGGGATCCTTTTACTTCATGCTGATTTGAGCGTTGCAACACTTCCTGATTGGCCGTTGACCTGCCCCTCTTCTCAGGAGGCTTGTTGAGCTGAGCCTTTAAAACAGTGGTGTCCAGTCCTGGTCCTGGGGCCAGTCTCAGCACGTTATAGATGTGATTGGATTCAGTGGTTGAATCACTTGTTCTGCATGTCATCACGATCAGCCGCTGACTGTTATCAGGTGTGTAGCAGAGGAACGTGGAGGACCAGGATTGGACACCCTCTCTAAAGACATGCTGTACAGTTTTGGCTTGATTTTAGCACCCCCTAGTGTCCGTTTTAAGTCACTGCAGTAAAACCGTTAGCTCCATAGTTTCTGCTCAGAAAGCCCTAAATCTCCCTGTTAAATGTCTCCTCAGCCTTCACTGCTTTCTACTGGAGCGGTTCATCACTCAGTCAAAGAAATCAGCTGTTCAAGCAGGGAGAGATGGGAAAAATCAGGAATCAGGAGCTAAAAACACTCCGGAGCTAGCATAACAGCTAGCCACATTGGGTTAGCCTAACCCTCTGAGATACGTGACTTTGTGAGACTTCAGGGCACCGGAGCAGAGACTCAGAAGTTACAGACGTGGTATTCTGGATCCAAGCAGCAGATGGAGCTGAGGGACTTTTATTAACCTGTAAAGGGTCAGATTAGATCAGACTGGACCAGATTAGATCAGACTGGACCAGATTAGATCAGACTGGATCAGATTAGATCAGACTGGATCAGATTAGATCAGACTGGACCAGATTAGATCAGACTGGATCAGATTAGATCAGATTAGATCAGACTGGACCAGATTAGATCAGACTGGATCAGATTAGATCAGACTGGATCAGATTAGATCAGACTGGATCAGATTAGATCAGACTGGATCAGATTAGATCAGACTGGGTCAAGGACAGGATTTAAAATAGGAAAAGGTTACATAGTGTGCCTTTAAAGGACTGAGGAAGACTCATTCAGTGGACCGCTTT
>SSNR01000355.1:146162-149854 GCA_006937965.1 Callopanchax toddi
CATCTCCACTTCCTGTTGCCCTTATTTGACTGATTTGTCTGTTTCTGTCTGTGAAGACAGAAACGTTCTCCTCTGCCCTGTGGGGTTCCACAAAGCTCAGTTCTGGGACCTCTATTCTCTTTCCTTTCTCATTCAGTGTTTCTCTGACATCTCGTATCACATCATCTACGTCCTTCAAGTCCCACCAGTTGGACAGGCTGTCCTCCTTTTCCTCTGAACCCAGATCAGTAACTGTCCAGCAGTTTTCTGGTTCTGAAGGCCAACGAGACACAGACCCTGATCATTGAACCTCCAGAACTTCACCCTAAAATCAAACAGGAAGTAGCTTGGTAATCCATCCAACCAGCCTAACAACCACAGACCAGTCCAGGACCTCCACATCCAGCATGATGTGGTCTTTAATACTGACTCCTTTCCTCTCGTTCATACTGGTTTTACCACGTTGTTAAGTGTTTTCTGGTGTTTCCTGTATCTGTGAAAGACGCTCTACTTGCTGACATGGTGTCAGTGTTTAACCTTTATTAAAGATGCTCTAAAGTCTGACACAAAGCTCTGTTGGAGTAGAGTTGGATCCTGGGTTGGGGGAGGAACGATGGCAGGGAAAGCCGTGTTTGACTGTTGCTTCACACCAGAGAGCGTCTGCCACATTCTCCATGTGTTACTGCTGAAGTGAAATCCTGTTTCTCAAAGCTCATGAGTCTGTTGATCCTCAGACTACCCACACATTCATAATTGTTCTTTTTTCTCCCCCTACCCCACTACCCCTCCTTTCTGTGCTCCCTCTTCTCTTCTTTCATCACCACATCGTCTTCAGCGTCCCTCACATTCTACTCTTCACCTGCTCTCCTCCCTGCCATTGCTCTTGTCTCTGCATATGCTTTTTAGAATTTCATTTTTTTTCCTTCTTGATCTACCTCCTAACATCCTTCCTTCCCTTCCTTTCTCTCTCCGTCTCCCCCTCCTCCCTCTCTCTCCACGTCTCTGGCAGGCTGCTCATTGCAGTGAGTCAGTATCATGGAGGCAGGCAGCGGGGCTGCTGCAGCGGTGGGAAGTGCATCACTGGGACTGCTGGGAGCCTCAGCCACGTCCAACCATGACATCCTGGACAGGTAAGAACAGAGCATGAGACGGACACACAGCTGTCCTCAGTGTTGTCCTTCTGAGAGGGCAGAGTGGAGGACAGGACCACACCTCAGGTAGAGCTGTGGTGAGCAGGCTAGTTTGTTTATAGTCAGAGAAGAGGCACGGAGCTCCTGATGCTAAAGCCCTGATGTGAACAGCTGAAGGATCATGTGTACTTGTGTGCGTTCACATGCTTGTGCTGGTGATAGAAAGACAGCTACCTCAGTGCTTCACGGAGGAATGACATCAACGTATATACATGCAGAAAAGAGGGGTGGCAGAGAGGTACGGACGTGCCTGAGTGCTAAAGCTGAGCTGATAGGGTGAGTTTGCACAGTCACTACCCCACCCTCTGTTAAGTTCCCCCCCCCAGTCACTCTCACAGCAAGCCTGTCAGCCCCCATAGCAACTGGATGGCAGCCATCACTAATCATCACCGCTGGAAAGCCTCATTCAGATTTCCGTCTCCCACAGTCATTCAGCTCTCAGCTCCAGCAGCCGCTGCCCCACTGGGAGGCTGAACGGATCGTCTTTCACATAACTACGTCACCGCTCCAGCTGGACACCCACACCAACGTGCTCGTACAGTGTCATCACATGCACAGCCCTCCTTCATGCACTAACATTCACATAACACGTATGAACTGGCATCAGACGTAATGCTTTGAGGACAAACCTTCCTCGGTCCGTGCTCTACCAGGGTCTCCCAGCATGCCTTGATCTGTTAGCAGTTAGCAGGTGCTGCAGAGTACGTCACTAGTATCCTCTACGTTACTCCGTCCTCTCTACAGCTCTCTGAGGTAGAGCTGATCTGCAGCAAGGTTGGCTATCTCTGTTGGCATAGTGGTAAAAAACGACATGTTTATAGCATGATCATCATCCCACTAAAAACACTGGGGCCAAAAACATGTGTGTCTCATATGTTAGGTCTGATTGGTGGTTCATGGTATGCAAACAGCATGTTAGATAAATACTTTATAAAACTAACAGTGTTACTATGGAATACTAAGACTAGAACAGATGTTTGGGTGGCGTTCTATCAGTCGTTTATCTACAGGAAGGACCACACCCACCATTGACAGGAAGTAGTCCTCTTACTGGAGCAATACTCATGGCTAGCCAGATCAGGAGAGATGCTGCTGCAGATCAGTGAAATATGAACAGCTAATTTCCTGGTTTTTAAAACAACTCTTGATCTAAACACTCATCCTGCTGCATTAGAGCTCTATGCTACCTGTTAGTCAACCTCTACTAGACGATAACTGAAAGGTAATATAGAGTTCTAACTGTAGAGGTTAGCTAACAGGTAATATAGTGTTCTAACTGTAGAGGTTAACTAACAGGTAATATAGTGTTCTAACTGTAGAGGTTAACTAACAGGTAATATAGAGTTCTAACTGTAGAGGTTAGCTAACAGGTAAAATAGTGTTCTAACTGTAGAGGTTAACTAACAGGTAATATAGAGTTCTAACTGTAGAGGTTAGCTAACAGGTAAAATAGTGTTCTAACTGTAGAGGTTAGCTAACAGGTAATATAGTGTTCTAACTGTAGAGGTTAACTAACAGGTAATATAGAGTTCTAACTGTAGAGGTTAGCTAACAGGTAATATAGTGTTCTAACTGTAGAGGTTAGCTAACAGGTAATATAGTGTTCTAACTGTAGAGGTTAACTAACAGGTAATATAGAGTTCTAACTGTAGAGGTTAGCTAACAGGTAAAATAGTGTTCTAACTGTAGAGGTTAACTAACAGGTAATATAGTGTTATGACTGTAGAGGTTAGCTAACAGGTTATATAGAGTTCTAACTTTTGAGGTTAGCTAACAGGTAATATAGAGTTCTAACTTTTGAGGTTAGCTAACAGGTAATATAGAGTTCTAACTGTAGAGGTTAACTAACAGGTAATATAGTGTTCTAACTGTAGAGGTTAACTAAAGGTAATATAGTGTTCTAACTGTAGAGGTTAACTAAAGGTAATATAGTGTTCTAACTGTAGAGGTTAGCTAACAGGTAATATAGAGTTATAACTGTAGAGGTTAGCTAACAGGTTATATAGAGTTCTAACTTTTGAGGTTAGCTAACAGGTAATATAGTCTTCTAACTGTAGAGGTTAACTAACAGGTAATATAGTGTTCTAACTGTAGAGGTTAACTAAAGGTCATATGGTGTTCTAACTGTAGAGGTTAACTAACAGGTAATATAGAGTTCTAACTGTAGAGGTTAACTAACAGGTAATATAGAGTTCTAACTGTAGAGGTTAACTAACAGGTAATATAGAGTTCTAAATGTAGAGGTTAACTAACAGGTAATATAGTGTCCTAACTGTAGAAGTTAACTAACAGGTAATATAGTGTTGTAACTGTAGAGGTTAGCTAACAGGTAATATAGAGTTCTAACTGTAGAGGTTAACTAACAGGTAATATAGAGTTCTAACTGTAGAGGTTAACTAACAGGTAATATAGTGTTCTAACTGTAGAGGTTAGCTAACAGGTAATATAGTGTTCTAACTGTAGAGGTTAACTAACAGGTAATATAGAGTTCTAACTGTAGAGGTTAGCTAACAGGTAATATAG
>SSNR01000355.1:155430-162930 GCA_006937965.1 Callopanchax toddi
GTTCTAACTGTAGAGGTTAGCTAACAGGTAATATAGTGTTCTAACTGTAGAGGTTAACTAACAGGTAATATAGAGTTCTAACTGTAGAGGTTAGCTAACAGGTAATATAGAGTTCTAACTGTAGAGGTTAACTAACAGGTAATATAGAGTTCTAACTGTAGAGGTTAACTAACAGGTAATATAGTGTTCTAACTGTAGAGGTTAGCTAACAGGTAATATAGAGTTCTAACTGTAGAGGTTAGCTAACAGGTTATATAGTGTTGTAACTGTAGAGGTTAACTAACAGGTAATATAGAGTTCTAACTGTAGAGGTTAGCTAACAGGTTATATAGTGTTGTAACTGTAGAGGTTAACTAACAGGTAATATAGAGTTCTAACTGTAGAGGTTAGCTAACAGGTAATATAGAGTTCTAACTGTAGAGGTTAGCTAACAGGTAATATAGAGTTCTAACTGTAGAGGTTAACTAACAGGTAATATAGAGTTCTAACTGTAGAGGTTAACTAACAGGTAATATAGAGTTCTAACTGTAGAGGTTAACTAACAGGTAATATAGAGTTCTAACTGTAGAGGTTAACTAACAGGTAATATAGAGTTCTAACTGTAGAGGTTAACTAACAGGTAATATAGAGTTCTAACTGTAGAGGTTAACTAACAGGTAATATAGAGTTCTAACTGTAGAGGTTAACTAACAGGTAACATAGAGTTCTAACTGTAGAGGTTAACTAACAGGTAATATAGAGTTCTAACTGTAGAGGTTAACTAACAGGTAANNCTAACAGGTAATATAGTGTTCTAACTGTAGAGGTTAACTAACAGGTAATATAGAGTTCTAACTGTAGAGGTTAGCTAACAGGTAATATTGTGTTCTAACTGTAGAGGTTAACTAACAGGTAATATAGAGTTCTAACTGTAGAGGTTAGCTAACAGGTAATATAGAGTTCTAACTGTAGAGGTTAGCTAACAGGTAATATAGTGTTCTAACTGTAGAGGTTAACTAACAGGTTATATAGAGTTCTAACTGTAGAGGTTAACTAACAGGTAATATAGAGTTCTAACTGTAGAGGTTAGCTAACAGGTAATATAGAGTTCTAACTGTAGAGGTTAGTAGATAGAAAAATAAAAGACAAAAAAACTTTGATCTCTATTTTGTAGCAACATTTTTCTGCTCAATCCAATATTTCAATAAAATGTTTAATCATATAAAAATAAATAATTGGTGAAAAGACTCCTGTTCACCTCTCTGGTCAGACAGAGCCGCTCACTGCCGTCAGACAGCTACAGCAGGCGAGAAGGAGGGGTGTGACGATCAAGGTGTTCTGATCGCTCATGACTGAACACCGTTAGTATTAACGTGCATTATTAGCTCAGATAAAAGTCCAAAACAACATGTTATCTTAGACAGAAAAAGATGAGTCTTGTTTTTCTGTCAGAGAGGAGATCAGCTGACAGCTGGTCTGCGTGCACGCACACATCAGAGAATGGATCAGTTATTGATCAGTGATCCTTTGTTCTGGTTAACTAAAATGACTGATTCTAATAGAGAGAACTTGATATGTGATGACAAAATGAACGTCTTTCTCAGAGGGGAATTATTGATCAGCTGATTCAGAGCGCGCCACGAGCTGTCGGGTTGGGCACGGGTTAAAACGCTCGAGCCCGGATCCGTGAACCGTGTCCTGAACCATAGAGGGCAATCCGTACAGATCATGGATCTATTGTGACCTGTTGCACCCCTCCTGGGCTTGTGTAAGTTGCGTGCGTGGGTCGGATGTCCTGTGATTGTGTGTGTTGAAGCGCACGTCAAAGGAGCTCTGCTGCGTAATGGCACTGTGCCATGCGCATTGGAGATGCTGTGTGTGTGTGTGTGTTGGAGGTTCTGCTGTGTGTACACTAGCTTCAGAGGTCATGTGACCACTCATTCACGGCACTGCAACAGGATGTGAAGCTCGTCAGATCGAGGGGTTTCCCATCAGGACCGCGGTCCTGGCAGTGGGTTCTGGTACCATGAATGAAATCCGGTTCTCATGAGGACCAGTGTACTGCTTGTGTGCCTCCTGGATATACAGTAGCATTCTAACACATTAGTTGGACACTTTAGAATTGAGGTTTTTTGAAATGTCCAAACATTGCTCCAATCAGAGGACTACTTCCTCTTTCTAGAGACTTGTAGAGAGCTGTACTTCGTGGTGTAGGTAAATAACTTCAGAAAACCTCTTTTTAAGGCTGTTTGTCTTTATGTTCATTATCTTTGTTGACTTACTGTAGCAGAATGAGTCAGCAGCGCGTCCAGACATACTGTAGGCTGTAAAGGCAGGACGTTGAGCAGAATGTGCTGATTGAAGAGAAGTTGTTATAACGTCTGAAGCTCAGCAAGTTGCTGACACACAGAGAGAGAGAGCGGTCAGGCTGCATCATGGAGGAGGACATTAAAACGGTTTTACATTAGAGTTGGGAAACAGCACATCTTCTGACAAACGGCCAACATATGGTTAATTGGGTAGTAGGTTTAGAAGGCACTGGTAGTTGACTATCCCTGAAAAAGACTACCGCGTCCTCCTGCAGACACAGCAGGTTACCTGGTCCTGACCAGGTCTCCTTAGTGAAGCTCAGGCAGCCTGATGGAAGGCTTCCTGTGCTTAATCTGTCAGTTTGTTGTTGATGTTTCTTTTGTTTGGAGGGAGATCTTCCCCTCAACCAGCTGCTAGTCCTAACCTGGGACTAAACCCTGCACCAGTGTTACCATGGCAGCAGCAGCTTAGCATACATTAGCTAGTGGTCCAACATTACAGCTGAGTGTAATTGTGTGGGGAAATAAGACTTGAGTTTCAGCAGGGATGGGGTTTGTCCAGGGCCAGTGATTTAGACAAGTTGTCTGATGAATCCTGCTGGTCAGTGGTGGATCAAAGGATCAGCGACCCGAATTCAGGAGGACGGAGGGACAAGAGGCCCCTGGGAGGTGACCAGAGAAATGGAGCCACAATGCTGTAAACCTGCATCCTGTTTAGTGATTGACTAATCCAGTGAGGCAGACTACAGAGGCTTCATCGTTGTGTCTCCACTGATCTAATGGAGCTGCTCATGTGAGGAGGACACACATCGAGAGACGTCCGATGTCCCTAAAGGGTTCTGTTCTTTCAGTTTGGTCTTCTTGTACTCACACACTGCCAAAGGTCCAGATCAGCATTCGCAACTTGGTCCTCGGTCCGGGGGCAGCGCCAACTTAACCTGCTTACACAGGGTAAGCAGGTTAAGGGTTACATATATATATATGTGTGTGTGTGTGTGTGTGTTTTTATATAAATAATTATTTGGAGATAGATGGATGGATAGATAATTATTTATATATATTTAAATACTTAAACATATATTCTCTGAGCACAAGATCCCCATTGATTAGTTTGTGGTTGAAGTTAATTTTTGAGAAAAATGGTTTTTTTCTTCTGCTGTTCAGATGCAGAAAAGTCGACATTATTGACCAGAATGAACTGATTACTGACAATGGCCTGGATCATTGCTCCTCTACCTGCTCTGAGCTTCTCCTCCTCTCCTCCTTTCTTCACCTCTCCAGCACCTGTTGCGTCCTCAGCGTCTCTGCCTGGTGCATGAGTGCGCGACCTCTTTCCTTTAACCAATTTGAAGAATTCTGCAGCGGGTGAGGGTGCTGTGTGCGACGCACACAGGCGCTCCCGGATCAGCCAAGAAATACATCCCTCCAGCTAAATTATCCGTTATTGTGTGTGTCTGTGCGTGCGCAGGTTCTAAAAATAGACACAGCGATGCGGGGCGGTTTGGGGCGGGTCAGAAGTTTTCAAATGTGCAGGACCCGCGGGTCAATAAAAACCCTGACCCGCGCATCACTAGTGTGCGTGGCGCCTTTCTGCAGCAGTAGATCTCTTTCTGAAGCTGCGGGAGGAGCTGCCCGACCGACCGTGGTGTAGGCGGAGCTTAGCGAACTAAAGGAGTGGCCACGGTGCGCCACTCGCTTGGCGCTCGGCTTCGCCTCCAGGACTCCGGTCCGGGACTGAGCTCCAAACCATGTACGCAGGGGGAGGGCGAGTTCCGTGGGTTCCGAGTGAGTGACGAACCTGCTCATTAGCGCTCGTGTGTCTCCTCGGACACGCCTGCTCCTTATGGACCAGGGACCGGGTCTGGATTTGCTGGGTCCAGACAGAGCCGGCTCTGGGTCCGGATCTGGACCGCGGTCCGCCTGTTAGTGACCTCTGCTCTAGATCAGTGGTTCCCAAACCTTTTGGCTTCTGACCCACAAAGCACCTTCTGTCTTTGAAGATGGCGTCACATCCTTGAATAATCCTTTTGACATAGCAGAACACTTTAATGAGTCTTTTGTAAGTATTGGAAAAAAAACTAGCTGATGAAATTCCAAATGGTGAATGTGATACTTTGGATTTCATCAATGGCTCTTTCTCTATTCTGTCCTCCTTTAGACCCCTGGATCGTCCAGGAATCAGTCTGGTTATCAACCAGTTAAAACCATCAGCAGCTGGGCATGAGAACATATCAGTATCTCTTATTACCCAGCTGAAACACTTTACCTTAGAACCGCTCTTTTATATATTTTCTTTGTCTCTTCAAACAGGTGTTGTACCAAATGAGTTTAAATGGCTAAGGTTTCCCCCCTTGGCTGTTAGATAGAAACTCTTTTCTTTGGCCTTTTATCTGAATGTTTTTAGGTGATTGTTTTTATTGAGTTCTTATTTAAGCTCTGTATGTTTGTTTGGTGATGTGCAGCACTTTGGACAGCTCACATGCTGTGTTTAAATGTGCGTTTTATAAAGAAATGTGGTATGGTATATATGGTATTTGGAGAATGAAGTGGAGAGGACACAGCTGACCCCAGCAGCTTCCAAAGCTCAGGTCTGAACAAACAAAGACATGGAGTATAGACTGTGACAGGAGGTATGCAGTCTGTAAACTCTGCAAAGCAGAGTCAAATACTCAGGTAATATGACACATTTTCACACCTGCCAACCTGTACGCATTTTGCGTAGAAACTACGCAATCTGACATCCAAATACTCTGGTACGACTTCCCTCTCTAAACTACGCAAAAAGCTGCGGACAAGTGAGTTCCCTATGGAGATGCACAAAATCACGTGCGTTTGTCTTTCCACAGTTCTGTGCGTGCGCTCCTGTCTGACACCACGATGCAGCAGCGTGTTGGAGCAGTCAGTCGTTGTAGAAAAGTGGAGAATAACGAGTCTACCGAACCGGTTCAGTCCGGACTGAAGTCCCTGCGCCAGAACTCGGTCTAAAAGGAAGAGCGCGCTCATGGAAACTAAGGCCTGTTTAAACACATGAGAGCAGCGCTCTGGGAAATAAAGAAGTTGTTTTATGATGAAGACGAGCTGACGGGATTCTTCAAATTAGAAATTGGACAGTTCGCTCAGCGTGCACCGAGCAGAGGACGGCACGCGCTGCGTCAGAGGGAGCTGCAGGAGATGGAGACAGGTGGATGGAAGCTGACAGGTGGAGGTAGGAGTCTAATGAATAGGGAGCTTGTGCAGAGAGATATGTGTTTACAATTAAATATACTGGATGTAATATGATGGAATAATATACAGATAAATGATGGATGGATGCCAGGGAGCTGCAGGTAGTGTATAAATGAGCCCCAGTGATGTGTGCATATACAGTAATATTTATAATCAACTTCCATCCAGTGAATGTGAAAATGACTGCGTGCCAAGCAATGGAGAAGCAAAAGTCTGGGGGAAAATGCCGCGCGACACAAGTGGTACTCACAAAATTTTGACAAGGTTGGCAGGTCTGAATTTGTGAGCACATATGGCTAGTTACCATGACAACGTAGCATTGAAGGCTCATTTCAGCATAAAGTGAATTGATCCAGCTCTGAACTGAAGAGGCAAACTTTTCTGTTTAGCTGCAACAGCTTATCAACTATTACATTCATAAAACCATCGTACTGTTTGTAGCCCATATCTCCCAGTGAGGGTTGGACTCCTCCAGGGCTGCCCTTTGTCACCGGTCCTGTTCAGAACCTTTATGGACAGGATTTCTAGGAGCAGCCGTGGTGTGGAGGGGGTGGAGTTTGGTGACAGGAGAATCGCGTCTCTGCTTTTTGCGGATGATGTGGTCCTCCTAGCTTCATCAGGCTCTGACCTTCAGCTCTTACTGGGGAGGTTCACAGCTGAGTGTGAAGCGGCTGGGATGAGGATCAGCACCTCCAAGTCTGAGGCCATGGTTCTCGGTCGGAAAAGGGTGGCTTACCAACTCCGGGTCGGGAGAGAGGTCCTGCCTCAAGTGGAGGAGTTTGGTTCTTGTTCTCTAGTGAGGGAAGGAGGGAGATGGACAGGCGGATTGGGGCAGCGTCTGCAGTGATGGACGCTGAACCGGTCTGTTGTGGTGAAGAAGGAGCTGAGCCAGAAAGCAAGGCTCTCGATTTACCGGTCGGTCTACGTCCCAATCCTCACCTGGTCATGAGCTTTGGGTAGTGACCGAAAGAACGAGATCGCGGATACAAGCGGCTGAAATGAGTTTCCTTCACAGGGTGGCCGGGCTCAGCCTTAGGGATAGGGTGAGGAGCTCGGACATCCGGGAGAGACTCGGAGTAGAGTCGCTGCTCCTCCATGTAGAGAGGAGCCAGTTGAGGTGGTTCGGGCATCTGGTAAGGATGCCTCCTGGACGCCTCCCTCGGGAGGTGTTCTGGGCATGTCCTGCCGGCAGGAGGCCCCCAGGTCGACCCAGGACAAATACATCTTCAGTTTGGCCTGGGAACGCCTGGGCGTCCAGCTGAGGAGCTGGTGGACTTGGCCGGGGAGAAGGTGGCCTGGGCTGCCCGACTTGGAATGCTGCCCCCGCGACCCGGACCCGGATAAGCGGAAGAAGGCGAGGAGATCTCGTACTGCGTGTAGTATTGCGATATATCGCAGTATATTGTACTGCGTGTAGTATTGCGATATATCGCAGTATATCGTACTGCGTGTAGTATTGCGATATATCGCAGTATATCGTACTGCGTGTAGTATTGCGATATATCGCAGTATATCGTACTGTGTGTAGTATTGCGATATATCGCAGTATATCGTACTGCGTGTAGTACTGTGATATATCGCAGTATATCGTACTGCGTGAAGTACTGTGATATATCACAGTATATCATACTGCGTGTAGTACTGTATATCGTACTGCGTGTAGTACTGTGATATATCACAGTATATCGTACTGCGTGTAGTAATGTATATCGTACTGCATGTAGTACTGTGATATATCACAGTATATCGTACTGCGTGTAGTACTGTATATCGTACTGCGTGTAGTACTGTGATATATCACAGTATATCGTACTGCGTGTAGTACTGTATATCGTACTGCGTGTAGTACTGTGATATATCACAGTATATCGTACTGCGTGTAGTACTGTATATTGTACTGCGTGTAGTACTGTGATATATCACAGTATATCGTACTGCGTGTAGTAATGTATATCGTACTGCGTGTAGTACTGTGATATATCACAGT
>SSNR01000355.1:201888-217663 GCA_006937965.1 Callopanchax toddi
AACCCCCCCCCCCCCCATGTTATGACATCAGCAGAACCTCCAGAGCAGCCACCTGACTGAGTTAGTGAAACTTTACTAACACGATCATTAAATACTTCACTGGGTCACGTTCCATCAGCACTCTCAGCTGTGGCAGATGATCTGATTTATTCAAACCAGGTTCATTGAAGAGCAGCTGAGTCAGACGGCATGTTTCTCACAGGCTGCTCCACCTGAACACACACCTGAACACACACCTGAGCCCGAGTGTCATTCCTTCCAGGGAACACACCACCAGCTCTCCGTTTACTGATGGAATCATTTCTTGACTCAGTTCAGAATCACTGTCATCTAAATGGTCTGTTAGAAGCTCGACAGCATCACTCTGGTTTGAGGAGCCAACAGTGAGGTCACAGGATGCACCAGCTGAAAGCTGCTGGAGCTAAAGCTGAGCTGAACTGTCAATATTAACAACATGATTAGAAAACAGGAGAAAATCACTTCAAACTGTGAGTGACCGTCCCAAATAGGATCCTAAGAAAGGCTAGAACAGGAAGCTTAAGGGCTGACGTTTACTGGATCCCTCAAAGTGGAGTGATGACATCATCAGAATCAAACTTTACTAGTGATTTGACAGACATGGTTCATTCTGTCTAGTGGATGAATCATACAGTAACAGGTCAGATTCTAGGGTGTTTAAGTTTAAAGAGCAGAACGTTTTTAAAGTATTTAGGTTTTAAATACCAGCTACACTGCAAAAAGTCCAACTCTTACCAAGTATTGTTTTCTAATTTCTAGTCAAAAATATCTTATGATACTTGAAATAAGACAGAATTACCTAAAGTGTAATTTTTCAGTGAGATAAAATAACTTGTTTTAAGAAAATGCATCTAACTTATCTTATTAAGTGAAACGGTCTTGAAAACATCTTGTTTTGAGTCAAATATCAGATAAACCAAGTATTTTTTGACTTGTCGTGAAGTTTTTAAGCTGCTGTGTTATTTTGAAAAGACAAAACATCTTGTTTCAAGAAGTCGACTTACTTGATTTAAGAAATCAAATCTGCTTTATTGAAAACAGGGTAACAACATGCACAATTTACAGTCTTTGATATTTCTTTCTACATAATGAATATTTTTCACTTCAGAAGCTCGAACCATGTCTACTTTATTTGAAAAAAATGAGAAGTTTCCTCATGCACATTCAGACTCCATTTATAAAGTTGGTTGTGCTTCTCAAAAACCACATGTCAGAGCAGCTACATTTCATATGGAGCAACACCTTCATGCATGATGTCCTATGGGGTTTGACTGATTATATCAAAGTGAGGACATTCTGTTAACTTGCTTCTCCTGTTTATACCAGATGTTATTTTTAGATTGTCTAAAAATAGCAGCTGCTCCAAACTTTTAACCAATGTATATAATAAAAACATAGGTCCTCCTCATTAAGAATTCTGGAGTCTCACATACAGTAACACTCATGTTTCTCATAACATACTGTTTGTTTTGTGACAATTTCATGTTCAACTGGTTTCAACAGTTCTTTAATGGTCTGGTTCTGCAAATGGGTGAAAGTAGTTTGACTGAAAGGGTCAACAAACTGGTCAAATACCCACAATGCATCACTCTAGGTCCTCAGAATGTCTCTCTCATGTCCCTCTGTTGTTTTAGGTGCTCCAGTAATGCAGCCTCAGATTCCTGGACCCCACCCACTATTAGATTAACAGCTCACTGGGGAGGAACAACAAACAAAAATATTACATTTTAGAATTCTTCTAAAAATATAGTCAACATGCAAACTCACAATGACACACTTAAAAAAGAACCATCCATTTAAATCTACATGTTGGGATCTGTTGAAAACTAGTGAATAATGTGTGGAAGGACATTATTATGATCATAAAAATGGATACAGTAGTTTACTACACCTTCCTGGCTGCATTCAGCCAACAGGTCATGGGTCACCAACAACGATCTAAATGAGCGATGACACTTTAAAACAGAGCACTCCCTAAGCTCTGCAGGAGACACTCAGCTCCTCGTGTGGCTTCTCGGAGGACGGTGTGTAGTGGTAAAACAGGTCCCAGTGCAACAGAACATAAACACAAGTATTCATGCTAAAACTAAATCACTAAGTCTTCCTTAGCTGTCTAGATCAGTGGTTCTCAAACTTTTTTACCCGAGTACCACCTAAAACCTATGTAGGATCTTCAAGTACCACCATGATGTTGGACCTTTAAATAAAGCACAATTTGACTGTTTTTATACTGAATCAGAGGTCTCTCTAGATATTTTCATAATCTGTCATTTTGACTGACAGGGTACAAAAAAATCCAGTCATAATCCATTTTTATCTGTCACTTATTTAAAAAAAATGATAATGACTTTTTCAACATTATTTACTTTTCATTCATTTTAACAATATTGTAATGGTCTTTCACACAAAAAGTCAGTTTTTCCAAATCTCTGAGTTTTATTTACTAACAGGAAGACTGTCAGCTGTCGTGTTACAAAAAAACAAACATCAAGTCGTTTTCTGGGTCTGCACTCTCTCTCCTCCAGCTGTCACGCACCCCACGCCGCCTCGTTACCACAGCAACCCGTAGATCAGCTGTTTTCAAACAGATCAGGAAACTCAATGTGGTTCATTTTGGTCAGAAAGGCGGAATAAAATAAATGTAATGGATGTATTGATCAGCTTGAAGGATCAGGTCCGAACCCAAGTGCGTTATGTGCTCAGCTCTAGTCCCGCTGCGCTCCACGGTACAGGAGCGCTCATTAGTTGGACCGGGCGCGCGCCGCGGACCGATGGAAGCGCGCCACCTCGGTGACAATCCCCCCCACCCCCCACTCAAACACTGACCTGCTGCCCCCCCCCAATGTGTGTAAAACGCCCCTCTTCCCTCTCCCACTGGCGCCGGGCCTTTGCTAATGACTGAAAGAACGAGATCGCAGATACAAGCGGCCGAAATGAGTTTCCTCCGCAGGATGGCGGGATTATTAGAGATAGGATGAGTTCGGACATTTGGAGTTTGGAGACTCAGAGTAGAACCGCTGATCTAGAACCAGTTGAGGCGGTTTGGACAAGTTGGGTGGTGGAGGAGGAGGCTGGGGAGTGGGGGGTCTGGGCTCCCGGGCCACTACCCGGACCTAGATAAGCGGAAAAAGGCGAGGCGAGATCCCGTCAGTACACACAGCTGCTGCTCGCTGGGATTTTAATCCGCTCTGCGCGGTCAGAAGGACTAAAAATACTTTAATAGTGGTGAAAAAATACCCAAATTAGGCCACCTCCTGTTACAAACGTTTAATTTAAAAAAAAGTTCACTATTTTAGTCACCAATATTTCATTAAAAACAAAAGGGTTGGGTCCTCCGCGTACCACCAGGGGGCGCTCGCGTACCACCAGTGGTACGCATACCACAGTTTGAGAATGACTGGTCTAGATGAATGATCAGTAACGTCATGCTGGTGAAGGTTCTCAGTCATCAGGTCATGATAATCCATGAAAGGGTTTTAAATAAAGACAACTGGACTGATTTGGTTCTCTGAAGACGTTTCTGCTCATCCCAGTAGCTTTGTCAGTTCTGTCTGAAGTAAAGGAGAGAGTCTTCTCTTCCTTGAAGGAGGTGTTCGCTCCACTGTATTCTCCAGTTGAATTCTGGACATTTGGAATTCTGGGCGTGTAACTCCAGTTGAATGTGTGTGTGTTAATTTTAGTGCATCTACACCCCATCATTCATTATTTCCTTTCCTCCTGCCTGTGCTGTGGGCCTTGGCTCTCACATCAACAGCACGGTGAAAATGAGGCCGTCACCATGGTAACACGCTGAGCCGCCCGTGGTGGGCGCGTGGTTGTAGCCCTGTTACAAGTGCTCACTTCGATCAGGAAACAAAAAGAGAGAAGCAACAACCTCACGAGGCTGATGAATATTCAGAGGCGGAGCTTCTGATGCTGCAGGTCTTTGTTCAATATTTGATAGGAGAGAGACTGAGAAAGGGGCCAGAATTAATTATGTACGCCTGCCTGATGGGCAGAGGTAAACAACTTACTGTAGGGTCCTGCTGCACTGTACTACATGGAGAGAACCAGAACAGAATGGTCACAAAGCTCTGCAGTCATCAGTTCAGAGTCACAGTCTGATGCTTTCAGAAAGAATTCATTCATGAATTGTGAAGTTGTTCCAATGCGACTTTAATTATTTTATATTTCTCACTTCAGTCATTTACTTTGACTAGCTTTGTTTCAAGAATGAGAAAATTCAAGGCCTTATTTGGAAAATTTGTTTAAAATGGAAAGCATTCATCCATCTGTCTAGAAATACATCCACCCCCCTCCCCGTTATTCTACTTTTGGCCACTTGTCATGATTAGGGCTGGGTATCGTTAAATATTTATCCATACTACTACTTTAACGATACCTGTTTTTCGATACCGGTACCTTAACTATACTTTTTTCGCCTCGCCTTCTTCCGCTTATCCGGGTCCGGGTCGCGGGGGCAGCATTCCAAGTCGGGCAGCCCAGGCCACCTTCTCCCCGACCAAGTCCACCAGCTCCTCAGCTGGGACGCCCAGGCGTTCCCAGGCCAAACTGAAGATGTATTTCCTCCAGCTTGTCCTGGGTCGACCTGGGGGCCTCCTGCCGGCAGGACATGCCCAGAACACCTCCCGAGGGAGGCGTCCAGGAGGTGTCCTGACCAGATGCCCAAACCACCTTAACTGGCTCCTCTCTACATGGAGGAGCAGCGGTTCTCCTCCGAGTCTCTCCCGAATGTCCGAGCTCCTCACCCTATCCCTAAGGCTGAGCCCGGACACCCTGCGGAGAAAACTCATTTCAGCCGCTTGTATCCGCGATCTCGTTCTTTCGGTCACTACCCAAAGCTCATGACCAGGTGAGGATTGGGACGTAGACCGACCGGTAAATCGAGAGCCTTGCTTTCTGGCTCAGCTCCTTCTTCACCACAACAGACCGGTTCAGCATCCATCACTGCACACGCTGCCCCAATCCGCCTGTCGATCTCCCTCCTTCCCTCACTAGAGAACAAGACCCCGAGATACTTGAACTCCTCCACTTGAGGCAGGACCTCTCTCCCGACCCGGAGTTGGCAATCCACCTTTTTCCGGTCGAGAACCATGGCCTCAGATTTGGAGGTGCTGATCCTCATCCCAGCCGCTTCACACTCGGCTGTGAACCTCCCCAGCAAGAGCTGAAGGTCAGAGCCTGATGAAGCTAGGAGGACCACATCATCCGCAAAAAGCAGAGACGAGATTCTCCTGTCACCAAACTCCACCCCCTCCACACCACGGCTGCTCCTAGAAATCCTGTCCATAAAGGTAATGAACAGGACCGGTGACAAAGGGCAGCCCTGGCGGAGTCCAACCCTCACTGGGAACAGGTCCGACTTACTGCCGGCTATGAGGACCAGACTCACACTCCTCTGGTACAGGGACTGAATGGCCCTTAACAAAAGACCATCAACCCCGTACTCCTGGAGCGCCCCCCACAGGGTGCCCCTGGGGACACGGTCATAAGCCTTCTCCAAATCCACTAAACACATGTGGACTGGTTGGGCAAACTCCCATGACCCCTCCATCACCCTAGTGAGGGTAAAGAGCTGGTCCACAGTTCCAGGACCAGGACCAAAACCACATTGCTCCTCTTCAATCTGAGGTTCAACCATCGACCGGACCCTCCTCTCCAGGACCCTGGAGTAGACCTTCCCAGGGAGGCTGAGGAGTGTGATCCCCCTATAGTTGGAACACACCCTCTGGTCCCCCTTCTTAAAAATGGGAACCACCACCCCGGTCTGCCACTCCACAGGAACTGCCCCCGATGACCACGCAATGTTGCAGAGACGTGTCAGCCACGACAGTCCTACAACATCCATCGCCTTGAGATACCCAGGTCGGATCTCATCCACCCCTGGGGCTCCGCCGCTGTGTAGCTGTTTGACTACCTCAGAGACTTCTGCCCCAGAGATTGGACAGTCCGTCCCCAGGTCTCCCAGCTCTGGTCCCTCATAGGAATGCGTGTCGGTGGGATTGAGGAGCTCCTCAAAGTATTCCTTCCACCGTCCGACTATAGCCCCAGTTGACATCAGCAGCCCCCCGTCCCCACTGTAAACAGTGTGAGCGAGTTACTGCCTTCCTCCCCTGAGGCGCCGGATGGTTTTCCAGAACCTTTTTGGAGCCGACCGATAGTCTTTCTCCATGGTCTCACCAAACTCCTCCCACGCCCGAGATTTTGCCTTGGAAACTGCCACTGCTGCACTTTGCTTGGACCTGTCAGCTGCCTCTGGAGACCCACAGACCAGCCACGCCCTGTAGGCCTCCTTCTTCAGCCTGACGGCTCCCCTAACCTCTGGTGTCCACCAGCGGGTACGGGGGTTACCTCCACGACTGGCACCGGCTACCTTGCGACCACAGCTAGCAACAGCCGCCTCAACAATCGCAGAGCGGAACAAGGCCCATTCGGACTCCATGTCCCCCACTGCTCTCGGGACGCGGTCGAAGCTCTGCCGGAGGTGGGAGTTGAAGACCATCTTGACAGGCTCTTCTGCCAGGCGTTCCCAGCAGACCCTCACTATACGTTTGGGTCTACCAGGTCTGCCATCTGATCCAGCTCACCACCAGGTGGTGATCAGCTGACAGCTCCGCTCCTCTCTTCACTCGAGTGTCCAAAACATACGGTCTCAGGTCAGATGATACAACTATAAAGTCAATCATCGACCTGTAACCTAGGCTGCCCTGGTACCAGGTGTACTGGTGGGCATCCTTATGTTTGAACATGGTGTTCGTTATGACCAAACTGCGACTTGCACAGAAGTCCAATAACAGAACACCACTTGAGTTCAGATTGGGCGGGCCGTTCCTCCCAATCACGCCCCTCCAGGTCACGCTGTCATTGCCCACGTGAGCGTTGAAGTCCCCCAGCAGGACTATGGAGTCCCCAGTAGGAGCGCTATCCAGCACTCGTCCCAGGGACTCCAAAAAGGGTGGGTACTCTGAGCTGCTATTTGGTGCATAAGCACAAACAACAGTCAGGACCCGTTCCCCAACCCGAAGGCGCAGGGAAGCTGCCCTTTCGTCCCCCGGGGTAAACCCCAACATACAGGCAGAGAGTCTTGGGGCTAACAGAAAGCCCACCCCAGCCCTCCGCCTCTCACCCGGAGCAACTCCAGCAAAGAAGAGTGTCCAACCCCTCTCAAGGACTCGGGTTCCAGAGCCAACGCTATGTGTCGAGGTGAGCCCGACTATATCTAGCCAGTATCGCTCAGCCTCTTCCACAAGCTCCAGCTCCTCCCCCGCCAGAGAGGTGACGTTCCATGTCCCGATAGCCAGTTTTCCTGTCCGGGGATCGGATCGCCAAAGCTCCCGCCTCGGTCTGCCACCCGATCCACAATGCACCGAACCCTTCATGTTCCTCCTGCAGGTGGTGGGCCCACAGTTGGATGAGCCCATGTCTCCGGTTCGGGCTGGGCCCGGCCGGGCCCCATGGGCGAAAGCTCGGCCACCAGGCGCTCGTCCACGGGCCCCAACCCCAGGCCTGGCTCCAGGGTGGGACCCCGGTAACCCTCCGGGCCGGGTACTCAGACTCTTTGGTGTTCTCTTCATAAAGGGTCTTCTGAACCGTTCTGTGTCTCACCCCTCCCCTACGACCAATTTGCCATGGGTGACCCTACCAGAAGCACAAGAGCCCCAGACAACATAGCTCCTAGGATCGTTAGGGCACTCAGACTCCTCCACCACGATAAGGTGACGGTTCAAGGAGGAGTACTTCTTGATACTTTTTTCGATACCTATATGTATAATACTTAGAGAAAATAACAAGTACTTAAAGTTTTTGTTTATTGAACAAAAAAAACACAGTTTTTTGGCATATTGATGCATTTATTATTATTATTATTATTATTATTATTATTATTATTATTATTATTATTATTATTATTATTTATGTATCTCTTCCCTCTGGAACTAACTAAGGCTGTCATCCAATCCATGAACGCTTTGTTTTGTTGTTTTGTTTCTGAAAGGGAAACTGAATATCCAGATTTAAGAGTTATTTGGTTTTTGTTATGGAAAAACAATCAGAAATACAGGGAAACAGATCAGTTTTCATTATTCCCTTTTTGCTAATAAAGAGTAGACGGATTCAGGTCGACCAGAAACTAGTGTTACTCTGGAGGTGTCAGGATGGGGGCACAGGAAAACCTGAACCAGAGAGGAAACCCTCCACATCGATGCTGATAACAGAGCCTCTATGGTCTCTAATAAAAAGTCAATCCTCCTAAATAAAACAGGACGTCTCGTGGCCTCGCTGATTTTTTAAATGTAATAAAAAAACAGAGCATGTGTTCTGCATCGTCCTGAGGAGCTGCAGCTCCGACGCCTCAGCAGGTGAAAACGGAGCTGCGGGTTAAACGCCGTGTTCAGGTCTGACGGTCCGGTCGGTACCAGAGAGAGTTTAGACAGGAGAGGAAGGTCTCGCTTCGTCTCCCTCCGCTTCTCCAGACCCGGGTCACGGCTCGCGGACTCGGGTCTGACTTTTTTTTTTTTTGCTGTAACTGTTGAGAGGCGAGGAGAGGGGAGGGAGGGGCTGTGTCCCTCAGCCTGTGTGTGCGCCGATTAGAGCGGGGCATTTAAAGGGACATTTTATTTTAAAAGTACCGAAACTTAGTATCGAAAAAAAATTATTTTTTTCTGTATTACTACCTACTGAAGGTTTTCGGTCGGTACTACAGTAGTACCGTGTCACGGTACCCAGCCCTAATCATGATATAACCACAGAGAGAGATTTGTTTAGAGAGGGAGAAGCTAACTGGCATCTCAAAAGCTCAAACAAAACCCAACATGTGACCCCAAATCTCAGCTGACTTAAAGAGAGGGAGTCATGGATGTAGATCAGGAGCAACAAGGAGAGAGAGGAGGAGGAAGATTAATCTATCACTTCCATCCATCCTAACGGGGAACGGGGGGCTCTCTCCTGAGAAAAGCAAAGCAGTTGGATTATCAGCTGGTGGAGTCCAGGACCTGATGCTGTGGAAGATCATCTCTGCAGACCAGATCCTGAACTGAGATCTTCATTTAACAGCAGAGAGTCTTCAGTCAGAGGCTCCTTCAGGTCTGCTGCAACACAGAAGATCCTTCATGTCCATCACAGACCACTACAGAAGATTCTCAGATACTCACACCTTGAGTCGTGTGCCCCATGCTGTCATTGTTGGGGACATGTATGGATCATCAGAGACACAAATAGGGAAGGTAATAGAGGGTAGGACCAGGGACAGTGACATCAGTGACCTAACATCTCGGTTTCTGATGACAATATACCAGCCTGATTTTTCCAGCCCGTGTTTCAGAATTGAAGACGCCTCTTAGATGAATTCAAGTTTTCTAGTAAAACCTGTATTTCTGCGTTAGCATGGCCTTAGAGGGGGGCTGGTGTCTGAGTCCACTTCAGTGTCCTGTGGGGACAGAGCCTTTGGGGTGGCTGTCCCAGGCTCTGGAACAGCCTGCTGCTGCACAGAGCCTTGGCTCGTTTAAACCTCTGTTAAAGACTTGTTTCTACACGTTGGCTGTTAACACTGGATAAGTGCGACTCCTGTACCAACTTTTATTGCTTTTATTATTTTGAATGTTGAATGTTTTGATATGTTTCTGTTTTTAATGTGTAGTTTTTTCACATCTTGGTCAACACCTTGTTGTTTTTAAAGGTTGAGTTGGGTTGAGGCTGCTCATCTAAACAGCTTCTGTAGCTTCTGAGTAGAAGACCTCCTCTACAGACCACCTGTACTGTCGCAGAGTTACAGTCTGTACACAGAAACCCTTCACTGATCGCTCATCATCCTCATGCTGCTGCTTCTGGTCTCAATTCTTTTTCCAGAGATGTCTGTCCTGATTGTCCGTCTTTATTCATGTTGGTCGTGTTTTGTGTTGCATCAAACGGTCATTAAAATAATCAAATCTCATGAAGACATTTCACATGCTTTGACTGAGTGTACTCTGTTAGATTAGATCTTTACAGAAAGAGGAGCCCAGCTGATTGTACCTAAACATTGAACTGTTGATATGTCAGGTGATTAGTGTTTAATGGTGGGACGCTCTGCTCCGTGTGACTGATGTTTGTGTGTATTTATTGTAAACCAGACAGGTTTTGTGTATCAGGTTGTGATCTGTTGCTGTTTGTGTGATGTTGTAGCAGAAACCAGACGCCTACTTCCTGTCTTTAAACCAGCTTTACGGTTTCATAAAGATGCAGACCTTTTTCCTGCTGAGCTCACCAAAAACAATCAATGGATGGACTTAACCTGTGTGGAAGAATTAAACAGTTTAACCCCAAATATGTATAAAAATACACAAGTTACTGAAGAACACAATGACAAAGTAAACAGCCAGAGTGGGATGGAGCCTGAAACCCGCCGGCTGCTCTACCTACTGGTGAAGGGGACTGGTCTCTGCTAACACCCGTATGGTTTGTAGAGTAGAATAGAAAAGCCCTTTATTGTCCCTCAGAGGGGACATTCAGGTCCACTTACAGGCCAGTCAGGATAGTCAGAGCTGCAGGTTTCTTTTTATTTTCTAATCAGGAAGTTATCTGGTTCCTTTACATATGGGGGCGGGGCTTAAAGCTGGTCCTGAATCCAACCACCAGCGGGTTGTCCTTCATTCCGGGTTCCGGTCTGATGAACCATAGCTACACAACAGGCTGACATAGACGTTGGTTTGGTTTAAAAGCAGCTTGAGGATCCACTCTGTCATTCTTCTGCTGGTTTATGTCTACTGTGATGATGAAGTGTGGGACATCACCCTAAAACCACCACACAGTCAGTGTGTTCACTACAACAACAGTAAGGGAGTGAGTCATGTTGTGTTCCATCAACGGACCAATAGCTTGTTGTTATTAGTACAAACATTCAAGATTTAATAGAATTCCAGACCAAATGATTCATGTCTATTCAGTCAGAAGACATCGTCCAAACCTAAAGGTGTGTGTTTACATCTGTCAACATTCTGTGGAGCTGGATCAATCAAAGTCCAAAATGATAGAAAGAGCTGATTGTGATCAGACAGACGAGAGGAAGAGTGCTGTGATGATCTTACTAGTGGTTTATGATTCGCCGTATGTCAAAACAAATGATCAGCGTATTGTTACTTCTGATACATGTTCATTACTCAGTCAGTTTAATATATTACCTTTTTCTGGTTGGAGTGGTGCAGTCAGGGTCTAGTGAGCCATCTCCTGTTGGTGATGCTCATCAGGCCTTGCTGCCGTCCACTGGACTTCAGCTGCTGTCCACTGGACTTCAGCTGCCATCCACTGGACTTCAGCTGCCGTCCACTGGACTTCAGCTGCCGTCCACTGGACTTCAGCTGCCGTCCACTGGACTTCAGCTGCTGTCCACTGGACTTCAGCTCTACATAATGGAATCAGAAGGTCCAGTTCTGACCTCACTGCTTTACCTCCTGACCCTCAGCCCCACTAACTGAAGGACATGTAGCGTTTTCTGATCAGTGATCTGAGTCTGTCTCGGGTCTACAGGATGAGGACCACGAAGAGCTCCAGAGGTGGTGTGTGTGTCAGGTCGAGGCTGTGTGGAGTCACAGGCCGTTCCACTAACTCTGCTGTTTTCTTCCATCATTTGGTCACTTTTAGGCAAGAAGTGCAGAAATTCCTGAGCTGAGGGCGGAGCCTCTGATGCGCTCCAGCAGCAGCAGCACAGCCAGCATGAAGGTCAAGAACGTCAAGAAGTAAGTACACACACACACACACACATCATTAGCTGTTTGCTGGTGCTTTGCTGCTGGTTCCTGTTTGGGGTTCTTCCTCCTCCACTGGCAGGTGAAGGGTTAACCAAACTGTGTTTCTGTGTTTCATTTTCAGACTTTCCTTCACCAAGGGTCACTTCCCCAAACTGGCAGAGTGTGCTCACTTCCACTATGAAAATGTGGACTTTGGCTCAATCCAGGTACGTCATGGTGTCTTTACCTGACTGACGTTCAGCCCTGAGAACTCACACATCAGGTTTCTGATGCTTTTACGGTTTTTGGCACTTTAAATGTTTCAGATCCACAAAAACCTTCAGTATGAGACCAAACAACCTGAGCAGAAACAGTTTTTACTGGTGATTGTATTTATGACATGAGAACCAGGTCAACACACATCGATGTCTGGTTCTGGTTAGAACGCCGTTAGCTTAGAATGCTCTGAGGGTCACAGATGTCTAAACTCTTAGACACCCTAACACCAAACTACAGGTCCTCCTAACAGCTCTCTGTCTGATTGTTTTACACAACCTGTTTGTAGAAACATCAAACAGGTTATTGCTCAGAGGCTGGATTTCTTCTGCAGGACTTGATTTATTGAGTTCCTCGTGAGCTGTGTGCGCCCTCCTGTGGCTGATGTAGGCACTGCACCAGTACAACAGGACAGTGATGTCATTGTAGCTCAGACGCAGCTTTGAGACACGTTTTTAGATCAAACCAAATTACACCATTCCGTTTTATCATGGGGTGAATGTCCAGCTGGCCCAGCATGTTGGAGGCCATCAGTAAAGATTGGTTTTATTACTTTTTCTTTTGCCAGAACAGGACATTTTAAGGTGGACTAAGAAAGCCTGTCTGTTTGGGATGACTGGATGACACTAGTCCAGTTTTCTGTCTTTAGGCTCTAGAGAAGAACCCCGTGAGTCCTGCAGGGCTTAGACGTCGTTCTGGGTTTTACTTTAGAACCAGTCATGAGGTGTTTCTTTTTGAGATCTTTTAGCCTCCCTCATGTTGACAGATGGGTTCTATTATTAATTTTACAGGTTCTTGGAGCACTTCTGTGTATTCGTGATCCATCAACATGTGATCACCTAATAAAACACGTTTCCGTCCATCCACCACAACCACCTGGAGTTTCAGCCTCTATGAAATCACGTTTTCTAAACCTCTCTGTTGTCACGATTTACTGTTAAAAGCCAGAAACCCACCGGCATGAATATGCAATTATTCATGAGGTCCTTAGCATTGACCGTATATGTCAGAATGTGGGTGTGTAGGAGGAGGGTTCTGACCCAGAAACAGAGGGGCGTCTGAAATAGACTGTGTTGATTAAAACAAGCCCCTCAGATCCCGGTCCAGACCAGCCCAAAGTCACCAAAGGTCAACTATGTTATGGTATGTCCAGTGGCCTCATCAGTCCACATCAACACCCAGGGCATGATGGTGCAGACCCTGTCCAGGGTGAGGGCGCGTGCCTGGGAGCACGGACCATAACGTGCATCACGGAGCGAGGGGCCCGCCGGTCGAGGCACGCCTCTTTCCCCCAGGACACAGCAGAACCTCAGTCTGCTGAAGAGGTCTCCATTTCAGCCCGACTCGATAAATTATTAAATTATGTTTTATTTACGGTTCATGCTCAGAAAGTTTAGAGTTTAGTTTAAAATGTTTGAGTTGAACTATTGTCTGCTGTGTATGTACAGTGGAGGAAATAGTGATTTGACCCCTTGCTGATTTTGTAAGTTTGTCCAATGACAAAGAAATGAAAAGTCTCAGAACAGTATCATTTTAATGGTAGGTTTATTTTAACATTCAGTCCCTGTACCAGAGGAGTGTGAGTCTGGTCCTCATAGCCGGCAGTAAGTCGGACCTGTTCCCAGTGAGGGTTGGACTCCTCCAGGGCTGCCCTTTGTCACCGGTCCTGTTCAGAACCTTTATGGACAGGATTTCTAGGAGCAGCCGTGGTGTGGAGGGGGTTGAGTTTGGTGACAGGAGAATCTCGTCTCTGCTTTTTGCGGATGATGTGGTCCTCCTAGCTTCATCAGGCTCTGACCTTCAGCTCTTACTGGGGAGGTTCACAGCCGAGTGTGAAGCGGCTGGGATGAGGATCAGCACCTCCAAGTCTGAGGCCATGGTTCTCGACCGGAAAAGGGTGGCTTACCAACTCCAGGTCGGGAGAGAGATCCTGCCTCAAGTGGAGGAGTTCAAGTATCTCGGGGTCTTGTTCTCTAGTGAGGGAAGGAGGGAGATGGACAGGCGGATTGGGGCAGCGTCTGCAGTGATGGACGCTGAACCGGTCTGTTGTGGTGAAGAAGGAGCTGAGCCAGAAACAAGGCTCTCGATTTACCGGTCGGTCTACCTCCCAATCCTCACCTGGTCATGAGCTTTGGGTAATGACCGAAAGAACGAGATCGCGGATACAAGCGGCCGAAATGAGTTTTCTCCGCAGGGTGTCCGGGCTCAGCCTTAGGGATAGGGTAAGGAGCTCAGACATTCAGGAGAGACTCGGAGTAGAACCGCTGCTCCTCCATATCGAAAGGAGCCAGTTGAGGTGGTTCGGGCATCTTGTTAGGATGCCTCCTGGACGCCTCCCTCGGGAGGTGTTCTGGGCATGTCCTGCCGGCAGGAGGCCCCCAGGTCGACCCAGGACACGCTGGAGGAAATCTATCTCTGGTTTGGCCCTGGAACGCCTTGGGATCCTGCCGGAGGAGCTGGTAGAAGTGGCTGGGGAGAGGACCGTCTGGAACTCCCTAATTGGGATGCTGCCCCCGCGACCCGGACCCGGATAAGCGGAAGAAGACGAGACATTTATTTTAACAGTGGCAGATAGCACATCAAAAGGAAAATGGAAAAAATAACTTTAAATAAAAGATAGAAACTCATTTGCATTTCATTGAGTGAAATAAGGATTTGAACCCTGTAACAAAAATACTTCATACTTAGTGAAAAACCCTTGTTTTCCAGCACAGAGGTCAAACGTTTCTTGTAATTGATGACCAAGTCTGCGCACACGTTAGGAGGAATTTTGGTCCACTCCTCTTTCAGATCATCTCCAAATCCTTAAGGTTTGGAGGCTGTCTCTGTGCACTCTGACCTTCAGCTCCTCCATAGGTTTTCTATAGGATGAAGGTCCGGAGACTGACTAGGCCACTCCGTGACCTTAATGTGCTTCTTCTTGAGCCACGCCTTTGTTGCCTTTGCTGTATGTTTTGGGTCATTGTCGTGCTGGAACACCCATCCATGACCCATTTTCAGTTTCCTGGCAGAGGGAAGGAGGTTGTCGCTCAGGATCTGACGATACGTGGCTCCGCCCATTTTCCCGTTAATGCGGTGAAGTTGTCCTGTGCCCTTAGCAGAAAAACACCCCCAAAGCAAAATGTTTCCACCTCCATGCTTGACGGTGGGGACGGTGTTTTGGGGGTCATAGCAGCATTTTTCTTCCTCCAAACACAGCCAGTTGAGTTAATGCCAAAGAGCTCCATGTTGGTCTCCTCAGACCACAGCACCTTCTCCCAGTCACTCTCTGAATCATTCAGGTGTTCATTGGTAAACTTAGACGGGCCTGCACATGTGCCTTCTGAAGCAGGGGGACCTTGGAGCTCTGCAGGATTTGAATCCATTGCGGTGTAATGTGTTTCCAATGGTTTTCTTGGTGACTGTGGTCCCAGCTGATTTGAGGTCATTAACTAACTCCTCCCGTGTCGTTCTAGGATGATTTCTCACCTTTCTCAGAATCATTGACACCCCACGAGGTCAGATCTTGCGTGGAGCCCCAGACCGAGGTCGATCGATGGTCATTTTGTGCTCCTTCCATTTTCCAACAATTGCAGCAACAGTTGTCCCCTTCTCTCCCAGCTTCTTGCTAATGGTTTTGTAGCCCAGTCCAGCCTTCTGCAGGTCTACAATGTTGTCTCTGACATCCTTGGACAGCTCTTTGGTCTTTCCCATGTTGGAGAGTTTGGAGTCTGCTTGATTGATTGATTCTGTGGACAGGTGTCCTTTATACAGGTGACTAGTTAAGACAGGTGTCTTTAATG
>SSNR01000355.1:262300-275623 GCA_006937965.1 Callopanchax toddi
TGGAGGGACCTGGTGGAGGTCTGAGGGACCTGGTGGAGGTTGGAGGGACCTGGTGGAGGTCTGAGGGACCTGGTGGAGGTCAGAGAGACCTGGTGGAGGTCAGAGGGACCTGGTGGTGGTCAGAGGGACCTGGTGGAGGTCTGAGGGACCTGGTGGAGGTCGGAGGGACCTGGTGGAGGTCAGAGGGACCTGGTGGAGGTCAGAGGGACCAGGTGGAGGTCAGAGTGACCAGGTGGAGGTCTGAGGGACCAGGTGGAGGTCTGAGGGACCAGGTGGAGGTCTGAGGGACCAGGTGAAGGTCAGAGGGACCAGGTGAAGTTCTGAGGGACCAGGTGGAGGTCAGAGGGACCTGATGGTGTCAGTGCTCCAGGACAGCTGAGGCTACACGTCTCTGATCACCACCAGTGAGTGAATGATGTGTTGTACAGAGCTTTGGGGAGTGAAGAACACTCTAGAAAGTACTATCTATATATGTTGTACGGTCGTGTGTGTGTATATACTGTATGTATATATATATATATATATATTTTTTTTTTTTTTCACCTCTGGGCCTTCAGTGATTTCCTCCTCAGTTCAACCTAAATGAGTACGCCTCATAAAACCATCAATCTGACACCACGGCTCCAGAATCCATACAGAATCACACAACACATTACATCACTCTTATTATAGGCTGGTCAATGC
Organism: Callopanchax toddi; assembly: GCA_006937965.1. Classification (NCBI taxonomy): domain Eukaryota; kingdom Metazoa; phylum Chordata; class Actinopteri; order Cyprinodontiformes; family Nothobranchiidae; genus Callopanchax; species Callopanchax toddi. The sequence continues at coordinate 262,985 of SSNR01000355.1, forward strand.
ACATTGTTGGGCAGATCAGATCAGAACCGACCCGGTCCGGGTCCGTTACGCCGCAGTATCGCATACAGCCTGACCGGCGTATGGGCTGATTCAGCTGAGTGACATGCTACAGCTGATTGATTACTAATGAAATAAAATGATCAAAACACAATGACAACACAAATAAAATGCTGCACTCACCAACACGGATCTCCTCCACATCATAGCTCCAAACACAAATCCATCAATAGCAAGCAGCTCTATAATCCCAGCGTCTGAAGCGGTTATCAGGAACCTTCTCTGAAATGGACAGATCAACAGTTTTCCCAGCTGAGACAGGAACCCTTCTCCTCCTTCAGCCATCGAGGGTTAGAGTTACACCCACTTTAGTCAGTTTAATTCAGATATCACCGCCTCTGGGCCAAAACAAGTCCTTATCCAATCACTGGACACGTTCATGTCCACACAACGTGAGGTATGCTAGAAGGTCTCGGCCAATCAGACTTGAGAGCTGATTGGTTATCACAACTGATCATCTGTTCACTGAAAGCAGACCTGCAGCCTGCTGTGTTGATTCTGAAGGTCCTGAGAGAAGCACTTGGGCGTAGAGCCCCCTAGTGGCAGACTTCAATCTGCCTGACAACACAAGCAAGCTGAAATCTGATTGGACAACACCCTGCCTTGGTATTTTAACACTGGAAGCAACGCAACCAAGCGGATATAATATGATATAAAGAGAACAGACCAGGGAGAACATCTTTATTTAATATTAACCAAAAGAAAAATACTTTTACTTTTCTGAGTAAGTTTAGGCCAGCAGAGAAGGCCTTGAGGCCCTGACGGCCCGCCACTGTATGTATATATATGAATGTGGTATATATGTATTACTGAGATACATTGTACTGTGGAATTTATTGGTTTTATATTTATTTATATATCTGACAGTAATATATTTGGTAAATGTGGTATATATGTAGTACTGAGGTGTAAATGAAGCGTGTCATAACCTGAAACGGTGCCTTAAAGCTGCTCTCAGCAGGTTGGTAAAGCAGCTAGTTATTTTACAGAAACACGTCTCAGAGCTCTCCGTAGATCCGTAGACCAGCCCTCCCCCAGACATGGACCGTACATTTCCACGGTTACAACAGAGACCTAACCTCCAGCTGTAGAAACGTTCCCCCAGGTTCCTCCTCTCTCTACGTCCAAACGTTTTTAGCTTCCTGCTAGCTGACAAGGTGTTTATTTTTAGTACTCTGGTATTTGTTCCTAAACTGAAGCTCTAACAGCTGTTTCTGTCCTTCTCTCACTTCCTGGATGTTCTGCTGAAAAATGCTCCATTAATGGAGGATCCATAGTGAGGAAGTGAGGCGCTTCAGGAGACAGACAGACGGATTGTCCAATAGTATCGTTTGGTCCAAGCGATGGGATTGGCTGAAGTTTTTAGACAACTGCGGAACAACCACTTTATTGATTTCTTTCATTTTCTTTTTAATCTCCACAATATATTTATAGCTGTACTATGTTAGAACGTTGTTTACCAAATTAACGAGTGCAGCTTTAACTTCAGGACTAATATTTTATCAGTTATTTGGAACATTCTGATTCTGATAAATAACTGCTGACATTGTCTTTGGGGCTCACTCTTATTCACGTGTCTGTTATGAGTTTGTGCTTTAATAATTCACCTTTACGATGCTGATTGCCATGTTTCCGGGTGCACTTGAAGGCAGCGCGTGTCGAAGCGGCGGGTTGACCTGTTCCTCAGCTTGTTTTCTGAGCCCTCTGTGGAGAGTTTGGTGTTTGATTCAGGTGTAAGGGTAGAGAAACGGTCGCCTTGCTCTTTGGACTATTTACAGCTCCTGTTGTAAAATGCAACCTTACGAAGGGAAGAAAGACACCTCGGTGTGTTTGGACTAAAGGACTTCTCCTGTGGTTTTCATTATTTGTGGACCCGTTTCACAGTTCAGTGATTTAAATACCACATCTGGATGATTCGCTGAGATTCTGCAGGAGTGTGAGGTTTCCACTTTTCCTCTTTACACATTTTACATTAATATTTGGTTTAAATCAGCTCTAAACGTTCAAACATAGACGCAGACGTACTGACACTTAAAGGTTGGACTCCATGAGTTTTTTCTCCGTTTATTCTTTTATTTCATCAGAAAACATGCCATTAATATTTGAATATTCAGGAATTGTGAAAAGTATCCTATTTTTGTCACGTATCTTAAAGTATAACTCATCTAGACTCCTATTGCTGCGTCAGTGCGTGGTGTCATGGAGGAGATCAGCCTGTGGAGCTGGTGGAAGCTCAGGCAGCTCTCAGAGCAGCCTTCTTCTTCCTGACAGTCCCCATACTGTAGATTCTCTATGGGCTTCAAGTCTGCTGGCCAATCAGAGCTCAGTAACACCATGTGGTCACTGAAGCAGCTGCTGGTACCTTTGACTGGTGGACAGGTGACCAGCATCACCTCCTCCTGTCAGAACCAGACACGTCAGACCTGGACTGAGGACAGAACCAGTAGTTCTGTCTATCTGTCCTGTAGTAAGGGGACTAGTGTCTCTAACAGGTATTTAAGTAAAATATGGTTGTTTGTTGGATTTGTCCTGACAAGAATTATAGGGCCTGCATGAGAAGGCCTCAAAGAAGTTTTTAAACAATAATTTTGGTAAATCATATCAAAAATACTTTATTAATCACAGAGAGAAACAAGATGTTTCAGGACCTCGGTTTTTTTCATGAATTGTTGTAGAACGTTCTATCTGTGGACATGAAGGACCTTCTAGTGGTCTGTGATGGACAGGTAGGATCTTCTAGTGGTCTGTGATGGACAGGTAGGACCTTCTAGTGGTCTGTGATGGACAGGTAGGACCTTCTAGTGGTCTGTGATGGACAGGTAGGACCTTCTAGTGGTCTGAGATGACAGGAAGGATTTTCTAGTGGTCTGTGATGGACAGGAAGGATTTTCTAGTGGTCTGTGATGGACAGGAAGGATTTTCTAGTGGTCTGTGATGGACAGAAAGGATCTTCTAGTGGTCTGTGATGGACAGAAAGGATCTTCTAGTGGTCTGTGATGGACAGAAAGGATCTTCTAGTGATCTGTGATGGACAGAAAGGATCTTCTAGTGGTCTGTGATGGACAGGAAGGATCTTCTAGTGGTCTGTGATGGACAGGAAGGACCTTCTAGTGGTCTGAGATGGACAGGTAGGACCTTCTAGTGGTCTGTGATGGACAGGTAGGACCTTCTAGTGGTCTGTGATGGACAGGAAGGACCTTCTAGTGGTCTGAGATGACAGAAAGGATCTTCTAGTGGTCTGTGATGGACAGGTAGGACCTTCTAGTGGTCTGAGATGGACAGGAAGGATCTTCTAGTGGTCTGTGATGGACAGGAAGGACCTTCTAGTGGTCTGTGATGGACAGGAAGGATCTTCTAGTGGTCTGTGATGGACAGGAAGGATCTTCTAGTGGTCTGTGATGGACAGGAAGGATCTTCTAGTGGTCTGTGATGGACAGGAAGGATCTTCTAGTGGTCTGTGATGGACAGGAAGGACCTTCTAGTGGTCTGTGATGGACAGGAAGGATCTTCTAGTGGTCTGTGATGGACAGGAAGGATCTTCTAGTGGTCTGTGATGGACAGGAAGGATCTTCTAGTGGTCTGTGATGGACAGGAAGGATCTTCTAGTGGTCTGTGATGGACAGGAAGGATCTTCTGTGTTGCTGCAGATCTGAAGGAGCCTCTGACTGAAGACTCTCTGCTGTTGATCATCTTCCACAGCAGCAGGTCCTGGATCTGTTGTAGTCCAGCCCTGATAATCCACCTCCTTTGCTTTTTTTGCTCCTCTTCTAATCTCCGTCTGCTGGTCTAGTCTGAAAGCCGGGCAGAGAGACGTTGGAGTCTGGATCTGATCTTGCAGCCACGTCTCAGTGAAACACATGATGTTCTGGATGGATCCTCATGCTTTGGGGCTCCGTAGGTAGAGTGGCCATCTGTCAACCAGAGGGGTCAATCCCAGCTCCAGCTGGGTCACATTGTTGTGTCCTTGGAGACACTTCACCCACCTTGCCTACTGGTGGTGTCGGTCCATATCGTCTCCACCTCTGTCAGTGCTCCAGGACAGCTGAGGCTACAGTGAGTGAATGATGTGTTGTACAGAGCTTTGGGGAGTGAAGAACTCTAGAGAAATCCAGGACATTTACATGGAGGACAGCGCTGTGTGAGACAAATTAGCAGCCATCATTAAAACAGTGTACATCTAGAATAAATGACTCTATTGATCCACTGTGGGGTTAGTAGTAGTTGTAAATCAGATGATGTTGTTTATTTGCTGAATGGCTGCAATGCTTCGTTGATGTTCTAAAACAGGGGTCACTAACAGGCGGACCGCGGTCCGGATCCGGACCCAGAGCCGGCTCTGTCTGGACCCAGCAAATCCAGACCCGGTCCCTGGTCCTTAAGGAGCAGGCGTGTGTCCGAGGAGACACGCGAGCGCTAATGAGCAGGTTCGTCGCTCACTCGGAACCCGCGGACCTCGCCCTCCCCCTGCCATGGTTCGGAGTTCAGTCCCGGACCGGAGTCCTGGAGGCGAAGCCGAGCGCCAAGCGAGTGGCGCACCGCGGCAACTCCTTTAGTTCGCTAAGCTCCGCCTACACCACGGTCGGGCAGCTCCTCCCGCAGCTTCAGAAAGAGATCTACTGCTGCAGAAAGGCGCCACGCACACTAGTGATGCGCGGGTCAGGGTTTAAACCGCCCCGCATCGCTGCGTCTATTTTTAGAACCCGCCCCGACCTGTCTCATTAAAAACACGTTGTAATGACTGAAAGCCTTTTATTGAGTCTGACGTCTCCAAAATAAAAGTTTTTTTAACCTTCTCTAAAATGTGCTCATGCAAAGTTTGCAGAGTACATCATTTCTCCGTTTTCTTTTATAAATCCTAAAGTTTGCGGAGAAAGTGACTCCCTTTGCGACCCGTTTTTTTTTTAAATAAATTTTATATAAAAATATAACAAATTATAATCATATATATTTATTTTATAAGTTTTATAAATGAGGCCACAGCGGTCGCAGAGCGAGAACCAGACATCTCTCAGCGTCATTACAGCTGCAGACGCTCTCACACGCACACACAGACACACAATAACGGATCATTTAGCTGGAGGGATGTATTTCTTGGCTGATCTGGGAGCGCCACCCTCACCCGCTGCAGAATTCTTCAAATTGGTTAAAGGACTTGGAAAGAGGTCGCGCACTCATGCACCGGGTAGAGATGCTGAGGACGCAACAGGTGCTGGAGAGGAGAAGAAAGGAGGAGAGGTGAAGAAAGGAGGAGAGGAGAAGAAGCTCAGAGCAGGTAGAGGAGCAATGATCCAGGCCGTTGTCAGTAATCAGTTCATTCTGGTCAAAAACTGGACCAGAGTGTCAAAATAATGTCGACCTTTCTGCATCTGAACAGCAGGAGAAAAAAACCATTTTTCTCAAAAATTAACTTCAACCACAAACTAATTAATGGGGATCGTGTGCTCAGAGAATATATGTTTAAGTATTTAAATATATATAAATAATTATCTATCCATCCATCTATCTCCAAATAATTATTTATATATAAAAACACACACACACACATATATATATATATATATATATATATATATATATATATATATATATATATATATATATATATATATATATATTAGGGGTGCAACGGATCATCATCGATCCGTGGTTCGTGCGGATCACCCTCTACGGTTCGGAACGCACGTGGTTCGCGGTTCATGTAGAGCGCGTGCGTCGCTACATAATTCCCGACGTTCTGTTCTCACGCGCTCTGAATCTGCAGATTATTCCCTCTGAGAAAGGCTTTCATTTTGCATCACGTATAGAGGTTCACTCTGTTGGCTTCAGCCGTTTTAGAACTCCAGAACGAAGGATCGCTGATCAATATCCAGTCTCTGCTGCGCGCTGCCTCTGATTCCTCCGTCTCTCTCTCTGTCAGCTGGAATCTTTCTGATAGACAAACTAGATTCACCTGTTTGTGTCTAAGATAACGTTATGTTGGGCTTTTATACGAGCTAATAAACGTTAATATAACCGGAGTTCAGTCAGCAGCCACAGAGCAGCGCCTCGTGTGTCACGCCCCTCCGCCCCCCCCCCCCCAGCTGTGACCGCTAGTCTGACAGAAGCAGGTCTGTGACCCTGAGGTGGCATATGAGTCTATCTCCCCCATTAATTAGTTTTAATATGATTCAAAACTTTATTGAAGCATCAGGTTGACGTCTTGAGTTAAATGCAGTTTGTATTTATGAGGATTGAGCAGAAAAAAGTTGCTCAGTGTTTTAGAAAATAATGAGAGAGCAAAGTTTTTTGTCTTTTCTTTTTCATTCTGCTGATCCGAAAATTGATCCGAACCGTGACTCAAAACCGTGAACCGATCCGATCCGTGAGTTTTCTGATCCGTTGCACCCCTAATATATATATATATATATATATATATATATATATATATATATATATATATATATATATATATATATATATATATATATATATATATATCTGTGTGTGTAAGCAGGTTTAGGTGGCGCTGCCCCCGGACCGAGGACCAGGTCGCGAATGCTGATCTGGACCTTTGGCATATTTAGTTGAAGACCCCTGTTCTAAAGGATGTCCAGTCAGTGGCAGGTTCAGGACTGAGCATGCTCTGTAAGCAGGGAGGACTCCGTCCACCCTCTGAGACATGCCTGTCTTTGGACGCCTTACAGTCACTGTGTCACTGTCAGTTTGAGCTAACACTGTTAGCCCCCCTCCCCCTGTGAAGCTGGGTAACGCCGTTCTTTTAAACTTTATTACAAACACTGCTCAGCAGTAAGGAAACCAAACAGCAACACTAAAGATTTCCTCCTGAGGGGACAACCGCTGCTTCCCTTTGCCCTGGGACGAGCTGATTTGAAGACGCCGGTGAAGAGGCAGGCAGAGGACCGGACGCTGATTTAAAACCCTGGTTTCATGTATGAGTGTACTCAGCTAAAGAAACCTCTTCAGTAATCACAGACTGGCAGATATCACAACTGTTTGATTAAAAATGACCTAAATATTGTTTCAAACTAGTGCTACCAAATAAGAAGTGAGACCAGAAAGGTTCTGGGTCAGATCAGCAGACCCCAGACCAGTGAGACCTGAAGGGTTCTGGGTCAGATCAACAGACCCCAGACCAGTGAGACCTGAAGGGTTCTGGGTCAGATCAACAGACCCCAGACCAGTGAGACCATAAAGGTTCTGGGTCAGATCAACAGACCCCAGACCAGTGAGACCAGAAGGGTTCTGGGTCAGATCAACAGACCCCAGACCAGTGAGACCTGAAGGGTTATGGGTCAGATCAACAGACCCCAGACCAGTGAGACCTGAAGGGTTCTGGGTCAGATCAGCAGACCCCAGACCAGTGAGACCAGAAAGGTTCTGGGTCAGATCAACAGACCCCAGACCAGTGAGACCAGAAAGGTTCTGGGTCAGATCAACAGACCCCAGACCAGTGAGACCTGAAGGGTTCTGGGTCAGATCAGCAGACCCCAGACCAGTGAGACCTGAAGGGTTCTGGGTCAGATCAACAGACCCCAGACCAGTGAGACCTGAAGGGTTCTGGGTCAGATCAGCAGACCCCAGACCAGTGAGACCTGAAGGGTTCTGGGTCAGATCAGCAGACCCCAGTAGAAGGAGCGTTGACTGTTTCCATGGCGTGGTATCAGGTGTCAGATCAGAGTGTTTTTGTTCCGAGGGGAGCAGACCACGCTGCCGTTGGATGTAGAGGATTCTTCTGTCGTTGCCTAGGAGACACATTTAAAAACGAACCCTTTGCTTCCAGGACACTGCATGGGTCTGTGTTAGAGTGAAGTTGTAGAGCACATTCAGAGAGCTTGGGACAGTTTGGGGTTTCACTCTGGGTACTATCAGTCTGTCTGTGGAGCAGTTTTTTAAGGTGTGACTTCCCTTTCTTCCTTGTCTCCTCAGTTTCTAAGAAGCATGGGAAACTGATCACCTTCCTGCGCTCCTTCATGAAGTCCCGGCCCACGAAGCAGAAGCTGAAGCAGAGAGGCATCCTCCGAGAGAGGGTGTTTGGCTGTGATCTGGGAGAACACCTCCTCAACTCAGGACATGATGGTGAGTACGGCCTCCAGGAGTCCTTTACTGGTTCCACATCTTTAACCACTCTGACTTGTTTTGGGCACTTTCAAAGATTCCTGTTCCTTTTCATACCGATGTTTGATCTACCAGTTTTTCACTGCTCTGCTCTGCCCAAGCTGCTAAATGCTAGTACTCATTTCAAGCTAGTGCTGATTTCAAGGTAGTGCTCGACGCGTTCTCCTGGTACTACAGGGGAAGCCAGTACCACAGCACTTTTTTTTATTTATAAAAATGTATTTCATTCAAATAAAATAAAAGATCAAAAAACAACAACAACAAAGTGTATACGTAACACAAGCGTCTGAGTTGTGTGTGATCGTGGGAGGCGGAGAATCTCCCTCTACGTCCACTCTTCCTCGTCTCACCACGTCTTCATTATTCAAGGGTGTTTTTAAGAGTAGTTGTTTTGTTTTGCTGTCCAACATCAGTCTCAGAGGCTTCCTCAGAAACATGTTGTCTCAATATTGGATTCATTCAAAAACAGCTACTAGCCTCTGATGCTAACCACAGCCTGTTGCTGCCTGATAGGCATTTCAGACAGGATTACTAATTATTAACCTCTTCAATGCTTTTTTTAACATCGTCATCAGCCTGAGAGAATGTCAAGTCACCATCAACAGCTGACTGGTTAAAGCCCCAAACAGACACATGTCCTATTACTGATGTCCACTTTCAGTTCGGCTCCATTTTTGTCTCCTGGGCCAGCAGACGGGGTAGATCTGTCTACTCTGTCATCCATATCAGACCAACTAAAGGTCACATGATGATCTTCATTCTCTGTTTTAAGTTCCTCAAGTCCTCAAGAGCTGCACAGAGTTCATCGAGAAGCACGGCGTGGTGGACGGCATCTACCGCCTCTCTGGGATTGCCTCCAACATCCAGAAGTTGCGGTGAGAAAAGACTTTGAGTAAACAGAGACATCACCCTCATGGTGCTTGTAGCAGGAAGTGGAGTTCAGGTTGTGCCTCTGGGCAGCAACAGTTTAGTCACCAGACTCTATGTTAGAGTCTAGATCAGTATCCCTAAATAACATGTAATATTTGTTTCTCTGTGTCCGTCTCCTCCTTCAGGCATGAGTTTGACTCGGAGCAGATCCCTGACCTGACCAAAGATGTTTATATCCAGGACATCCACTGTGTTGGCTCGCTGTGTAAGCTCTACTTCAGAGAGCTGCCCAACCCGCTGCTCACCTACCAGCTCTACGAGAAGTTCTCTGTGAGTGGACCCCTCCTCACCCTACAAACAAACTGCTCACTTCTACAGGGTTGTTTCCTCCTAAACGTCCTCACTGCATCACACTGGGTCGAACACTTCTCAGTTTGACATTGTGTTCAGGTTTTAGTTAAACAGATTAAACTTCAGTGATTTATTGTATCCTGATGTCACCACACCCCTAAATAATAGCTCTGTAATTGATACGCCCTACAAACGCAGCAAACTGTGGGTTTTAGAATAAATTCCTTCTGGAAACCTACCAGAGCTGTCCCTGAGGGTGAAGTAAATGTTTTCTGGTTGTCATGGCAGCAGGAGGAGAGGAGGGGCTTCATGGCAGCAGCGTGCACCAACAATGACACGATAAAGAGTTTAATGACCGACGTCCTCTCCTCTGCTTGTCTCTCACTGTGAAGGAGGCTGTTTCTGCTGCAACCGACGAGGAGCGGCTCATCAAGATCCATGATGTCATCCAGCAGCTTCCTCCTCCACATTACAGGTCAGTGGTGGAGCTTCAGGTCAGTGGTGGAGCTTCATGTCAGTGGTGGAGCTGCAGGTCAGTGGTGGAGCTTCAGGTCAGTGGTGGAGCTACAGGTCAGTGGTGGAGCTTCTGGTCAGTGGTGGAGCTTCAGGTCAGTGGTGGAGCTTCATGTCAGTGGTGGAGCTGCAGGTCAGTGTTGGAGCTTCAGGTCAGTGGTGGAGCTGCAGGTCAGTGGTGGAGCTTCAGGTCAGTGGTGGAGCTTCAGGTCAGTGGTGGAGCTACAGGTCAGTGGTGGAGCTTCAGGTCAGTGGTGGAGCTACAGGTCAGTGGTGGAGCTTCAGGTCAGTGGTGGAGCTTCAGGTCAGTGTTAGAGCTTCAGGTCAGTGGTGGAGCTTCAGGTCAGTGGTGGAGCTTCAGGTCAGTGGTGGAGCTTCAGGTCAGTGGTGGAGCTTCAGGTCAGTGGTGGAGCTTCAGGTCAGTGGTGGAGCTTCAGGTCAGTGGTGGAGCTTCAGGTCAGTGGTGGAGCTTCAGGTCAGTGGTGGAGCTGCAGGTCAGTGTTGGAGTTTCAGGTCAGTGTTAGAGCTTCAGGTCAGTGGTGGAGTTTCAGGTCAGTGTTAGAGCTTCAGGTCAGTGTTGGAGCTTCAGGTCAGTGGTGTAGCTGCAGGTCAGTGGTGGAGCTGCAGGTCAGTGGTGGAGCTTCAGGTCAGTGTTAGAGCTTCAGGTCAGTGTTGGAGCTTCAGGTCAGTGGTGGAGCTTCAGGTCAGTGTTAGAGCTACAGGTCAGTGTTAGAGCTTCAGGTCAGTGTTACAGCTTCAGGTCAGTGTTAGAGCTACAGGTCAGTGTTAGAGCTATAGGTCAGTGTTAGAGCTTCAGGTCAGTGTTGGAGCTTCAGGTCAGTGTTAGAGCTTCAGGTCAGTGGTGGAGCTGCAGGTCAGTGTTGGAGCTTCAGGTCAGTGGTGGAGCTTCTGGTCAGTGGTGGAGCTGCAGGTCAGTGGTTGAGCTTCAGGTCAGTGTTAGAGCTACAGGTCAGTGGTGGAGCTGCAGGTCAGTGGTGGAGCTTCAGGTCAGTGTTGGAGCTTCAGGTCAGTGGTGGAGCTGCAGGTCAGTGGTGGAGCTTCAGGTCAGTGTTAGAGCTTCAGGTCAGTGGTGGAGCTTCAGGTCAGTGTTGGAGCTTTAGGTCAGTGGTGGAGCTTCAGGTCAGTGTTAGAGCTACAGGTCAGTGTTAGAGCTTCAGGTCAGTGTTAGAGCTTCAGGTCAGTGTTAGAGCTACAGGTCAGTGTTAGAGCTTCAGGTCAGTGGTGGAGCTTCAGGTCAGTGTTGGAGCTTCAGGTCAGTGGTGGAGCTTCAGGTCAGTGTTGGAGCTTCAGGTCAGTGGTGGAGCTTCAGGTCAGTGGTGGAGCTGCAGGTCAGTGGTGGAGCTGCAGGTCAGTGGAGGAGCTAAAGGTCAGTGGTAGAGCTTCAGGGTCAGTGGTGGAGCTTCAGGTCAGTGGTGGAGCTTCAGGTCAGTGTTAGAGCTTCAGGTCAGTGGTGGAGCTGCAGGTCAGTGGTGGAGCTGCAGGTCAGTGGTGGAGCTGCAGGTCAGTGGTGGAGCTTCAGGTCAGTGTTAGAGCTTCAGGTCAGTGGTGGAGCTACAGGTCAGTGTTGGAGCTTCAGGTCAGTGGTGGAGCTTCAGGTCAGTGGTGGAGCTTCAGGTCAGTGGTGGAGCTTCAGGTCAGTGGTGGAGCTTCAGGTCAGTGGTGGAGCTTCAGGTCAGTGGTGGAGCTTCAGGTCAGTGTTAGAGCTTCAGGTCAGTGGTGGAGCTTCAGGTCAGTGTTAGAGCTTCAGGTCAGTGGTGGAGCTTCAGGTCAGTGGTGGAGCTTCAGGTCAGTGTTAGAGCTTCAGGTCAGTGTTAGAGCTTCAGGTCAGTGGTGGAGCTTCAGGTCAGTGTTAGAGCTTCAGGTCAGTGGTGGAGCTTCAGGTCAGTGTTAGAGCTTTAGGTCAGTGGTGGAGCTTCAGGTCAGTGGTGGAGCTTCAGGTCAGTGTTAGAGCTTCAGGTCAGTGTTAGAGCTTCAGGTCAGTGGTGGAGCTTCAGGTCAGTGTTAGAGCTACAGGTCAGTGTTAAAGCTACAGGTCAGTGGTGGAGCTGCAGGTCAGTGGTGGAGCTGCAGGTCAGTGGTGGAGCTTCAGGTCAGTGTTAGAGCTACAGATCAGTGTTGGAGCTTCAGGTCAGTGGTGGAGTTTCAGATCAGTGGTGGAGCTACAGGTCAGTGGTGGAGCTTCAGGTCAGTGTTAGAGCTACAGGTCAGTGTTTAATCTACAGGTCAGTGGTGGAGCTGCAGGTCAGTGGTGGAGTTTCAGATCAGTGGTGGAGCTTCAGGTCAGTGGTGGAGCTGCAGGTCAGTGGTGGAGCTTCAGGTCAGTGGTGGAGCAGCAGGTCAGTGGTGGAGCTGCAGGTCAGTGTTAGAGCTTCAGGTCAGTGTTAGAGCTTCAGGTCAGTCGTGGAGCTTCAGGTCAGTGTAGGAGCTTCAGTTCAGTGGTGGAGCTTCAGGTCAGTGTTAGAGCTACAGATCAGTGTTGGAGCTTCAGGTCAGTGGTGGAGCTTCAGGTCAGTGTTAGAGCTTCAGGTCAGTGGTGGAGCTTCAGGTCAGTGTTAGAGCTTCAGGTCAGTGTTAGAGCTTCAGGTCAGTGGTGGAGCTTCAGGTCAGTGGTGGAGCTTCAGGTCAGTGGTGGAGCTTCAGGTCAGTGTTAGAGCTACAGGTCAGTGTTAAAGCTACAGGTCAGTGGTGGAGCTGCAGGTCAGTGGTGGAGCT
>SSNR01000355.1:288641-303693 GCA_006937965.1 Callopanchax toddi
CTTTTATTTTTTTTTATTGTAAACAGAGAGAGGGATGTTTTTTTCGCTTCTTGTTCCTTTCAAATGTGTGGGGCCAATTTTTTAGGGTAGAAATCACTCCAGTACTATAATCCAGGTCCACCTGGGTGAGCGTAATGACTGGTTCCAGTATAACTCAGTCTGTTAATCCAGATGTACTCTGTTGAACTCCTATATTGCTTGCAGGTGTCGGCCCTCTTGCCTTATCCACGCCTCTACCTTCTCAGATGTTCAGGCTCCTGAATGTGACGACACTCGTCTGATGTGAAACTAATAAACGTTCAGGAAGAGCTCACTTTGTGTGGTCATGCATGATGTTTCACTACACCTCTGTTTAGCAGACAAACCATCTGTTTGTGATTAGGTCATGAAAATACACATATTCAGGTTGAACTTAGGAAATTAAAGTGATAACATGCAGTTTTGCTTGTTTTGGGCGCCCTCTGGTGTCCGTTTTAAATCACTGCATTACACAAGTTAGCATATTGTTTCAGCTTCTAAACGCCTAAATCTACCTGTTGAAATGTCTCCTCAGCCTTCATAGCTTTCTACAGGAGCGGTTATTTACTCCTTCAAAGAAATCAGCTGTGTTCAAGCAGGGAGAGATGGGAAAAATCAGGAATCATGAGCTAAAAACACTCCAGCGCTAGCATAACAGCTAGCCACTTTGGGTTAGCCTAACCCTCGTGAGACACGTGACTTCCTGGGTACCGTGACGGAGACGGAGATCTTGCAATCGTGGTATTCTGGATCTAACCACCAGATGGGGCTAAGTGACTTCTCATTAACTCTGTAAAGAGTCAGATTAGCACAGACTGGCTCAAGGAGAAGATTTAAAAATATGAAAAAGTTGCATATTATCACTTTAAACTGCCTATCTCTATTTCTGCTGCACCACGATGCAGCAGTGACCAATGACCCTGTTAGCTCCAAACAGTGACCTGGGGTTCCTTCCTGTTTAAAGCAAAAGCAGACACCTGCTTCCATCTACAGCCCACCTGCTGTCCAGTGAAAGAAGGATTCTGATTGGCTAAAATATTAGATTAACCTGCATCACCTCTCTTAATGCTTGAGCTAGATGCTGTCTTCTCTCCAGATGTGGACCATGTGCAAGTAGGATGGGTTTCTCAAGAGGTGTCAATAAAGTCTACTACTTGGTGTAAAGGTGTGGATTTCTTGTTTCAGGTGATCGGTTTTCTAAAGTGAGTCAGACTGTTGTGTCACATTTATCAGTCACAACCTTTATTCTGAGCAGGTGGCAGAAGAGTAACGTTTGTGTTTAATGAGGGCTTTGGGGTTTATTGGTGTATTTGTTTTTTTCAGGATTTCACTTTAACAATCTGAGCCTCAGTCAGATGATGCAGGAGGCTCCGCCCACTCAGCCTGGTTTCTTCCTGTTCCCAGTCACCCTCAGTCAGCTGGTTCCTATACCAGGACAGTCTGTCATTAGTTATCCTGACCTCAACGCTTTGAGATGACAGCTGTTGAACTGGAGCTTTAGAAATAAACTGGATTGATTAACCTCACCATGAGAAGGTGTGAGGAAATGGGTCCAACACAGACAGAAGACCAGACACTGCTGTTAGAATAACCAGTTGACCCAACTTGGTTTGAACTGGGATCTGTCTCTGAGGAGCAGAGCTACGTCTCCCCTGGCTGACTGGGCTCTATCATTTAACACTAAATACTAGAACCCTTACAGAGCGCTCGCTGCATGGGGGTCCTGACTCAACAAAAGGGGGTCCTGGGATATCTTCGTCTCCAGAACTGAAAGTGGATCCTGATATTTACCCTAATAGTTACAGTTAAATACACCTGGTTTAGTTGTAGTTGGTTTATTATCAGTGTTGTGATGGTTGAGTCTGTTATTTTGTGGGCCAGAGACCAAAATGTTTGTGATCGCTGACCTAGAGTGTTATTAGAGTTCTTTTGGGTTTTTTAAAGGGATTTAAATGTTTCAATGATGAATCATTTAAATCGCTCTCATCCACAGTTCTTTTTCCTGCTTTAGTAAACACTGTAGATTTATTTCTGTGGTCACGTGATTTTCATGTGATCACTTTTTAATTTGACCTGATAAACCGCTGTAATGGATGAAGGAGACCGTGTGTCATGGCGCCTCTGCCCGGGCAGACAGCTGATTGACCCGCCGCCATTTTGCCTGCGCTTCCATTGTGTGAGACAGACATAGTAAATATCTGACACAACCACAACACACTGGTGTCGGAGCGAAGTAAAACCGCATCATTCACCCCTGGTAAGCTCAAGTTTTTACTTGTTTTTTAAACCTTAGGGTGTCGTTCACCGTTTAGTGGTGAAACTGGCTGAGGTGGGGTCATTTTGGGTTAAATTATCGTGTAAATTCGATGCCGAGTGGAGAAAGTAGCAGCCAGAGAGCGGCAACGGACCTCCAGCTCTCTGCTCCGCTCCGCGGAGGTTTCTACTCCACTCCTTTGTTTATAAGCCGCCATCTTTAGGCTCTTCTCCGTGTTTTGTAGCTGTTTCTACCCGCAGTTATTAGCTGGAGGTCTCATGTGCGAACGTTTAGGATTTGAACACAAAAGCGTCCAGGCTGAGGTCCGGCTCGGTTCTACAGAGGGAGCTAGGTTCGCTTCAGTCACGGCCATGATACTGCGGTGTGGGGGCGGGGCTACGGCTGCTGGTCCCGCCCTGAGTCCTGCGATCTCAAACGCTATTTGTCCTCGTTCAGGCCATTGACGTCGTTGATTGGCGCGTCTCAAACCCATTTGACGTTGTGATAGGTGTGACGTAACGCATTCGTTGCTCTGATTGGCTGAGTTTCCCGTTAGGCGCTGGGCTGGAGGGAGGGAAGAAGAATATAAAGTCTTTATTTTTGAGCTTCAGGAAACGTAAAGCTGCTAGCTGAAGGTCTGTGTTTCAGTCGGACGGTCAGACGACTCATTCGTCTCTCTCCTCCTCAAACAGCCATGTTTGTTCTAAAGGACAGCAGACTCCAGGCCCTGTGAGGCCACCGCCTGGTGAACTAGACCCGCAGTCCAGACTAGTAGCGCCACAAAGCGTAGTGTAACTTTACTATAAGGACACTGCAGCAGTGTTAAAACTAGGGACAACATGGACAAGTAGAAAGTCCTCAGGCCACAAACATTTCATTAGAAAAATGATTTAGTTTTTTCTATTTGTTTTCCTTAAAAATACAATATAGATGCAATACTTTATTATTCAATGTTTTATTGGAGAAGCATATAGTGTACAAGCACATTTTTCAAACCACTAGGCCTCTTTTCATGAACATCTGTACAAGAAAAGTAGGAAGAAAAAACACATTGAGAGGGATTCCATTTAGGACATCATAACTAATTACAAATATTTATAACATTTAGGAATATCCTCTAATATCTATAAACTTAACCAAACATACTTTTCTAGGGGAGGAGAGGGGGGGGGGGTAAATAAAACAAAATAAAATAAGACCGTGAGTTGAGTTGGAACATTGAGGATGCATACTTTCACCCATTATCCTATTCTAGTTTCGACTCATATTTTGTCCATTTTGACCACAAACTCTCGTCTAAGGTAATATGTCATCTTCTCCATTTCATTGATATCTTTTACCACTTTAAACCAGTCTTTAAGAGTGGGAGGATCCCCTGTTAACCATCTCTTTGTAATGGGCTTTTTTGGTTGCCAATAACAATATATTATACAAGTATCCATCGTTAAACCCCTTCATTGTTTCAGGTTTTAGCCCCAAATATAGAGTTTCTAACCCCATTGAGATGGCAACTCCCAGTAACTCTTCTAAAGTTTTTTTGACTTCCGTCCAAAAATGTAACAGAATCGGACAGTCCCAAAACACATGAAAGTGAGTGGCCTTACTGTACCACAAGCTCTCCAGCAGGGGGCTCCCCCTGTAGATTTTAAGGCAGGGACCCTAAAGAATCTAATGATATTTTTCCACCTGAATTCTTTCCAACCTGAAGAAGATATACCTTTCCATTGCTGAATAATTATTTTTTCCCAGGATTCCATCGTAATACTAATTCCACTATCCTTCTCCCGTCTTTCCTTCACATACACCGTGTCTGCCCCATCTAGATCTCGCATAGCTTTGTACATTTTTGATATGTTACCCAGACCAGGATCTGATCTATAGGCCTTTAAGAAAATCCTCACCAGGCCTGAATGGGTTCCCTTTGGGTCATCTCTAGCTTTAATTTTTTCTACATAGTGCTTCATTTGTAAAAATCTATAAAAAGACTCAGACTTTCCCCCAAATAGATTGGATGCAGGATTCAAACAATGGGCGAATAGGGGATTAATAAAACTCGCTGACCTCTTTGAGGGAGGGTCACTTCGTCAGTTTCATGAACTTAAAAACTGTTTTAATTTGAGCAACCAAGATTTTTATAGATGCAATACTTTTAATGAATATAATAAAATCTCAGTTTATTTCAGAAAAGGGTCGTTAGATCTTTATAGCTACAGACATTTAAAACGGGTTTAAAGCATCAAATTCCCTGGATCTGATTGGCTGAGCGTTTTCTAGTTTACTGGTCTTGAAACAGTCAGACCAGGATCTGGGATCTTCTGGGTTTAGTCCGGTTTTATGAACGGAGCTCATTCATCTGCTTTTTAGTAAGTCTGCGATGGTTTGAGGTTCTAGTAAAACCTTCTTAATATAAACTGATATGTTGGACTAAACCTTTAACATGTAAAACAATCAGCATCTGGGAGAATAAAGGGCTTTTCTATTGTATATTAAATGTAATAAAGTTTTGAACTGATTCGGAACAACACACCTGTCCACTAGGGGCTGGTTTTCATATCAAATCAGATGTTTGTCTTTAGATTATTCTGCTGTGATTCGTTTACTTAAATTATCAAAGATTTTTGTTGGATACACAAGCGCCTATTTATTATTATTATTAATAATAATGCATTGGATTTTTAGTGTTTTTATAATAAAATACCTCTAAATGAACCGAGCTCTGTTATATTAAACTATTAGATGGATGAGTAAATAGACAACACATTAATGGAAGTATAAATACTATACTTAACATACACTGCTAAAACCTAAAAGCACATTTTTTATTTAGAGTCAGGTAAACATCTGGGATGTGGATCAGGTCAGTCCAGTATCAGGAGGTCGTTAAATTAATGAAACAGGTCCAACAATGAGACGACCTCTGAAACAGGGACGGGTTTTCTGCTGAGACGTCGGACTGTTGTTCCCTCCTCGTTATTTTGTTTACAGCTTTTTAGTAGATTTACATGTGACCATAGGGCCAGTGTCACTGCTGGAGATCCCTGGACCCGACAGCTCACACAGACCAGGATGGAGCGTCATGTTCTATTAGCAGAAGGTCTGCTGATGTGTCAGGATGCTACCAGCAGGTGGAGCCAGATGAACTACTGGAAACCATTTAGAGCTGCTGCTGTGACACTTGGCTAACTGGTCTGACTTCAGGTCATCAGGTCACACGTCTTGGTGACTCCAGATGAAGCCTCTGCAGGTTGATCAAACACAGAAACCCTTCTGATGTCAGACAGTCCTCCTTAACCTGAACAATAGAGCTCATCAGTCAAAACTAACTGATTCACTTCTAACATTATTTTAGACATAAATCTGAGAGCCAAGCTGTCCTTTGATTCATAGTCTTTCAGATTTTACAGACATCTTAAGACTGATGTTTGGATCTTGTCAGCTGTTTGTTCTGATCTGTAACAATAATCTCACACTGCGTCAGTGATGTCCAGGTTAAGGAGGACTGTCTGAGATCAGAAGGGTTTCTGTGTTTGATCAACCTGCAGAGGCTTCATCTGGAGTTGAATGTTCAGTTATTCAGCTGCTCCTGTTTCTTGAGGAAATGTTCCGATTTGAGGGGAGGCTCAGGTCTTTTACACAGTTTTTGTCTATCTATTTAATGGCGTAGTGGTCAATAATGATTATATTCACGTTTCTTTCAGGTGATACTGTGACATCATGGCTCGTACCAAGCAAACAGCTCGTAAGTCCACTGGAGGAAAAGCTCCACGTAAACAGCTGGCCACCAAGGCCGCTCGCAAGAGCGCCCCCTCTACCGGAGGAGTCAAGAAGCCCCATCGCTACAGGTAACAGTGATGTCATCATGTCACTGTCAGTCTCTAATAGGGTTGTCACGGTATGAAAATGTACCTTCACGGTTATTGTGACCAAAATGATCACGGTTTTCAGTATTATCTCGGTATTTTTTTAAAGGATGTTGAATATGTTCAACCAGACAACTAAATAAACCAGGGGCGCACCGATCGATCGACCTCGATCACGTTAATTTGAGGGGATCGTAAATCGACCATATTCCCATGCGATCGTTGGTCTTGGTTCTAGACTTTTAAATCATCTTTTGTCTCCTGTTCCCGGGAGGTGCAGACTCCCTCCCTCCCGTCCGCGCTACATCACGTCCGTGCTACACTCAGGGTTTCCCCCAGCGCTTTATAAGCCTGGCGGCCCGCCAGACTTTCATCGGACCCCGCCAGGCTAAACCTAAGAAGTTGTACCCGAGACGAAAGCTAACAGCTGCTAGCGCGGCTGCTAACGCTTCAAACTACAAACAAAAAAACAACGCTTCAAACAAAAGTGAGCTGGTTCAGCTCTCCACTCGTCTCTTTCTCTATAGTTGCAGTCCGTATGACAGAAAAAGCAAAAACGGAGTTCACTGATCTGAGAGCGGACAGCGTCGCCGGTGGCGGTAGCTTCAGCGTGCATCGGACACAACTTGAGGCTAAATGCAGAACGTATCTTTCCAGCGTGTCTCTCATTAGAGGGGCGCGGGGGAGAACTGTCCCGTGGCCGTGATCTAACAGCAATGACTCCGCGTTTAATCGGTAGATTATCCCATAGTTTAGCTGCTATGTCCTCGTTTTTACGAGGCGCATTAAATGCACCATCAGTAAAATCTACGGGAGCCGAGTAGTCAGGTGGCACGCTGCCGCAGTTAGAAAACCTGTAAGGTGAAGAGATGAGCAGCATTAAGTGAATCTGGATGATTTCTGCTCTGTTAGTCAGTACAGAGACACTATGTTGGAGTTATTTACACACTGCACAGAGTTAATCCTGGAAGTGTTTATTAGAGTAGATTTAACAAGTGTTTTAGTAAAATTACAGGCAGAAAGTTCTATTAATTAAAGGAGGACCTGAGAAAAGGGCTTTGGTAATGGTTCACATCTCTGGTTTTATTTTTAAGAGGCACCTTTTTTATTGGCTTTATTAATTAATTGTTTATATTTTATATTTATATATATATATATATATATATATATATATATATATATATAATTTTTATATGAGAGGACACTACCTCATGTTTTGTGAGTATTCATTCAATTTACTCAATAAAAATGGAAACATTAAAGTAATTGGCTTCTAGTTATGAAAAATACAAGATCGGCAAAAAAATCGAGATCAGCAGGAAAGGTTGTCTAAAGATCGGTGATCGGCCAGAAAACTGCAGTCGGTGCAGCCCCGAAATAACCCTCTAGATCAGGATAACGTTGTCCTCAGCTTGTGTCCTTCCTGTGAGCTTTTCAGATCTGGGGAGATGTCATCAGACAGTAATCATTGTTAAATTCATAATAATTCATAACCAATCAGCAGTGGCGACTGTAGATCAGTGGACCAACACCCTATTGTACTGCATGGGCCACCGTACTTGACAAAAACAACCTCCGTCGTACTTTAAGGCAGTCTCTGTACTGCTCCCGCTCCCCGCAGCGTGGCTAATAAACCACCAGTTATTTCCTGCTCAGCTGGAGTTCTGGTGAACTTATTCTGACGCTTCATTAAGCAGCGCCAACAGCGACCTGCCCGCTGGGAGCCCCGTAGCCTCATTTCAATACGGGGGTCCGCCACTCGGTTTATGTTCTGGAAGTGGCGCTCGCTGCTTTCTCCCTCAACCCAAAGTCCTCACATCATGTGTTTCAGCTAAAACGCTAAACGTTACCTTAATACCTTCTCTTACAGTGACTGTAGAGTTGATGGACACACAGATGCGTCGCGTGTCGCTTCCTTTCACACTTTTCCCGGCACGTTCTGCAAACTGTCCCTCAGCATTCTTCAAATATCCAAAATATGTCCATATTTCTGTCTTTGTCTCCTCTGAGGGCTGATAGATGCCCTCAGCGCTGTTTTCTCCTCTTTTCGCCGTCATTTTAGCTTTAGCCTAAGAAAGTTGTGGATGTAAACACTACAACGTGCGCAGAAGCTTCACCAGAGGGGACGGTGGCCGGGAGGCTAACCATGCCAAAACCGCGAACGCGGTTAACCCACCAACATAATATAGGTTTTTAATAACATGACGGTAATAATTATAGTCAACATTTTTACCGGGGTTTACCGTGAAACCGGTAACCGTGACAACCCTAGTCTCTAAACAGTGTGAGGTGGGATGGGTGATGTACCACTGAGACCATCGCACTGTGTGACCCAACTGAACATAAAACAGAAATGGAGCTGACCCCTAAGTCAAAATCAGCCAACCAGGTTTATTTCTCAGCTCATTTTAACCTCTTCATTGACCAAACTTTAAAAAGTGAGATCTCTGGCTCTGAACAGCAGTGAGGCGTCAGCCATGTCCTATGAGGAGGAGAACAGTCACTACACCTACCTGAGTCTGAACTCCGTCACCCTGTGACCTGACTGGGTCAGAAGAATCAAAACGCTGACATCACTAATGTGTGTGACGGTGTGTGTTCAGCCGGGTGTGTGACGGTGTGTGTTCAGCCGGGTGTGTGACGGTGTGTGTTTGTCCGTGTGTGTGACGTTGTGTGTTTGTCCGTGTGTGTGACGTTGTGTGTTTGTCCGGGTGTGTGACGTTGTGTGTTTGTCCGGGTGTGTGACGTTGTGTGTTTGTCCGTGTGTGTGACGTTGTGTGTTTGTCCGTGTGTGTGACGTTGTGTGTTTGTCCGTGTGTGTGACGTTGTGTGACGTTGTGTGTTCGTCCGTGTGTGTGACGTTGTGTGTTTGTCCGTGTGTGTGACGTTGTGTGTTTGTCCGTGTGTGTGACGTTGTGTGTTTGTCCGTGTGTGTGACGTTGTGTGTTTGTCCATGTGTGTGACGTTGTGTGTTTGTCCGTGTGTGTGACGTTGTGTGTTTGTCCGTGTGTGTGACGTTGTGTGACGTTGTGTGTTTGTCCGTGTGTGTGTTCCAGACCTGGTACTGTTGCTCTGAGAGAGATCCGTCGGTACCAGAAGTCCACTGAGCTGCTGATCCGTAAGCTGCCCTTCCAGCGCTTGGTGAGGGAGATCGCTCAGGACTTCAAGACCGACCTGCGCTTCCAGAGCGCCGCCATCGGAGCGCTGCAGGTGTGTGTGGGCTACAGCGTTCTAGTCTGTGACCTAAAGGCAGCTCGGGTCTAACAGTTGTTGTGTGTGGGTGCAGGAGGCCAGCGAGGCGTACCTGGTGGGTCTGTTCGAGGACACTAACCTGTGTGCGATCCACGCTAAACGCGTCACCATCATGCCCAAAGACATCCAGCTGGCACGCCGCATCCGTGGAGAGCGCGCTTAGAGAGCGCCCCCTGTGTCTCTGCAGTCTTCTCTTCCCCTGTCCTGCCCTCGCTGCGTCACCTCCACCCCCCCGCCCAGCCTCTCAGTAGACATTAGGGTAACTCTGACTAGAAGCAGATAGAAATATGTTGAAGTCTGTCTCCGATAGATTCTTTTGTCTTCATCAAATGTTTTTAGGGTACCTTTGTGTGCATGTAGAGATGTACAGATCAGACTGGTGGGTTCACACACACTCAGCTGGGTTTCACTGGGTTTGAGTGGTGCTGTCTAACACAAGGCCAGCCAATGAGCTCACCTGTGGGTGTCAGCTGATGTACCGGACAAGGCCAAGGGGCTAGTCTGCTTAAGGGGAGCCGCAACTTCCACAGCAGGGTGCTATTAAAACTAGTCCTGAGGCCCGTGTCTCTGAACCCCCCCACCCCCGCCGTCGCCTGAAACAGCTGAGGGAGCGGCTGGACCGGCATCCTGTCTGTGTGAACCTGTGAGCCGTGATCTCCCAGACCTCAGTCCTCAACAACAACCTCTCGTTTGCTTCAGATGTTGTGGATTTGGTGTCATTGTTTTTACATTTATAACTCTCACTTCATGGAGAAGCTTTTCTTTTGTTGTCCTTTCCTAAATTATCAAAATGAAGAAGAAACAAACATGTGATGGTTGAAAAGCAGTAATCAGATTTGTTTTCCAAGGAAACTGTGACTAATGGAGCCACAAGGGGGCGCTAGCTCCCCACCACCTGTTGAGTGTGTCCCTGTAGGTCGTCTCAGCGGTAGAGGTTGGTATGGTGGACGTCACTCTGCATGTTTAGGGTCTGTGTGTCTCTGTAGATCTGAGCATTTTAATCGTCCCTTTCTTGAAATTTGTGATACAGAATATAACCTCATACTTCTTTCTTTTATATTTTTCTTATTCCTCGAGATTTTCAGACGTATAAATAAGCTGATCTTTGTATTTTCCAAATTTCTCATATTATGGTGGTAATAAATAGATGTTAAAACCAGACTGGTGTGTGTTGTTCTTTAATCATCTAGAGCGCGAACATCTGAAGAAAGGGGCGTGTGTCTGCGTAGTGGACTGTTGGATCTGGAGGATCGACCTACAACCTTTAAGTAAAAAGTGCATTTAGACAATAGATGCTGTAGTTTAGTGAGGGTTCCATCCTGATGAGTAGTGGGCAGGAGCAAACATCCTTCTGGTTGACGGGACATGATGATTTTGGAGGGTAACTCTTCAGGGGGACAGAGAAATGCATTTGTTACTGTTTTCTTTGGCTTAGGGTTTGCTGTCTAACCCTGTGTCCTGTCTGACTGTGGAGCAAACAGAATAATGTCTGAGTGTCAGGAACAAGGTGAGACGTCACAGCCACTGCTATAACGCTCCTCCTGACTTCTATTTAAATATAACTTTAACAATCTTTATTAGAACATTTTTATGGTTGATTTGAATCCCAATGGACACGGAGCCTGAAAGGAGGGAAGGGTACAGAAAGAAGAGTGGGGGGGGGAGTAAACAGAAAAAGAAGAGAACAAGAGACGTGAAGAGTCCACTTCTAGACCTGCAAATAAAACACAAACAAACAAAACAGGAGAAAAGATACAACAGCAACAAACAGCATCTGGATACACAACAGCTGTTAGAACGTCTACGGTAAAGACTGATTCAGGATGAGTTCAGTGTCAACCACAGCCCCAGTCAGTGTGTCTGAAAACACCTGAGTCGTCTTTATGTGAGCACCTTGTGATCACCTGTGTGTATATATGCACGCTTGTTTATGTAAGGTTTCTCTATTGAAACATTCAATAATAAGTTAGAGGAGCCACAGACCCGCCCCCAAGGCCCACGGAGGACGCGGAGGAGGTCCAGGCCCCAGACGTCCAGAGGACACCCAGGGCACGGACACCCCAGGGAGATCGCCGTCAGGGCAGTCGCTAAACTCTCCCCCAGAGGGCGCAGAGGCTCACCCCACGTGGGCCCCCCGGCAGTCGCCGCGCTAGAGCCCCTGGGGGGCCGCGGCTAGGAGCTCACAGGCACCGCCTGCAGCCGGCCATCCAGGGTAGATCTAGCCGGAACCAGAGACCCGAGACCCAGGAGCGAACCGGCCCCAGCAGAGGCCCGACCACCCCCGGGGGCCCAGATCCCACCAGGCAGCCACAGGAAGAAGAGCAGGCAGACGCCCTGGACTAGACCAGGACCACCGGGATTTTTCGTCTCCAAACAGAAGTCACCGTACTGGTAAGGAAGCCGTCTTGTTGTTGACTCAGTGTCCTGACAGACTGGTGATTGGCATCACAAACATAATAATTTAGCATTTTTATTAAAATGAATTCACACCGACTGGATTAAAGAGCGCTCTAACCTAAAACTAACAACTCATGGCCGACAGCGAGCAGGCAGCTGGCAGACTAGAGCGGTGCCAGTCTGAGATGTTAAAGTAGTTTAGCTTTAAAAAATCTACACAATGATTAAAACAAGCATCTGTTACACAAACTCCACACAACAAAATGATCATATTGATGGGATTATTGATCATACAGAGTGTTAAATTATCCTACAATACTTTATTTATCTACATCTGACAACACTGTAAGCAGCGCCACCTAGCTAGGAGCTCCCTCTGGTGACGTCACAGGTCCACATATGAAAAAAAAAAAGTGTTTTTAGAAGCTTTGCAAAAAGGGGCACTTTGGACTAGAAAAATGGTTTAAAAAATGTATTGTAAAACAAAATACCCTCAATAAACATTTCAAATAGTATTTTTGGACAGAATTTTATCAGAATTTAAAAAAAAAAGAACTTTCAATTTGCTCTTTAAGAGTATTTATTTTAAAGGTCCCATGAATCCATATTTAAATCACTTTATATTAAACAGGTGTAATCTTTGATGCCTCTAGATCAGCGTTGCACCATTAGAACTCAAAATACGCTGTAATTATTTCCTAAGGAGCAACTCAGAGATCAGAAGAAAGCGCCGCCTTCCGGTTCTGCTGGGTTTCTCCTGATTTGGCAGCCTGACACTTCTGCTGCAGCAGGGGGCAGTGTCCAGTAGGGGGCAGTGTCCAGTAGGGGGCAGTGTCCAGTAGGGGGCGGTGTCCAGTAGGGGGCAGTGTCCAGTAGGGGGCAGTGTCCAGTAGGGGGCAGTGCCCAGTAGGGGGCAGTGCCCAGTAGGGGGCAGTGCCCAGTAGGGGGCAGTGTCCAGTAGGGGGCGGTGTCCAGTAGGGGGCGGTGTCCAGTAGGGGGCGGTGTCCAGTAGGGGGCGGTGTCCAGTAGGGGGCAGTGTCCAGTAGGGGGCGGTGCCCAGTAGGGGGCAGTGCCCAGTAGGGGGCGGTGCCCAGTAGGGGGCAGTGCCCAGTAGGGGACAGTGCCCAGTAGGGGGCAGTGCCCAGTAGGGGGCAGTGTCCAGTAGGGGGCAGTGTCCAGTAGGGGGCAGTGTCCAGTAGGGGGCAGTGCCCAGTAGGGGGCAGTGCCCAGTAGGGGGCGGTGCCGTCGCGTGAAAGAGAAATTAAACTGAAACTAAACACTACACGGTCTATGGGCAATGGCGGTGGCACTGCCTCGCTCCAGGTGTCGTGAACGTGCATGTGGGCGGAGAATTGACCATATAAGCAAGTCCGGATCACTATGACCTCATAGCGGGCTGGAGTGAAAAAAACGGTTTGAAACCTGGGTCTGAAATCTGGAAGAGCTTCTCACTGGCTGGACTAGGAGACAGATGGACGCCATTTGTTGCTCTTTCTGGCAGGTTGAAGGTGAGAACTCAACGTTGGAACATGATAAGTCAGAAAACACGGACATGGGATCTTTAAACTGAGGACTTGGCATGAAACTACAGAACTAAACATGGCGTGGCAAAGCAAAACAGACAATCCAACAACAAGACAGGAGGGTTTAAAAACATGAGGGAGCAAATCAAGAGAACCAGAAACAGCTGTGAGGAATTAACAAAGGTAGACAGAGGACATGAAGCAAAACACAAACCTGATAACCAGAACTAAATTGTGAGTACAGAGAACTAAACAGACATGAACTAAAACCTGAACTAACTAAATAGAAAACAGGTATGATCAAATCAAGACAATAAACACAAAACAACCAAATCAACCTAAACCATGACATGTCCTCCAAACTGTCCTGGAAAAAGTTAAAGGGACACGAGGGAGCTTTTGAAGAAAAGTAATAATTGCATGTTCAGTTTATTTAGGTTAATAAGTGATGAAGCATTTTAAATCAAAAAGAATGAGGCCACCCATGTATCATTCCATTATCTTCCTTGAACCGTCACCTTATCGTGGTGGAGGAGTTTGAGTGCCCTAACGATCCTAGGAGCTATGTTGTCTGGGGCTCTTGTGCTTCTGGTAGGGTCACCCATGGCAAATTGGTCGTAGGGGAGGGGTGAGACACAGAACGGTTCAGAAGACCCTTTATGAAGAGAACACCAAAGAGTCTGAGTACCCGGCCCGGAGGGTTACCGGGGTCTCACCCTGGAGCCAGGCCTGGGGTTGGGGCCCGTGGACGAGCGCCTGGTGGCCGAGCTTTCGCCCATGGGGCCCGGCCGGGCCCAGCCCGAACCGGAGACATGGGCTCATCCAACTGTGGGCCCACCACCTGCAGGAGGAACATGAAGGGTCCGGTGCATTGTGGATCGGGTGGCAGACCGAGGCGGAAGCTTTGGCGATCCGATCCCCGGACGGGAAAACTGGCTATCGGGACATGGAACGTCACCTCTCTGGCGGGGAAGGAGCTGGAGCTTGTGGAAGAGGCTGAGCGATACTGGCTAGATATAGTCGGGCTCACCTCGACACATAGCGTTGGCTCTGGAACCCGAGTCCTGGAGAGGGGTTGGACACTTTTCTTTGCTGGAGTTGCTCCGGGTGAGAGGCGGAGGGCTGGGGTGGGCTTTCTGTTAGCCCCAAGACTCTCTGCCTGTATGTTGGGGTTTACCCCGGGGGACGAAAGGGCAGCTTCCCTGCGCCTTCGGGTTGGGGAACGGGTCCTGACTATTGTTTGTGCTTATGCACCAAATAGCAGCTCAAAGTACCCACCCTTTTTGGAGTCCCTGGGACGAGTGCTGGATAGCGCTCCAACAGGTGACTCCATTGTCCTGCTGGGGGACTTCAACGCTCACGTGGGCAATGACAGCGTGACCTGGAGGGGCGTGATTGGGAGGAACGGCCCACCCAATCTGAATCCAAGTGGTGTTCTGTTTTTGGACTTCTGTGCAAGTCGCAGTTTGGTCATAACGAACACCATGTTCAAACATAAGGATGCCCACCAGTACACCTGGTACCAGGGCAGCCTAGGTTACAGGTCGATGATTGACTTTATAGTTGTATCATCTGACCTGAGACCGTATGTTTTGGACACTCGGGTGAAGAGAGGAGCAGAGCTGTCAACTGATCACCACCTGGTGGTGAGCTGGATCAGATGGCAGGGGAAGATGCCGCGCAGACCTGGTAGACCCAAACGTATAGTGAGGGTCTGCTGGGAACGCCTGGCAGAAGAGCCTGTCAAG
>SSNR01000355.1:311296-321563 GCA_006937965.1 Callopanchax toddi
GGGTGAGACCCCGGTAACCCTCCGGGCCGGGTACACTGGCTCTTAGATTGCTTCTCCATGAAGGGTCTTCTGAACCGTTCTTTGTCTCACCCCTCCCCTAGGACCAATTTGCCATGGGTGACCCTACCAGGGGCACAAGTGCCCCAGACAACATAGCTCCTAGGATCGTTAGGGCACTCAAACTCCTCCACCACGATAAGGTGACGGTTCAAGGAGGAGGAGGCCTCCTTCTTCAGCCGTCAGGCTGAAGAAGGAGGCCTACAGGGCGTGGCTGGTCTGTGGGTCTCCAGAGGCAGCAGACAGGTACCGGCGGGCCAAGCGAAGTGCAGCAGTGGCAGTTGCCGAGGCAAAATCTCGGGCGTGGGAGGAGTTTGGCGAGGCCATGGAAAAAGACTATCGGTCGGCTCCAAAGAGGTTCTGGCAAACCGTCCGGCGCCTCAGGGGAGGAAGGCGGCAACTCGCTCACACTGTTTACAGTGCGGACGGGGAGCTGCTGACGTCAACTGGGGCTATAGTCGGACGGTGGAAGGAATACTTTGAGGAGCTCCTCAATCCCACCGACGCGCATTCCGAGGAGGAACCAGAGCTGGGAGACCTGGGAACGGACTGTCCAATCTCTGGGGCAGAAGTCGCTGAGGTAGTCAAACAACTACGCAGCGGCGGAGCCCCAGGGGTGGATGAGATCCGACCTGGGTATCTCAAGGCAATGGATGTTGTAGGTCTGTCGTGGCTGACACGTCTCTGCAACATTGCGTGGTCATCGGGGGCAGTTCCTATGGAGTGGCAAACCGGGGTGGTGGTTCCCATTTTTAAGAAGGGGGACCAGAGGGTGTGTTCCAACTATAGGGGGATCACACTCCTCAGCCTCCCTGGAAAGGTCTACTCCAGGGTACTGGAGAAGAGGTTCCGGTCGATAGTTGAACCTCAGATTGAAGAGGAGCAATGTGGTTTTCGTCCTGGTCGTGGAACTGTGGACCAGCTCTTTACCCTCGCTAGGGTGATGGAGGGGTCATGGGAGTTTGCCCAACCAATCCACATGTGTTTTGTGGATTTGGAGAAGGCTTATGACCGTGTCCCCAGGGGCACCCTGTGGGGGGCGCTCCAGGAGTACGGGGTGGATGGTCTTTTGTTAAGGGCCATTCAGTCCCTGTACCAGAGGAGTGTGAGTCTGGTCCGCATAGCCGGCAGTAAGTCGGACCTGTTCCCAGTGAGGGTTGGACTCCGCCAGGGCTGCCCTTTGTCACCGGTCCTGTTCATAACCTTTATGGACAGGATTTCTAGGCGCAGCCGTGGTGTGGAGGGGGTTGGGTTTGGTGACAGGAGAATCGCGTCTCTGCTTTTTGCGGATGATGTGGTCCTCCTAGCTTCATCGAGCTCTGACCTTCAGCTCTTGCTGGGAAGGTTCGCAGCCGAGTGTGAAGCGGCTGGGATGAGGATCAGCACCTCCAAATCTGAGGCCATGGTTCTCGACCGGAAAAAGGTGGATTGCCAACTCCGGGTCGGGAGAGAGGTCCTGCCTCAAGTGGAGGAGTTCAAGTATCTCGGGGTCTTGTTCACGAGTGAGGGAAGGAGGGAGCGGGAGATCGACAGGCGGATTGGGGCAGCGTCTGCAGTGATGCGGACGCTGAACCGGTCTGTTGTGGTAAAGAGAGAGCTGAGCCAGAAAGCAAGGCTCTCGATTTACCGGTCGGTCTACGTCCCAATCCTCACCTATGGTCATGAGCTTTGGGTAGTGACCGAAAGAACGAGATCGCGGATACAAGCGGCTGAAATGAGTTTCCTCCGCAGGGTGGCCGGGCTCAGCCTTAGGGATAGGGTAAGAAGCTCGGACATCCGGGAGAGACTCGGAGTAGAGTCGCTGCTCCTCCATATCGAAAGGAGCCAGTTGAGGTGGTTCGGGCATCTGGTCAGGATGCCTCCTGGACGCCTCCCTCGGGAGGTGTTCTGGGCATGTCCTGCCGGCAGGAGGCCCCCAGGTCGACCCAGGACAAGCTGGAGGAAATACATCTTCAGTTTGGCCTGGGAACGCCTGGGCGTCCCAGCTGAGGAGCTGGTGGACTTGGCCGGAGAGAAGGTGGCCTGGGCTGCCCGACTTGGAATGCTGCCCCCGCGACCCGGACCCGGATAAGCGGAAGAAGGCGAGGCGAGGCTGTGAGCTGTAAAATGTTCTGCAATTCGGGGTCCGAATTTCCCGCGCTGTCCTACGGATGTGACGTCAACTGACGCTTCTGCGCGTTCTCGGGTTAAAAAAAGTAATAATAAATGTATATCCAGTAGGTGGCAGTATTGCACCTTTGTGTAGTGTTGCTAGTCAATGGCGGACTTCCTTGTCTAAACCAGTGGTTTTACTCATAAAACTGGTGTTATTTGGCAGTGTTTATGGAGCTGAAAACCTCTCTGATGGATTATAGGGTTCCACAGAGCTAAAGGTGCTGTTATAGGCGACCGCACAGCGATCTGTCCATGTTTATGGTCTCGGCACTGTAGGCCGCAAATCCCCAACCTTTTCCTGGACCTCAGTCCGCTTACAGTGCATCTAAGGTGGCTCTGCTGCGCACGGACCTCCGGGTGCTACGGAGCTCCACTCCATGATGTGAATTTGAGAAATCTAGGGTAATATATGCGGCAGGGCATGATTCTATCACGCTAGATTTCTCAAATTCTCCTCCGGGTGTCGGAGAACACCGGTTGATTAAAGCTTTTAGCATACAGGCAGCTGGGAAGGACTGGAAAATAGCAGCTAGTGAAATTAGCTCTGTTAGATCAGCTCCCTCAGTCTGATCGTGCGTGTGTGCGTCGCGGGGCATCGTTTTACTATATTTCCTTTTGTATTAATAAAATGTATTATTATTTATGGAATCGCCTCCGGCTGCCTTTGGTTGAACCCTTATGAACTAGTGAGAAGTTTGTGCGCGCTCATGTTAAAGGCTGCAGTTATTCGCAGCGCCAGGCGCGGCGCTCATGAGGTTTGTTTTTCAAAGCTCCCTCATGTCCCTTTAAGGTAGACCCCCCCCAACAAAAAATGAACGGGTGATGACATCACTCGATTTGAAGTTGGGTCCGCTCAGAATGTCCGGTCGGCCCACGTTGAATGCTCAAAGGGGAAAGAAAAAAGAGGATGAGAAGAAGAGTCCATAGAGATGGTGGTGACGGTGGAGCTGGAACTAAAGTCAGCGTGGAGCGAGGTCAGCTGCCTTCTATCAGCCTGCTACCCTAAGCTAGCTATTCTAATAATAATGTTGGACACAACACCTTAGCTTAAACAGTTAGCATCGACAGAGAGAAGCAGACAGGCTGATGATGAAGAAGTGAGAAAAGCGAGTGCTCGTCAGTGGAGTGACAGAGTGAGCCACTTCCTGTCGGAGAGTTTGAGCAGAATGGATCAGAGACGGATTAATGATCAGTCACCTGATGGAAAAATGAAGGCCTTTATCAGGGAGGGTAGAGGGTTTACAGAGAACAAGGAATTCTTCAACTGTCTGACATCACATCCCACTATGGACAGGAACAATGGATTTAAATCATCTGCCACCATGCTGCTGTTCTCCTTTGTAGGAGAGAATAAGTAACCAGTGGATGGATGGATGGATGGATGGATGAATAGATAGATAGATAGATAGATAGATAGATAGATAGATAGATAGATAGATAGATAGATAGATAGATAGATAGATAGATAGATAGATAGCAGTGACGGCTGGTGAACATTTTTTTGGGTGGGGCGCATTTTTGCTAGTCAGTTTTCAGATGCGCAAAAAAAAAAAATCACATATCACCACTTGGGCAGGGAATGATAATATTTTCATCTGACTGAATATGTTGCTGGTAAAAATCCCTAGTACCACCAGTTCTCTAGAAATGTGGAGCTGTTAGGTCTAATTCTACACATCAAACAGTAAAGAAATCATAAAGTCTTCATGAGGAGACCTTAGAATAATATCAATATAATCAGATACAAAT
Source organism: Callopanchax toddi (assembly GCA_006937965.1). NCBI lineage: Eukaryota > Metazoa > Chordata > Actinopteri > Cyprinodontiformes > Nothobranchiidae > Callopanchax > Callopanchax toddi. The sequence continues at coordinate 315,257 of SSNR01000355.1, forward strand.
AAATATAAAAAAAACAACTACAATGTGGTCACAACAGAAGTTGTAAAAGTTTCAAGGAAAAAACAACCTGGCAAAGTCAAAAACATTACTTAATATTCACAATTATCTTTCTACTGACACCACAAACACATAAATCCATCTCTAACTAATACAGTCAGATAATTAATGTTACAATTCAGACAACAACCACTAACCAAGCAAGTCATGACAATCAGCTCCACTAATGAAGAGAATTAACAACAAAATAAAGTCACATCCACTGATAAGTCCCATCAAACCCAGTCAGACCAAACTTCCTTAAAACGCCATAATAATTTAATGAAAAGTAGAGAAAACTCATGAAAAACGGGCTAAACTACATAAACCAACGTATTCAATCAGCAGTATCTGTATTTCTCTAACATTCGGCAGACACCTCAACAAACACATGTCGCTATTTAAGGTATAAATTCACTCATCAGGACTTAGCACTGCTAGCCGCGGCTAGCTCCGCCTATGGGGTTTTTGAATGGGAAAATCCGTGACAGACACATAGTTATTAAGAAAAGAAACAAGCAAACGAAGTCACTCACCATTGAGTTGATGAAATCAGGACAAATGGAATCATTCGGCTTGTTTTCACAAGCAGGAAAGAAGGATTCTTTGAATAAATATCCATTTTCTACCCTCCATTAAAAAGAGAGCAAGAACTTCCGGTTTCGGTCTGAGCAACACTCCAGACTCCTGCTGTTGTGCGCGTGTCACACAGGGACGCTGAAGACCTGCATCCCGAGCGATCTCCTATTTTTTGCACTCAGTGCGCATGCGTCAGGAGCAGAAAACAATGCGCTATGTTGGGACGGCGTCCCGTCCAGACATGCGCAGTAGAACCCAGAGAAACACGACCTATCGGTCCAGTAAAAAATAGTAAGAAAACCTTTCTAAACTACACCTAAATGCAGATTATACACAGCACTTATTGTATATATAATGGATGGCTCCTTTAGTTTTATTTTTATGTTAGTTTTTTATATTTTGTGATCCCTATTTCTCTTCTTCTTCCTCTTGGGACTAGTGGGGCGGCGCCCGAGCGCCCCCTATGGACGGGCCGCCACTGATAGATAGATAGATAGATAGATAGATAGATAGATAGATAGATAGATAGATAGATAGATAGATAGATAGATAGATAGATAGATAGATAGATAGATAGATAGATAGATAGATAGATAGATCAGACACAATTTAATAATCCCTTTTGGGAATTTTTTCACATACAGCAAAGAAAATAAGCAGGCAAGAGGAAGAGCAGAGGAAAGTTAAGGAAAGGTATAGGAGAGGAAAAACAGGTTGGAAGGAAGAGCAATGGAAAAGGAGAAGTCCTGGTTTTGGGGGGGGGGGGCGTCCTTATGTTCACACATGGTGTTCGTTATGGCCTCACTGCACCCTGCGCAGAAGTCCAATAACAGAACACTGCTGAAGTTCAGATTGGGCGGGCCGTTCCTCCCAATCACGCCCCTCCAGGTCACGCTGTCATTGCCCACGTGAGATTTGAGTCCCCCAGCAGGACAATGGAGTCCCCAGTAGGAGTACCATCCAATACTCGTCCCAGAGACTCCAAAAAGGGTGGGTACTCTGAGCTGCTATTTGGTGCATAAGCACAAACAACAGACAGGACCCGTTCACCGACCTGAAGACACAGGGGAAGCTACCCTCTTGTCCACAGCAGTAAACCCCAACATGCAGGCAGAGAGTCTTGGGGCTAACAGAAAGCCCACGTCAGCATCTCGCCCAGAGCAACTTTAGCAAGGAAAACAGTCCAACCCCTCTCCAGGACTCGGGTTCCAGAGCCAACGCTATGTGTGGAGGTGAGCTATATCTAGCTGGTATTGCTCAGCCTCTTCCACAAGCCCAGCTCCTTCCCCTCCAGAGAGGTAATGTTCCACGTACCAGTAGACAGTTTTTGTGTCCAGGGATCGGAGCCTTGGTCTGCCATCCGATCCACAATGCACCGGACCCTTCATGTTCCTCCTGCAGGTGGAGGGTCCACAGCTGGATGAGCCCATGTATCCGGTTTGGGCTGGGTGAAAGTCCGGCCACCAGGCGCACTCACAGGCCCCAACCCCAGACTTAGCTCCAGGCTGGGACCCTGTTAACCCTCTGGGCCAGGTACCGTGACTCTTTGTTCTTGTCTCCATGAAGAGTCTTCTGAACTGCTCTTTGTCTCATCCTTCAACTAGGACCATTTTGTCATGGGAGACCAAACAAATAGCTCCTAGGATTGTTAGGGCACTCAAACTCCTCCACCACGATAAGGTGATGATTTAAGGAGGAGTCATTTAAACATCATTATTAGTAAAGTTTATGTATAATAATTAAGGAAATCTACGTAGAAATACATCTAACGTCTGACACAAAGTCTGAGATGAGATCAACAGGCTGAGCAGCTGGTATAAGGGTCAGGGTGAGGATAGACAGAACAACAGAAAGGTGTTAATGACCACTGACAGGATGAACTGGAAGTCTTCAGTCTGACTGTCAACATGAGAAACAAGTCATGAACTGAAACATAATGTCATGTGTTGGGGCACTAAAACATCAGAAAAAAGATATTTTGTTTTGTTAGCCAAAGGTAAAACTGAGCATTTGATCACTGCTTGTCTGTTCATCAGACAAAGACAGTGTTTGTCTCTTTCTTTGTGGTGTTGTATAGTGACACTTCCTCTGTGAGGTGAGATCAGTGTATGATAAATAAATCCTAATATAAACTGGAGTTTTATTATCAGACTGACTCATGTAGCCTACGTTATTAAGACTATTAATCTGAGGGTTGTTAAAGTGATGATTATAATAAGTAATGATTACAGGGTGGGGTTCAGGTCCTGGTCTGCCTGCAGGACTGAACAGAAAACCCCAAACAGCAGCACATCAGTGGGTTATCGACAGGCGTCTGTGGATTTGTTTGGCAGTACAGTTTTTCTGCTTTTGTCAACCTGGGAACACACATGAGTTTGGCTAGATTTGTACTATTTTAACCATTTCAGTTGTCTTTAAATGTCTTTCTTTGTTTTCTTGACCTTTTTTTGCAAGGTGTGCTGTTTTTTAAACTCTACATTCACCTTCCTGAAGGTCTGCTCAGTGCTCTCCATCCCCCATCACATCTGCTCCTCCAAGGGATTACAGTGCAAATGTTTGTCTGAAACACACAGTGCTGGTGAGATTACAAGTGTTCTGCCCTCTCTGAGAGAGGTTAACCAATCAGGGTGTGCAGACACAGGGATTAACCAATCACACCACAGAGAGGGAGGGCAGTGGGATTAAAGATAGCAGAGTGGGATTAGGCCAGCGTTGACTCCAGAAAAGTGCTTCTGCTAAATGTTTCCCTCAGTCAGGAGATATTTAATGGTTCAGGGCTAATGATCAGACATGATTCACTGAGACAATAACCTGGGTAATGTTATAAAACCTGGTTTTATTGTACATCTTCCGTACGGTCACTAGCTGAGTTTTGTCGGTCTTAAACGAAGCTGGTTGCTCGATGCCTTCACTCACTGGTACTTTTACGGGAATATTCCTCTAGATTCTTTAATTGCAGGGAGTTAGTTACGTACCTTTTTATTGACGAATAGAAGTCTGAGTCGAGAATAAGACTTTACAAGTTTATTATAAAAAGAGATGGACAAACAGTTATAAACAGTTAGCAAATAAGCAGGAGGTATAGTTGTTTAAGCTTTTGTCAACATGATGTTAAAGTGTTCTAAGTTGATCTTAAAAGAAGTTTGAATGATCTGAGCCTGTGATGTTTAGGCTAGGGTTGTTTAATTCAGATTAAGGCTTGAATGGAGGAGTTACTTGATGGGTCAGTTACTGGTTTTAGTGAGCTAAAGTTGTTAGCTTTATCAACGTAGCCTGTCAGCTTTACCAGGATGTGGGTTGACTCACTGTACGCCGCTCCGGGATCGACGCCGATGGAGTCAGATGGGATGATGTGGAGGTGGAGAATTCCCCCTCGGTCCGGGTCGGACGCCTGTGGAGGTCGGGGGATCGCCGTAGGCCACGGAAGCCGTCCGATGGATGCGGTCGTCAGTGGAGCCATGTCTGGATTAGCTGGGGGTTAGCCTTTTGAGCTAACAGAGCATTGGCTACTTTCCCCATGTCGTGGAGAGAGGCGGACGTGTGGTGTCGGACCTCAGGGGAAAAGAGCGATCATCGGCTCACGGGGTTTGGGGTACCCGTTATGGGGAGCCGGCACCTTAGGAGATAGCTTAGCTGTGTAGAGGTTGACAGCTAGCAGGTCTTGTCTCAGTGTAGGGCACTGAGGACTGGTCACTTCCGGAGTGTGGAAGGTAGTTAAAGGAGACGTGTGACTACGTGGGCCAATCAGGGAGTTTTAACAAGGTCACATGACTCAGATTCTTAAAACGACAGTTACCTTCATCAAGGGAGTATTAACATACTTATTTAACCTTTTAGCGAAGTAAAATATGAAATAATACTGAAGCTGGATCAAACATTCATAATACTGTGGGAGAAAATGCATTAATCATATTAAAGACATTTCTGAGCCGTAGATTAAAGTGTCATTTTAGGAAGAGACACCAAGAGTCTTTAAGTTTATTATTATAACTAAAGAGTCCTGTGGAGTCTTCCGGCACGACCGAACCCTTGGAAGAATGTTGATTCAGGTTAAAACATAATAAAAAGACTCATTATTATCCGAGTTATTGGGAAAAAGATGGATTATTGTTTGTGATGGTCAACAGGGGTCAGAGGTTGTAGCGTATTCTCTCTCTCTCTCTGACTTCAGTCGACGGTTTTTGCCTTAAAACACTTGGTTTTCACTGTAAGTACTTTACATATGTCAGAGCAGCCTCGCCTCGCCTTCCTCCGCTTATCCGGGTCCGGGTCGCGGGGGCAGCATTCTAAGTCGGGCAGCCCAGGCCACCTTCTCCCCGGCCAAGTCCACCAGCTCCTCAGCTGGGACGCCCAGGCGTTCCCAGGCCAAACTGAAGATGTATTTCCTCCAGCTTGTCCTGGGTCGACCTGGGGGCCTCCTGCCGGCAGGACATGCCCAGAACACCTCCCGAGGGAGGCGTCCAGGAGGCATCCTGACCAGATGCCCGAACCACCTCAACTGGCTCCTTTCGATATGGAGGAGCAGCGACTCTACTCCGAGTCTCTCCCGGATGTCCGAGCTTCTTACCCTATCCCTAAGGCTGAGCCCGGCCACCCTGCGGAGGAAACTCATTTCAGCCGCTTGTATCCGCGATCTCGTTCTTTCGGTCACTACCCAAAGCTCATGACCATAGGTGAGGATTGGGACGTAGACCGACCGGTAAATCGAGAGCCTTGCTTTCTGGCTCAGCTCTCTCTTTACCACAACAGACCGGTTCAGCGTCCGCATCACTGCAGACGCTGCCCCAATCCGCCTGTCGATCTCCCGCTCCCTCCTTCCCTCACTCGTGAACAAGACCCCGAGATACTTGAACTCCTCCACTTGAGGCAGGACCTCTCTCCCGACCCGGAGTTGGCAATCCACCTTTTTCCGGTCGAGAACCATGGCCTCAGATTTGGAGGTGCTGATCCTCATCCCAGCCGCTTCACACTCGGCTGCGAACCTTCCCAGCAAGAGCTGAAGGTCAGAGCTCGATGAAGCTAGGAGGACCACATCATCCGCAAAAAGCAGAGACGCGATTCTCCTGTCACCAAACCCAACCCCCTCCACACCACGGCTGCGCCTAGAAATCCTGTCCATAAAGGTTATGAACAGGACCGGTGACAAAGGGCAGCCCTGGCGGAGTCCAACCCTCACTGGGAACAGGTCCGACTTACTGCCGGCTATGCGGACCAGACTCACACTCCTCTGGTACAGGGACTGAATGGCCCTTAACAAAAGACCATCCACCCCGTACTCCTGGAGCGCCCCCCACAGGGTGCCCCTGGGGACACGGTCATAAGCCTTCTCCAAATCCACAAAACACATGTGGATTGGTTGGGCAAACTCCCATGACCCCTCCATCACCCTAGCGAGGGTAAAGAGCTGGTCCACAGTTCCACGACCAGGACGAAAACCACATTGCTCCTCTTCAATCTGAGGTTCAACTATCGACCGGAACCTCTTCTCCAGTACCCTGGAGTAGACCTTTCCAGGGAGGCTGAGGAGTGTGATCCCCCTATAGTTGGAACACACCCTCTGGTCCCCCTTCTTAAAAATGGGAACCACCACCCCGGTTTGCCACTCCATAGGAACTGCCCCCGATGACCACGCAATGTTGCAGAGACGTGTCAGCCACGACAGACCTACAACATCCATTGCCTTGAGATACCC
>SSNR01000355.1:331596-349487 GCA_006937965.1 Callopanchax toddi
CTGGTACACAGTGGGGTGGCCCTTGAACACACTAAGGGGACCCCGGTACACAGTGGGGGGCCCCTTGTACACAGTGGGGGGGCCCAGGTACACAGTGGGGGGGCCCAGGTACACAGTGGGGAGGCCCTGGTACACAGTGGGGGGGCCCTGGTACACAGTGGGTGGACCCTGTTACACAGTGGGTGGACCCCTGGTACACAGTGGGTGGGCCCAGGTACACAGTTGGGGGGCCCAGCTACACAGTGGGGGGGCCCTGGTACACAGTGGGGGGGCCCTGGTACACAGTGGGTGGACCCTGGTACACAGTGGGGGGGCCCTGGTACACAGTGGGGGGGCCCTGGTACACAGTGGGGGGGCCCTGGTACACAGTGGGGGTGCACAGGTACACAGTGGGGGGGCCCTGGTACACAGTGGGGGGGGGGGCCCTGGTACACAGTGGGTGGGCCCAGGTACACAGTGGGTGGACCCTGGTACACAGTGGGGGGGCCCTGGTACACAGTGGGTGGACCCTGGTACACAGTGGGGGGGGGCCCTGGTACACAGTGGGGTGGCCCTTGAACACACTAAGGGGACCCCGGTACACAGTGGGGGGCCCCTTGTACACAGTGGGGGGGCCCAGGTACACAGTGGGTGGGCCCAGGTACACAGTGGGTGGACCCTGGTACACAGTGGGTGGACCCTGGTACACACTGGGTGGGCCCTGGTACACAGTGGGGGGGCCCTGGTACACAGTGGGTGGACCCTGGTACACAGTGGGGGGGCCCTGGTTACACAGTGGGGGGGCCCAGGTACACAGTCGGGGGACCCTGGTACACAGTGGGGGGGACCAGGTACACAGTGGGGGGGCCCAGGTACACAGTGGGGGGGCCCTGGTACACAGTGGGTGGGCCCTGGTACACAGTGGGGGGCCCAGGCCCACCCATAGCCACGCCCCTGGTTTTATCTTGTTCTTATCGTGTTTTTATTTTGTGTTTTTATTATTGTTTATCTGTAAAGCACTTTGTGGTTTTTGACCTGTGAGAGGTGCTATATAAATAAAGTTAATAATACTAAATCATACAGTTTTTCTCCGGTTTCCCTCACAGATCACAACAGGCCCTATAGGGTCCAGGACTCCTTGTAAAAGAGGTTCTGAGTCTCAGCGGGACTCTCCTGGTTAAATAAAGGTTAATAAATAAAAAATACTCACGTAAGTATTGGGGTCGTGTTTTCTTAAAGAGTTTTTATTTCAGTTTCTAAATAGAATAAGAGATAATAATAAATACATAATAATGAATAGAATCCCCTTCAGTTGGCAGTCCATCACATTGATTTCTCTTTGAACACATGGCAGAGCCTTTAATGGACATCAGCTGGGCTGATTAACAAACATGTACTCACTCTGCACACACTTGTAAAATATGTCCACACATTTGATGTCACAGCTCAGTTCAGTAGTAATCAGGTCATGTGGGGATTACCAAGTTGTCAGAGGAGTGGTGGAGAAGGTTGGAGGGGGGGTGGTCAAAAAAGACACAGAGATCTGAAACCTCAGACTAAATATTAAAACTGGTTTATTGCATCGTTGTCAGTTAAAATGATCAATTATGAGATGTACAGAAAACGACTGATGCACCTTACATGGACACTGGTAGCAGAGAAGAGAGGGAGACAATGAGAGAGTCAGGAGCAGAAGAGGTAGAGGAGGAGTGGACAGTAATCCTAACTAATTCACTTAGGACATCGCTGAAGGGAGGCTAAGAGGATTGGGTCAGTCCCACAACGAGATGAGCTAAAATAACCAAGATGGACCAGTCAGACCACAAGGTCCAGACTCCAGCAGCAGCTGACCCAACTGGACCAGGTCCTGTCAGACAAATCCTCAACAAGACCTCCAAAAGAACCCATCATCATGTCACAGCGCTACAACAGAACGTCTCATAATAACAACAAGAATCATTAAAACTGGTTTACAAAACACAAAAGCTCCAAACATCTAGACAACTTCAGATGACTGACCTACATGTAGAATCAGACAGGCAGGTTAGAAAACACAACTCGTATTCAGAGGACTCTGCTGTGTGTGTGTGTGTGTGTGCGTGTCTGTGTGTGTGTGTGTGTGTGTGAGAGAGGAAGAGGCTGTTTCCAGACTTCTGTTTTCTTGTTTGGTTCTGTTGGTTTAACAGGACCTCCAGCGGACATCATCACCTGTCCTCCACCTCGTCTGACAGATACGAGCTTCTACAGGTCACTCAAAGGAAAACTAAGGGAAAGAACCAGAGAACCAATAAGGGAACGTTCCACTGGACCGATTGACCCGTCCATCAACACTTGTCCTCTAGAGGACCTGGAATTTCCAGGAGTTTTGGTCTTTGTGGTCCAGGCAGTCCATTGTAGTGAAGCCCAGTTTCCAGGCCTGCTGGTCCTTGTAGTCCAGGCAGTCCACCGAGGTGAAGCCCAGGGAGGAGGCGGTGCTGTAGCCTTGTGAGGACAGAGAGGCTGGGGACTGGCTCAGAGAGCCCCCCATAGAGGGGACAGTGATGGGGCTGAGGGCCCCCCCAGTGCCTGACAGCTGTGAGTGCATGGGGGACAGGTAGGCGCTGCAGTCCAGGCCTGTGAAGTAAGAGGTGGTGCTGGCATAGCCCTGGCTGTAGGCGGAGGGCTGGCCGTAGCTCATGGGGTAGGGGGACGGCCGCTGCATGCAGGGCACTGAGGAGGAGGCCAGGGGGTCGGGTAGGGGCGAGATGGCCGGGCTCCAGATGGAGACGGCCGTGTTTCCGGAGCTTTGGGCCAGGCTGGGGACAGCTGTCTGGGCTGAGGACGGGCTGTAGGAGCCAGATGGGTTGGGAACTGGATCTGGGGCACTGGGCTCCTGTACAGGTGAAGCCTTCTTCTTTGGAGGGCGGGGCTTGGACTGGCCACTGCTCTGCTGTTGCTGCTGGCGGCATTTTGCACGACGGTTTTTAAACCAAACCTAAAGACAGAGAAAAGGTGCACGTTTCAGAAAACAAGGCGTCCATCTACAGAGACCATGTCTCACTGTGAAGACCTGTCAGAGTAGTACCTGCACACGGGACTCTGGCAGGTTGATCTTCAGGGCCACCTCCTCCCTCATGAAGATGTCCGGGTAGCGGGTTTTGGAGAACAGAGCCTCCAGGATGTCCAGCTGTGTTCGGGTGAACGTGGTGCGCTCTCTGCGCTGCTTCCGGGGAGTGGCTGCAGACCCAGAACACAGACGGACGGACACAAACGTAAATATAACTCAGACAGAGCTAAACAGGTAAAAAACTACAGAGTAACCCTGGAACCCTTCACAGAACTCCTCTAGAACAACAGGAACAAGTGAAGTCATCATTTAAGGTCCACTTGAAAGGGAAGACACACTGATTTAGGTTTTATTGTTTATCATGAGACAATCATTTTATAATGAACCTCATTTGATCCCAGTTGTCCTGATCTGAAGGACCTGGTCTGCTCTTTGAGACTTTTATTAGTTAAGGGTGAAGGTGTGATCAGATTTGATCTCATTCTTAACTTGTGTTTTTGTTTGGAGGCGATCATAAAAACATCTGAATAGAAAACTCATTAAAACGCAGGTTTTAATCAAAGTTCTGTCTTTTCTTCCTTTCAGCAAAATACAGATGAATTTCAGCTTTTATCTTTTAATACATGAGCTTAAAAACAAAAAAAGAGAATTTGTGTCCATTTGCATAAACACTTCAGTACAACGTAGTGGAATCTGACCCGTCCCTAAGGGAGCAGAGCAGAGGGCGGCCATGTTTGGTGGCGCCCAGGAGGCAGTTGGAGGTTCAGTATCTTGCATTTTGAACCCCCCCCCCCTCTCCCAGATCTCTGCCCCTGAACCACGATCACCTCAAAACCAGAGCAGCATGAGAAAATAATAAATAAATACACTATATTTAGAGACAACTTTTAAAATAACATTCAAATAAATAAGCATCCATTATTAAAATAATCAAAATAAGCCTCAGATATTCTTTATGAACTAAAATAACTGGTTTTCTTCAGAGTGACTCAAATCTTCTGTTTCAGGTTTTAAACCAACAACTTTGTTCAAATGATTTTTGTCTATTTTTGCTGCGACGTTACAGAGTATAACACACACACACACACACACACACACACACACACACACACACACACACACACACACACACACACTAAAGTACAGTAAGTTAACATAAAGTACATTTAAAGAATGAAGAGTGTGTAAACCTAACGACGTATTTACTAGTGTACTTTTAGATTTAGATTGGTTTAGATTTAGATAGATAAATGTACTTTTTCCTAGTAGTAGTAGTAGTAGTAGTAGTAACGTACGCGGGTAGGCCACGGTGGTGTGCAGGACGTCCATCCCGGCAGCAGGCAGGCCCATGTAGTGAGGCTGTTTGATGTAGGACATCATCCTGACGGAGGCTCTGGTCCTGAGGCTGAGGCTGAGAGCTGCGGGGGGGGACCCTCAGAGCGCAGCGGGGCCGCGCACAGACGCCAGACTGCGCCTTCCCGAAGTGCGCTGTGCACTGGAACAGCGGCGCGCAGAGATCCGGAGGGAAGAGGAGCAGTCCCTGCGCCCCGGACGGAGAGGTCCCGGTACTGAGGGTCTGACCGCTAATCACAGGGAGCACGTCACTCCGGTAAACCACTCCCACTCTCACGCGCGCGCAGCGCACGCGCACACGGTAGAAGCAACAGGGAAACTCCACAAAGTTTCCTGAGTCTGATTTCATGAGTTGAATAAGAAGAGTAACTTTTTATAGAGGCAAGAAAAAAACTTTATAACAGAAAACAAAACCAACGCTCCATCAGACCCTAGAACGTCATCAGACCCTAGAACAGAACGTCATCAGACACCAGAACGTCATCAGACCCTAGAACAGAACGTCATCAGCCACCAGAACGTCATCAGACCCTAGAACAGAACGTCATCAGACACCAGAACGTCATCAGACCCTAGAACAGAACGTCATCAGACACCAGAACGTCATCAGACCCTAGAACAGAACGTCATCAGCCACCAGAACGTCATCAGACCCTAGAACGTCATCAGACCCCAGAACGTCATCAGACCCTAGAACAGAACGTCATCAGACCCCAGAACGTCATCAGACCCTAGAACAGAACGTCATCAGACACCAGAACGTCATCAGACCCTAGAATGTCATCAGACACCAGAACGTCGTCAGACACCAGAACGTCATCAGACACCAGAACGTCAGACACCAGAACGTCATCAGACCCTAGAACGTCATCAGACACCAGAACGTCATCAGACCCTAGAACAGAACGTCATCAGCCACCAGAACGTCATCAGACCCCAGAACGTCATCAGACCCTAGAACGTCATCAGACCCCAGAACGTCATCAGACCCCAGAACGTCAGACACCAGAACGTCGTCAGACACCAGAACGTCATCAGACCCCAGAACGTCATCAGACCCCAGAACGTCAGACACCAGAACGTCGTCAGACCCTAGAACGTCATCAGACCCTAGAACGTCGTCAGACACCAGAACGTCATCAGACACCAGAACGTCATCAGACCCTAGAACAGAACGTCGTCAGACACCAGAACGTCATCAGACACCAGAACGTCATCAGACCCTAGAACAGAACGTCATCAGACCCCAGAACGTCATCAGACACCAGAACGTCATCAGACCCTAGAACAGAACGTCATCAGACACCAGAACGTCATCAGACCCTAGAACAGAACGTCATCAGCCACCAGAACGTCGTCAGACACCAGAACGTCATCAGACACCAGCACGTCATCAGACCCTAGAACAGAACGTCATCAGCCACCAGAACGTCATCAGACCCTAGAACGTCACAGACACCAGAACGTCATCAGACACCAGAACGTCATCAGACCCTAGAACAGAACGTCATCAGACACCAGAACGTCATCAGACCCTAGAACAGAACGTCATCAGACACCAGAACGTCATCAGACCACAGAACGTCATCAGACACCAGAACGGCATCAGACACCAGAACGTCATCAGACCCCAGAACGTCAGACACCAGAACGTCATCAGACCCCAGAACGTCAGACACCAGAACGTCGTCAGACCCTAGAACGTCATAGAACAGAACGTCGTCAGACACCAGAACGTCATCAGACACCAGAACGTCATCAGACCCTAGAACAGAACGTCATCAGCCACCAGAACGTCATCAGACCCTAGAACGTCATCAGACACCAGAACGTCATCAGACCCTAGAACAGAACGTCATCAGACCCCAGAACGTCATCAGACCCTAGAACAGAACGTCGTCAGACACCAGAACGTCATCAGACCCTAGAACAGAACGTCATCAGACACCAGAACGTCATCAGACCCTAGAACAGAACGTCATCAGCCACCAGAACGTCATCAGACCCTAGAACGTCATCAGACACCAGAACGTCATCAGACCCTAGAACAGAACGTCATCAGACCCCAGAACGTCATCAGACCCTAGAACAGAACGTCATCAGACACCAGAACGTCGTCAGACACCAGAACGTCGTCAGACACCAGAACGTCATCAGACCCTAGAACGTCATCAGACCCTAGAACAGAACGTCATCAGACACCAGAACAGAACGTCATCAGACACCAGAACGTCATCAGACCCTAGAACAGAACGTCATCAGACCCCAGAACGTCATCAGACCCTAGAATGTCATCAGACACCAGAACGTCGTCAGACACCAGAACGTCATCAGACACCAGAACGTCATCAGACACCAGAACGTCATCAGACCCTAGAACGTCAGACACCAGAACGTCATCAGACCCTAGAACAGAACGTCATCAGCCACCAGAACGTCATCAGACCCTAGAACGTCATCAGACACCAGAACGTCATCAGACACCAGAACGTCATCAGACACCAGAACGTCATCAGACCCCAGAACGTCAGACACCAGAACGTCATCAGACCCCAGAACGTCAGACACCAGAACGTCAGACACCAGAACGTCGTCAGACCCTAGAACAGAACGTCATCAGACACCAGAACGTCATCAGACCCCAGAACGTCATCAGACCCTAGAACGTCATCAGACCCCAGAACGTCATCAGACCCCAGAACGTCAGACACCAGAACGTCGTCAGACACCAGAACGTCATCAGACACCAGAACGTCGTCAGACCCTAGAACGTCATCAGACCCTAGAACGTCGTCAGACACCAGAACGTCATCAGACACCAGAACGTCATCAGACACTAGAACAGAACGTCGTCAGACACCAGAACGTCGTCAGACACCAGAACGTCATCAGACACCAGAACGTCGTCAGACACCAGAACGTCATCAGACACCAGAACGTCGTCAGACACCAGAACGTCATCAGACACCAGAACGTCATCAGACACCAGAACGTCATCAGACCCCAGAACGTCATCAGACACCAGAACGTCATCAGACACCAGAACGTCATCAGACCCTAGAACAGAACGTCATCAGACCCCAGAACGTCATCAGACCCTAGAACAGAACGTCATCAGACCCTAGAACGTCAGACACCAGAACGTCGTCAGACCCCAGAACGTCGTCAGACACCAGAACGTCGTCAGACACCAGAACGTCGTCAGACACCAGAACGTCGTCAGACACCAGAACGTCATCAGACACCAGAACGTCATCAGACACCAGAACGTCAGACACCAGAACGTCGTCAGACCCCAGAACGTCGTCAGACACCAGAACGTCGTCAGACACCAGAACGTCGTCAGACACCAGAACGTCGTCAGACACCAGAACGTCGCAGACACCAGAACGTCGTCAGACACCAGAACGTCGTCAGACACCAGAACGTCATCAGACCCTAGAACAGAACGTCATCAGACCCCAGAACGTCATCAGACCCTAGAACAGAACGTCATCAGACCCTAGAACAGAACGTCGTCAGACACCAGAACGTCGTCAGACACCAGAACGTCGTCAGACACCAGAACGTCATCAGACCCCAGAACGTCAGACACCAGAACGTCGTCAGACACCAGAACGTCATCAGACCCCAGAACGTCAGACACCAGAACGTCGTCAGACACCAGAACGTCGTCAGACACCAGAACGTCGTCAGACACCAGAACGTCATCAGACACTAGAACAGAACGTCGTCAGACACCAGAACGTCGTCAGACACCAGAACGTCATCAGTGTAGCGTCATCAATAGATGCTCTGACCTCTGTCCCCGTGATCATCGCAAAACACTACTCCAGCTTTTCCCACTAACTTGGATTATAATGGATCTTTACTGTGTTTAACCTGAATCAACACTCCTTCAAGGGTCGGTCGTTTCGGAAGAATCCACCTGACTCTTTTAATAATAATAATTATATAAGCTAAAGACTCTCAGTGTCTCTTCCTAAATGACACTTTAACTGTTACAGAAATGTCTTAATGTGATTAATGCACTTTCTCTTACAGCACTAAGAATGTTGATCCAGTTCAGTATTATTTTCATACTTCTACTGTGCTAAGGGTAAAACCCAGTATTACTTTATTAGCGGGTACCTTTGACATTAAAGGTTGGGTCATGTGACTTGATAATGTAATTTCATAGGTCCACGATTCCAAAAACTCCATCTTAGCTTGCCACGAGCTGACTTTCAAGTTAGTTCTCATCAAGCCTCGATGAGCCACGCTTCAGCTGTTTTCCTGAGCTACACAGCTGAAACCTGTCAAAACCCCGATCGGCTCTGCCGATCGATCTGTCACTCCCCCTGAGGGAAGACAACCCCTAGCTCCGTACCAACATGCGAGCTCCTGCCTCACACCAGCCATGGCTCTGCTGATGGCCCGGATCTCGGACGCCACTGAGGGCCGCCCGGTGATCGGAGGGTTCCCGCACGGCCAGGACGAGTCGAAGGGGGGTCTCCCGCTTCCCATCGGTCTACTCCAACCCACCAGTCGGTGATCCAGTGGGACCTGGCACTTGGTGAGAGAAACCATCGCTGGTAAACTCAGAGGCCCGTTGATAAGCTAACCGCTCACTCCAACACGTCACTGATCCACCAGGATTATTCCCCTCACTCACTCCTTAACCTAAACTAATAACCCTAGTCTTAACATCACAGACTCAGTCGTTAATCTCAAAGTTTAACCAGCTAGAACACAATTACCATCGTGTTTAACTAGCAACTGTTCTTATTACCTCAACTGTTAAATGTGTGTACTATCGTCCGCTTTGTGAATTAAATTTTCTATATAAGATTCAATTCACGACTCTGGCTCAGATTCATCAACAAAAGGTACGTAAATAACTCCCTGTGTTTTAGAGAACCTAGAGTCACTCTGTAATTAATCTCAGCTATATCAAAGGTTACAGGCTCAGAGAGAGACCTCCATAAATCCTAAAATAGACTGAAATAATTAACAGAAGGTGGGTATAATAAACAAACGGTTTATTCCTCTACATAATGGCTAAGCCAGCCAATCTAAATTTCAAAGTTTTTACGTCCGAAGTTATGAAGTTGTTAGCCGAAAGCTAAGCCACGTCACAGTACCATATTGTAAACAACAGAGCTAAAGAGCTAAAGCTAAGTCACGTTAGCATCTCACTCAAGTCTTATTATCCTTGATAAGTGCTTGTGTAACTGTGTGTTCACTGTTGTATGCTGTTTAATGTCTGAACAATCTGTCTTGAATGTGATTTCTGTGCGTTTGCGAAATTTATTGATCGCGTCGTAAGCAGCATTAAAGCTAACATTAGCAACCTCGGTCCGCTAAAATACTAGTTTGCTTCTAAAACGTGTCGTAAAGCCGCAAACGGTCTTAAACCATTCCTAAGAGATCGCTTGACCAAGGCAAAGATAATTTGACCGTAAAATTTGAGCTGTTTTTAAATTATTTGCATTTAAAAATACGGTTTCAAAACCGGAAACGGAAATAACCCTACGTCACCGGTCATCCAGTAAATGCACCTATAGCGCCCCCTCTGGCGAAAACGGGCATTTCATAGAGTTGATTTTCTAAAATAAGGCTTTTCATCATAGTCTTAACAGATATTTTCAACCAAATTAAACTTCCTTCATTATAAACAATGGAGTTACAAGGAGACGAGGTGACAGAAGGAGAAGGATCAAGGCTGAGAAGGGAGAACACATTTCAGTATGTGGAAGATTCCATTGAACATCTGTCATTTGGTCAACTGGGACAATTCAGGGACGAGGTCGTTGACCTCGAAAGGCCAGACCTGGAGCAGAAGCTCCTCGACGAAGCAAAAAATTGTAGGCTGATAACTGATGGAAGACGCACAGCCGACAGACTGCAAGCTCTATGCAGAATCTCAGAATTACTGAATAGGCTCGTTGAGTCTGAAAGAACCAAAGGGAAAGAGTGGGAAAACAAAAATAAAGATCTGAAAGACACTATAATGGCTAAAAATCAGGAGCTTGATAACCTGAAGGACAAGCTAAAGGACAAAGAAGAAGAAAACAAGTCAGCCAGAAATCGTGTTAAAAACGTGGAACAAGAAAGGGATAAAATGATACACACTCTAGATGAAAAAGAAAAGAAAATTAGGAATCTAGAGAAAGAACTCAAAGCTGCAGAACAAACCATAGCCGACGCTTCTCGGCCGAGCAGTAGCCGACCAAAAGAGACGACTGCAGAGCACAGCGCCCGACCCTCTGCACTTGCAGAGGAGGCTCAGCCTCAAGAAAAGGCTGAAACCCCGGTCAGAGAAGGACGTCCAGACCTAGCTCAGCCTAGGGAGGCTCAGCGCCTCAGTGCAGTTGAAATCCACACCATCACAAAGAGTATTGAAAAGTTCGTCCCAAACCCCAGTGATCCACGTAAGCTATCCGCTTATTTTAAGGCACTTCAGGGTAACTTAAATAGATACCCTGACATGTCATTGGCTGACAAAATCTTCCTCCTTAAAAACACTTCAGACCTGTCGGTGGTTAACTTCATCGAACGTCAGACACCAGAGATAAGGGGTGACTTCAATAAGTTGTGCAAAGCCATCGCTGGAGAATTTTCCAGCGGTGAAGTAGTTACAGGCCACAGAGCTGCCGCGCACATTAAACAACAAAAATTAGAAGATCCCCATAACTACTACCTTCGCCTGTATGAGGCTTATTTCGGCAACAGAAATGAGCCCGGACAGGAAGAAGGGTGGGAGTTCAAACAACTGTTCTATGACAACCTACATGTAAATTATCGAACACCCCTGAGTGCGGTCGACATCACGANTCATCAATAGATGCTCTGACCTCTGACCTCTGTCCCCGTGATCATCGCAAAACACTACTCCAGCTTTTCCCACTAACTTGGATTATAATGGATCTTTACTGTGTTTAACCTGAATCAACACTCCTTCAAGGGTCGGTCGTTTCGGAAGAATCCACCTGACTCTTTTAATAATAATAATTATATAAGCTAAAGACTCTCAGTGTCTCTTCCTAAATGACACTTTAACTGTTACAGAAATGTCTTAATGTGATTAATGCACTTTCTCTTACAGCACTAAGAATGTTGATCCAGTTCAGTATTATTTTCATA
Organism: Callopanchax toddi; assembly: GCA_006937965.1. NCBI lineage: Eukaryota > Metazoa > Chordata > Actinopteri > Cyprinodontiformes > Nothobranchiidae > Callopanchax > Callopanchax toddi. Next base: position 343,100 of record SSNR01000355.1, read on the forward strand.
CTTCTACTGTGCTAAGGGTAAAACCCAGTATTACTTTATTAGCGGGTACCTTTGACATTAAAGGTTGGGTCATGTGACTTGATAATGTAATTTCATAGGTCCACGATTCCAAAAACTCCATCTTAGCTTGCCACGAGCTGACTTTCAAGTTAGTTCTCATCAAGCCTCGATGAGCCACGCTTCAGCTGTTTTCCTGAGCTACACAGCTGAAACCTGTCAAAACCCCGATCGGCTCTGCCGATCGATCTGTCACTCCCCCTGAGGGAAGACAACCCCTAGCTCCGTACCAACATGCGAGCTCCTGCCTCACACCAGCCATGGCTCTGCTGATGGCCCGGATCTCGGACGCCACTGAGGGCCGCCCGGTGATCGGAGGGTTCCCGCACGGCCAGGACGAGTCGAAGGGGGGTCTCCCGCTTCCCATCGGTCTACTCCAACCCACCAGTCGGTGATCCAGTGGGACCTGGCACTTGGTGAGAGAAACCATCGCTGGTAAACTCAGAGGCCCGTTGATAAGCTAACCGCTCACTCCAACACGTCACTGATCCACCAGGATTATTCCCCTCACTCACTCCTTAACCTAAACTAATAACCCTAGTCTTAACATCACAGACTCAGTCGTTAATCTCAAAGTTTAACCAGCTAGAACACAATTACCATCGTGTTTAACTAGCAACTGTTCTTATTACCTCAACTGTTAAATGTGTGTACTATCGTCCGCTTTGTGAATTAAATTTTCTATATAAGATTCAATTCACGACTCTGGCTCAGATTCATCAACAAAAGGTACGTAAATAACTCCCTGTGTTTTAGAGAACCTAGAGTCACTCTGTAATTAATCTCAGCTATATCAAAGGTTACAGGCTCAGAGAGAGACCTCCATAAATCCTAAAATAGACTGAAATAATTAACAGAAGGTGGGTATAATAAACAAACGGTTTATTCCTCTACATAATGGCTAAGCCAGCCAATCTAAATTTCAAAGTTTTTACGTCCGAAGTTATGAAGTTGTTAGCCGAAAGCTAAGCCACGTCACAGTACCATATTGTAAACAACAGAGCTAAAGAGCTAAAGCTAAGTCACGTTAGCATCTCACTCAAGTCTTATTATCCTTGATAAGTGCTTGTGTAACTGTGTGTTCACTGTTGTATGCTGTTTAATGTCTGAACAATCTGTCTTGAATGTGATTTCTGTGCGTTTGCGAAATTTATTGATCGCGTCGTAAGCAGCATTAAAGCTAACATTAGCAACCTCGGTCCGCTAAAATACTAGTTTGCTTCTAAAACGTGTCGTAAAGCCGCAAACGGTCTTAAACCATTCCTAAGAGATCGCTTGACCAAGGCAAAGATAATTTGACCGTAAAATTTGAGCTGTTTTTAAATTATTTGCATTTAAAAATACGGTTTCAAAACCGGAAACGGAAATAACCCTACGTCACCGGTCATCCAGTAAATGCACCTATAGCGCCCCCTCTGGCGAAAACGGGCATTTCATAGAGTTGATTTTCTAAAATAAGGCTTTTCACCATAGTCTTAACAGATATTTTCAACCAAATTAAACTTCCTTCATTATAAACAATGGAGCTACAAGGAGACGAGGTGACAGAAGGAGAAGGATCAAGGCTGAGAAGGGAGAACACATTTCAGTATGTGGAAGATTCCATTGAACATCTGTCATTTGGTCAACTGGGACAATTCAGGGACGAGGTCGTTGACCTCGAAAAGCCAGACCTGGAGCAGAAGCTCCTCGACGAAGCAAAAAATTGTAGGCTGATAACTGATGGAAGACGCACAGCCGACAGACTGCAAGCTCTATGCAGAATCTCAGAATTACTGAATAGGCTCGTTGAGTCTGAAAGAACCAAAGGGAAAGAGTGGGAAAACAAAAATAAAGATCTGAAAGACACTATAATGGCTAAAAATCAGGAGCTTGATAACCTGAAGGACAAGCTAAAGGACAAAGAAGAAGAAAACAAGTCAGCCAGAAATCGTGTTAAAAACGTGGAACAAGAAAGGGATAAAATGATACACACTCTAGATGAAAAAGAAAAGAAAATTCGGAATCTAGAGAAAGAACTCAAAGCTGCAGAACAAACCATAGCCGACGCTTCTCGGCCGAGCAGTAGCCGACCAAAAGAGACGACTGCAGAGCACAGCGCCCGACCCTCTGCACTTGCAGAGGAGGCTCAGCCTCAAGAAAAGGCTGAAACCCCGGTCAGAGAAGGACGTCCAGACCTAGCTCAGCCTAGGGAGGCTCAGCGCCTCAGTGCAGTTGAAATCCACACCATCACAAAGAGTATTGAAAAGTTCGTCCCAAACCCCAGTGATCCACGTAAGCTATCCGCTTATTTTAAGGCACTTCAGGGTAACTTAAATAGATACCCTGACATGTCATTGGCTGACAAAATCTTCCTCCTTAAAAACACTTCAGACCTGTCGGTGGTTAACTTCATCGAACGTCAGACACCAGAGATAAGGGGTGACTTCAATAAGTTGTGCAAAGCCATCGCTGGAGAATTTTCCAGCGGTGAAGTAGTTACAGGCCACAGAGCTGCCGCACACATTAAACAACAAAAATTAGAAGATCCCCATAACTACTACCTTCGCCTGTATGAGGCTTATTTCGGCAACAGAAATGAGCCCGGACAGGAAGAAGGGTGGGAGTTCAAACAACTGTTCTATGACAACCTACATGTAAATTATCGAACACCCCTGAGTGCGGTCGACATCACGACAACCTCCATGTCCAGGTTCAGGAACATGGCGATTATCGCGTTCAGGAACGTTCAAGCAATGGCAGGTAAACAACAGAACAACAATAATAACAGTAATGTTAATTCAGTTCTGAGTATAAATAGCTACCCCGCTCTACAACTGGAGGGTGCTCAAGCCGCCAGACCCAAAAGTCCCAAGGTGCAATCTAAAAAGAAAACGCAACCAGGACCAGGCTGGCGTGATAAGGACAAGTCTAGGAAAGACCACCACCGGTCTCCCGACTTTAACCGAGGGAGGTCACCCCCATACCATGGTGACGACGCCAGGTCCCCCGTTCAAGAACGCGGGAGGAACTGGGGTAAACCTAGGAAAAAAGGTGGGTGGTCCCCCGGTCCATCAAGAAAGGGAGGTAAAAGGGACCCCTCGGAGGGTCGCTTTCAAAGAAACTACGATCACAGTCCCCGCCCAGACCGGCGCTCCCAACACGGAGGCCACTCTGGACGGAGTCCTAGTGCGCAAAGATCTCAAAAAGAGGATGACTCGCTCCGGCAGAAACTGGAGGAGCTCTTAGAGATCGGGCATAGTAGGAGGTCAAAGGATTCAGATGATAGACGGGTGATGCCTTTGTACACGGTGCCAACCACACGGCCGGACGGGACACCCGACCAGACAGGACAAGAACAACAGTCCTCACCATCCAATCCAGGCAGGTGTAAACACCTGTGCCACATGATTCCGGTGGGGTGCCCCGTAAGACCACACGTGCCAGTCGTGTTAGAAGGCTCACTGGAAGGTGAGGCCCTCTTCGACACCGGTTCAGACGTGTCAACCATGTCACGTCCGTTCTATGAACGCCTCCAAGCAGCGTCAGATCGCTACGGAGGTAAACTGCTGGTGGTACCGTGCAGCCTAAAGATCAAAGGAGGTTACCTAGACTCCACAACCTCGACCTTCATGGCGTTCGTCAGGATCAAGATAGGTTGGATGGAGATGAGTCACCCCATCTTTGTGGCTGACAACAAGGCCTTCCCACTCATCTTTGGGAGAGACCTCACACGCCGCCTCGACCCCATAGTGGACTACTGTGAATACCAGATATGGACAGGTCTATCTGAGCCATTGATGGGTAATTTCACAGAAGCTAAAAGGGCAGTTGCGGCCGCGTTCGAGAACGCGGTACGTGTTTCCCCACCCAACAGTGGGAAAGCTGCCAGGGCCGCAGTAGGGGAACAAGGTCCATCGGAACCCCAGCTGGTAAAAAGGGAACCTGCAGCATGTAACGTTACGCTGACCATGGGTCCAACCACTGGAGACTCCCCTCCTGAACCGCTGGCAATGGCAGAGCTCATCAAGATGCTACTGCCCGATCCAGGGGACCCCCAATGGGTCCGTAGTCTTATCACTCTGATCGATCTCCAACTACATAAATATCCAGACCTTTCTAACATGGACAAACTCCATCTTTTGGACTTCTCATCGAACTCTGGTCTGAGTGAGTTCATATACAGTCTACCTAGGGACGTTGGACGCAACTTCGGTCGTCTGCGTCAAGCCATCTTGGACCACTACGTGGTTTCTGATCTTGATAATGCTGTTCCATCCACAGAATCTGTTCCACCCGTCATAGATTCTCTCACTGACATAAGGGGGGTCACAACACAGGTTGATCCTCCTTTAACTCAGTCTAAGGTCTTAGTGTCAGGACTGGACCATCCAGAGGCAGACGCTGACACTCTGGAGGACTACTTTGACGCTCCCCTGCCCCAGGCAGGACAGGTTGAATCCTCTCTGCTATCAGCAGAGCACCTGGATCAACCACTCGAGCAGGTAGGTCCCCCAGCACCTAAAACTGAACCACTTCCTCTTCCGAAGGAACAGGTTGAGACTTCTCTGTCATCGACAGAGCCCTCTGATCTTTTTTGCAGCCCAGCTGCAACACCGACCAGACTTCAGTCCACCCGTTCGGGTGTGACACCTTCACACACACCCAGGGTGAGTCCCCTCTCGGGACCTCGTCCAAACAAACAACCGACACCATATAGGTCGTCCCGTCGGAGTGCACGACTCTCCAGCACGGCGACTTTCTTGATGTTGGCGGTGTGTGCGTTTATCACCTGTACGGCAACCACCTCTTCTTCAAAGAACATCTTTCAACCAGGGCCGACCTCGGGAATAGCCCTCAAGGAACGGCCTGGCATGTTAATGACAAACTACCGCCTCTTGACCCAAAAGGTGTTTGTTAAGTTCGACCCGGAGGTCGCCTGCCGCAAAAAGCTGGAAGGTCGACCTGGGGAACTATCGGCTGCTGGTGTGAATTGGACACAAACCATGATGTGGCACTCCCAAGCCGACATCACTCACATCCTCCACCAGTTACAAAAATTCACAGTCACATCTTCAGAACTTTCTGGGTCTAACTGCAGGGTGAAACGGTTCTTGGCGGAACTCCTTTCAGCCGCTGGTGCCGTAGGTTCACTCTTCAGTATGGGTTTCTCAGCAGTCAATTCCATCAACTTGGCTGCTGTTCAGCGCCATGTCAGAGAGCTTGAGGAGGAGGTCCCTTCTCTCCGGAAGCATGTGGTCCGCCAGCGCAACGCGCTGCAGACGTTAGGTAGGTCAGAGCGCGACACTATAGTAGTTGTCAATTCCTTAAACGAGAAAATGCGGAAGTCATCGTCTGCAATAGACGAGCTACGCTCATTTGTCTCAGTGGACTACGCTCATACTCACCTCTTGACGTCTTGCCTGTCCGACTTTGATCGGGACAGTAGCGCCTCCGTGGACGCTCTTCTTATGGGAAGAATTCCTCCTTACCTAGTCTCACTCCCCATGGTCAGGGAAGCTCTTGAGCGTGCTTTGAGAGAAAAGGTGCTGCCCCTACAGACTCATTTAGCCTTTGCTTTTGGAGGTGCTCTACCCTTCAGGGTTGACCCTGAGGCCAGGGAACTAGCGTTCCTGGTCAGTCTTCCTGTGGTGTCTCCAAATGACATCTACCGGATCAAAGACGTCGTGAACGTTGGTACCTGGGTAGATGACACTCATGTTAAGCTCAACGCGCCACCTGTGGTTGCGTTCCATGATGACACGCCTGAGGTTTATCTGGTTCCAGATCTACGTATGTGTTCGCTCAGCCGCGACCTTCACTATCTCTGTCCAGGTAACCCTTTTCTGCGTGATAACACAGCCGCTTTATGTGGTATATCAGAGCTAACTAAAGATGCAAAGTGCCCGATGACAGTGACCCCACGCTCTCAGATCTCACAAACCTCCGCGGTTAATGTAGGTCTCCGCTGGTTAGTCCATACCCCTGCGCATGAAGCAGAGGTTTTCTATGGTCGCCATGACGTGTCCACCCGCGTGGACTTGCCACCCTCTGTGATGTGGGTGTCAGTCCCCCGGGATGCTACGGTCCACATTGGAGAGGTCGCACTCTATCATTTGGACCCCAGACAGCATGAGTCCACCGTGGAAACCTCTGACTTCTACGATAACATCTCGTTCGCGTTGTCACCTGCCACCGTGGAACGTATTAGATACGACGGTCCCACGACCATCCAGGTTGCAGCGGTGGACAATGTCTTGCGCGAGCTTTCGTTGGACGTTGGTCTTGACAGCAGACCAGTGCCCTACGTTTGGTCCTCAGCGGACACGGTGTTATCACTCCTAATCATCTT
>SSNR01000355.1:356913-367302 GCA_006937965.1 Callopanchax toddi
ACGGACAGAGTCAATCAAAAATGAATCAGAGCTTGAGTTTAGAGATTACCAGACACAGGGGCACCTGTGTCATTGACCTTCAGGAATTAGGAAGCATCCCACCACGAAACAGAATCAGGAGTAGGGCACCGATCCAAACGATGCCAGGAGACTGAAGAGTGGGGCAGTTTGTGAAGGAGTAGGCAGCAGCGGAGGCGTCGTTGATGAAGATCTCCAACCCAGAGCAGCGTCGGCAGATGAGTCGCAGACGAGACCAGTTGGGACCTTGGACGTCCGGTCGCTGGACAGAAGAGTAGAGCAGAGGCACAGCACAGCAAAACAACCACAATCTGATGGAGGGCATTCAAAAAGTGTGAATGTAGGCAGATTTGGTTAAAATAAACTAGAAAAATTAAATTAATCTAATTTTAAAATAAGGCTATGTGTCATGCCATTACATTTATTTAAGGATTTAACCTATTTAAATGATTTAAGAGCTCTATTATTTGTATAAAACTCTGAAGAGATTGACTTCACTCCCATGAGGTTACTCTAGGAGTGACACTTTTAAGTGAATTTGGAAAGACATCACGTCATATTTTAACCTAAGTTTAACTATTTAAAGTTTTGGAAATAACTTAGTAAACTAAGGATTGAGATTTTGATAACCAAAAATTGAGTATTGGAAATAGTGAAATCAGTCATTTTAGATCTGAAATCTAAAGTTTTTAGAGGACATTTTGTTTTAAAATGACCTAAAGTATATTTTATATCCCTAAATTTGATTTAAGGAAGTAAATAAAAATTGACTTGGCTCGCCTTTACAGTAATTATTATTAAAATAACTGTGAAAATAGTAGTAAATTAAACCTTAAGTTTGATTTAAACATAAAGTAATTTTACTAAATGAATACAGCATTAGGCTGTAAAATAAAGGAACTCTGGCTTAGTGTTTACCAGGATGGACGCACAGCTGACTGGAGTACAGCAGGCAACGTCAACAGCTCGACCAAGTCTGTTTATTAATAAAACACATGGTTAATAAGGAGGCATAAACATGGACACACATTCACGCCGATCAAACAGAAAAGGGAGACAGCTGGTGTTAGGAGTCAGAGAACACAGAGACTCATTAGTTGAAGTGAAAAAGAGTCTTGAAGAAACGTCACCCCCCATTGCGTGGAGGATGAGGTCGTTGTTAGTTCTCCATAGGTTAGAGATTGTCATAACCGGGTAAGACTGATCTTTGAGAAAGGTCGTTTTTGTAGGACCAGGGTCAAAGGTGAGTCTGGGAGACAAAGTAGTCGCGTAGGAGGACACGACTGCACACACCGTTAACATCAAAAGCATCGCCGGGCCGACGTATCGAACGCTCGGGAGGCGGAGACTGAATGATGAAGGATGAAAGAATGGTTGAGGTCCCTTTGGAGGAACCACCAGGGGTGTGTGAGAAGAGGTCACACCTGAGAAGGTGGCCTTGAGTCTGTTCTTAATTGCAGGAGAACTGCAAAGAAGAGTAATGAGTTCTGTCTGTGACAGAGGAGTCTTAACCTGCACTTCCGGGGGAAGAGGAGGTTCACCTTGAGGTCCAGTAGGAGGAGGCTCAGTGTGAGGTGCCATAGGGCTGTCTGGTTCTGCGGGGAGCAGAACGAGTTCAGCTCGGGGCACCTGAGGACTGAGTGGGACTCCCTCTGGTTCTACTGTTGGTAGAGTAGCGTTGACCTGTTCTACCTGAGGAGGAGGCTCACCTTGAGGTCCAGTAGGGCTGACCAGTTCTGCGGGGAGCAGAAGCGGTTCCTGTGGACTGAGTGGGAGCTCCTCGGGTTCTGCTGTTAAGAGAGGGGATTCAGTCTGGGGCGCCTGAGGGCTGGCCGGTTCCGCGGGGAGCGGGACGGGCTCTGTGCCGGACGCCGGAGAACTGCCCGACTCTGGGGGAAGCAGAGAGATGTTGGGCTCAGGAGCGTCAGCGTTGACCTTTGGAGGGTCTGTGCTTGACACTGGAAGGTCAGATGTTGTTAGAGGAGGATCAGGTTGTGTTGTGACCCCCCTTTTCTCAGTGATGGAATCTGAGGTTGGTGGATCAGATGCAGTAGATGGACTGGCATCTGTAGGATCAGGTAGTGGATAATGATCTAAGATGGCTTGACGTAGTAGGTCCCAGCGCAATGTCACGTCTACTGGCAGATGCTTTACGAATTTCTCCCACGAACCATTTGCAACGCGTCGAACAAGATCGCATTTATACCAGCCTCTAAACCCTTGGGCATCAATCAGAGTGAGAAAACTACGAATACCTCGAGGATCATTAGGATCTGGCAAGTCTTTTTTGAATTGCTCTGCCATCTCCTGCAGTTGAGAAATTGAAGGTGAAACCGTGGTTGGACCATTAGACACAGTAACTCTATATGCTGGGGGTTCCAGCACCAACCGCGGAGGTGGGCAGACGGGAGTCACCTTGGGGTTGACTGTCTTTTCTGTACTCGCTGCGGCAGGAGTCTGAGGGAGAGACTGCTCAGGCCTCACAGCCGGGAGGCCTGCAGCTTCCTCATCAAGGTAGAAATATTTGGCGATAGCTCTACGTAGCCTGTCAAAGTCACTCTTCGTGTGTGGTGACTGACGGTCAATAAACATACCCACCATCATGTCTGAGGTCATTTCAAGAAGAAAGATCTTGTCCTCTAAACATGTGTCAGGGTAGTTTTCCATGAGCCTGTCAAATTTCCTGAAATAAGCAGATAGCTTTTTAGGGTACCTCGGTTCAGGTACAAACTTCTCCATTTTTACTATAAAGTCAGCAATTTCACTAGTGGTGAGGCGTCTACCCTCTTTTATCTGTTTTTGTTCAGACATGTTTATCCTGAAGAAGATAATTCACTGAAGGAGAAAGAAAGAATTAAGCTCAACAAATGGAATGAAGTGATGTGTCTCTGAGACAAAGAGTTAAACGAGGCGATGGAAGACGGATAAAAGCGGCGTTGTTTAGCAGAATCAGCGGATATTTACCTATTTAGCGGTTAGCTCGGGGGACGTACTCAGCCGATGCTACCTAAACTCGTCGTGAAAACGCACGAGATTTTTGACGAAGGACAACAGGTCTCTACCTGGTTTGTCTCTGGACGTCGGATTTAGGCCACGCGTTCTTGGACGTCGTGTTAACCGTCTGATAAACAGCTTAGAATTTAGCCGGAATTTTATTGTTTCCACGTCGGAAAACTCCTGTCACCAAGCATACACAAGTTACACAACAGACATTTAACTGTGAAAACAGACATGAGGGGAAACAGCTTAACAAGTATCAGACTTGGCTTCAGTGATGAGGTGGCAACGCTTATCTTATCAGCAAGGACTGTGTGTGCTTCTTGGCAGGGAAAATGGAGTTCAGTCATTAAACAGCTTCTAGTTATTAATCCTTTTTTAGGTATTAATTTTGTACTTAAAACTGGTTGGCAATGCCATTACAGTTTAAAACCTGGCTGGCCACGGCATTATGTAGCGTTTTGAAATAACTATTTAGTTATTTTAACTACACCCTCTGTAAATTCACTAATAAGTTTTGGAAGTTTTATATGGAGAAAATATCTCCAATACTATCACTTATATTTAGTGTTTACAGGAATTATCTAGGTTCTTTGAAAGAGTACAGTGAATTGAAATACCTTATTAATAACGTGAACTGAGACCAGATAAGGATTGAACAGCCATTTAATTTGAAAAACCTAAGAACACAGACAGATAAGACAGTTTGAAAGTTTGATGTAAACACAATTAATATTCTTAAACATGTTGAGGATGTTAAAGATAGTTTAATTGTGAGTTTTAACGGACCGTAGCATATGTTTTAATGACTAGGGAAGTTATTGTTGTGATGGTCAACAGAGGTCAAAGGTCAGAGGATGTAGCCTATTTGGTGAGGCTACAAGGGACACTTTCTGTTCCATACTACAAGCCACAATACCGGAAATATGGGGATCATTACGAAGAGCAACCGCCAGGGGCTCAATGGCCAATGCAAATAACAAGGGGCTTAATGGGCAACCCTGACGGGTGGAGCGGTGGAGAGGAAAATATGCTGACTGATCATAATTCGTTCTAACGGAGGCCAAAGCGGAGTACAAGAGCTTGATCCATGCGATAAAATTTTGGTGAAAGCCAAATTTTTCCAGGGTGAAGAACAGATATCACCACTCCACCCGGTCAAATGCCTTCTCTGCATCAAGAGACAAGACGGCCTGCGGTATCGTAGAGGAGGGCAGATGATAAATAGTGTTAAATAAGCGCCTCAGGTTAAAATATGAATGCCTATCCTTTATGAAACCGGTTTGGTCGGGGGAGATAACTGTTAGTAACACTGTTTCCAATCGTTTCGCAAGTATCTTGGACAGAATTTTAAAGTCTACATTAAGTAGACTAATAGGGCGATAGGAGGAGCAGTCCAACGGATCTTTTCCTTTTTTTTTAAATCAGAGAAATAGTAGCCTGGTTTAGCGTAGGAGGTAATTTATGTTGCAGAAACGATTCATTAAACATGTTGAGCAGCATTGGAACCAGTTTGCTATGGAATTTCTTTAAAAACTCGACCAGGAACCCGTCAGGACCTGGACATTTGCCAGTCTGCATAGAGGAAATGCCATCGTTAAGTTCTGGAGTAGTTATAGGTTTCTCTAGATTATCAGCCATGATGGGTGTAGCGTAATATAACCTGATTTTATTGTTATAATACGGACACACTTCTGCAAGGTTATTAGCTAAGTTTCTGTCGGTTTTAATGCTAATCACTGTTAGCTACCTTCACTAACCTAATTATTATGCAGGATACTTTAGGTTCTTGTGATTCAAAGGGAAGACCTACGTACGTTATATTTGGAAGTTATAACCCAGAAGCAGACTTAGACTACAGTTATTTTATTAAAGAAACAGATTGAATGAACAGACAGATATGAGGTAGATGGTGCATCTTAAGAGCTTCTTCTGATGTTATTAAGCTGAGAGTTAATGACGAGAGCCCGTGAGATATTAATATCTCTAGGGAGTCGGAGCTAGTTAGGAGAGGAACTGAGCCTAACTTGAAAGGAGTGTTATTTATCAAGAGCCTCGGTTTACCAGATCGGAGTTGGTACCTTGCTGAGACCGCTCCGGGACCACCTCGGCGTGGATTTGAGGTTTCGTCGGGAGGCTGTGAGAACCTGACGAAACCCGGTCTGGTCCCCGGTGACGTGAAGTTACCGAAGGCACGGAGGTGTCTGATGAGTCGGTCTGCGGCTCCATGATCGGCTGGTGCAGAGGCTAACAGGCTTTCCCCATGGCTGGTGAACAGAAGCAGACGGATGGTGTCTGGCTTCTAGCCGGGGAAAATTGTCCTCGACTGCTTGGGGCTAATACCCAAACGGCAGTCGGCATCAAAGCCCACCGTGTAGCGGAGAAAAAACGGTGAGATGTTCTCTCGTTGTAGGTTTAACGAGAACTCCAGACTCGGTAGCTTCCAGGCAGGAAGTCTGACCGTGGAAAGTTTTGGACGCGTGGCCCAATGGGGAAAGAGTTACCAAGTCACGTGGTTCTCGTCATTAAGGAAGCCCAGGACTAACTTAGATGGATTATTAATATGCTTTAACCTTTTAGCAAAAGTAGAAACATGAAATAATACTGATGCAACATCAACATTCATTAATACTGGAAGAAAATGAATTAATCATATTAAGACATTTCTGGACAGTGGATTAAAGGTAGTGTCTTTTAGAATGAGACATCAAAGAGTCCTTAAGTTTAATTATTAATTAAAGGAAGTCTTCTGAGTCTTCCGACACGACCGGTCCTGGAAGGAATGTTGATTCAGGTTACAACATAATAAAAGAGTCATTTTAATCCAAGTTATTGGGAAAAAGATGAGTTATTGTTGTGATGAACCAAGGGGTCAGAATTCAGAGATAGTAACGCCTTTGCCGGCGCTACATGGGAGACACTGTAGCTGCACAGTGAGCTTGCACAGTGATCATCCAATTGAGAGATGCGCCTAGATAGTTCTGATAATGTGTTCCTTCTTGTTCTATTTTCATTGCATGTGTAAGAAATTACCTGGCCTCTGATGAATGCTTTGAAAGTTTCCCATATAGTGGAGGAGGAGACATCAGGTGTTTCATTCACACTGCGAAAAAAGTCAATTTGGGAGTTAATTAATTCAACAAATTTCTCATCTGAGAGCAGACGAACATTAAATCGCCATGGCGGACGCGTTTTAGCATAACCCTTAAAACAAATACACAAACTCACTGGAGAGTGATCTGAGATAACAGGAGCATTGTAGGTACATTAGTTTTCAAGTATTAAGGGAAGCATCCTATTATCTATTAGAAAATAATCTATACGGGTAAATGAATGGTGAACCGGGGAGAAAAATGAGTAGGCTTTAATGTGAGGGTTAAAGAAGCGGCATGGATCTGAGACACTAAATTCTTCCATGAACGTTTTAATAGTTTTGGCTGAATTTGAGGAATTAACAAGTCTGGCAGATGAGCGATCCAGGTTAGGATCCAGCCAGCAGTTAAAGTCCCCACTCATAATGATAAAACGTGATGACATGTCAGGAAGAGTTGAAAAAAGACGCCTAAAAAAGCACGCATCATCTGTGTTTGGCGCATAGACATTTACCAAAAGGACGGGGGTATTAAACATCTCTCCAGAAATTATCAGAAATCTTCCCTGGAGGTCAGAAATCACATCTGAACATGTAAAAGATTTGGACTTATGTAGTAATATTGCGACGCCTATAGCCTTTTTGTGAAACGATGAAAAGTAGGTCTGGCCGATCCAGTTGCTCCTAAGCCTTGGATAAACAGAAGGCTTCAAATGTGTTTCCTGCAGGAATATTACCTGAGCTCCCAAGTGGTGGAGATGACGTAAAACCCTTGTGTGCTTGATTGGAGAATTGAGGCCCTTACAATTCCAGCTAACAAATTTCAGAGCATCACCATCACACTTTTGAGTTAAACTGGGTTGTGCCATGTTATATTAGAGGAGAATAGCAGAGGGATTAATAACCTTGATAAGATAAGAAAAAAGGCATCCAAATAATAAACCACAAAATCACAAAAACCCTACCTGTAATAATGTACGTAAAACATACAACCAAACAAATCAAAACACTCTCCCAACCCCAGCATTAGCGTCCTCCTAATCAAAACGCATGCAACACCCATAGTCCACGACAACCATCTAGAACACTCTTTGGTCATCCTAAAGGTAAAAAAAAAGGAAAACCACAAACCTGCCCAAGAAAAATGTGGCTTTTTAGTCATTACATTTCCAATAATTATCTGAACGGGGTACATAAAAAAATAGCAATAATAACAATATAAAGAATGAAGTAGATTTAACATTAAATATTCAACTCCAGCAGTAATATCTGCTTTAATCAAATTTAAAGAGTAAACAAAGCTGAGAGCTAACAAATCAGGTAGTGACCTTTTAAACAAAGGTCTGAGAGAAAAAAGGAAAAGAAAAAAAAAGTGGTCATTTAAACTACCTCAAACATACAAGTATCAAAACACTAACAAAAAAAAAACATGTCTCAACAGTATATTAGATCAATACTGGTCCAGATGAAGTAGTGCGAAAAAAGGGAGAAAAAAAATAGAAGCTACCTTAGAAAGGCCACATCACCAATAGTACATCCTACTTGTACTTATCTATGAAATCAGCAGCCAAAGAAGGATCTTCAAAGCGGTGCAACGTCCCATCTGGCATGGTGAGTGAGAGTGGCCGGATAAAGAAGTCCGAACTTGACTTCAGGACGTGAGCGAAGGGTGCGCTTGATTGCTCCGAATGCGGCTCGCTTCTTAGCTACGGTCGAGGTGAAGTCCGGGAAGATTGAGATGCGCTTGCCTTCATACTGCAAGGGGGACCTCTCCCCGGCCCGCCGTAGGATCAGATTGCGAACGTGGAAAAAGTGAACACGAATCACAAACGGACGAGGAGGATCACCCTCTTTCGGCCTCTCTCGCAGGACACAGTGAGCGCGGTCCAATAATGGCTTCTCCTCTAAGTTCAAAAGTTCCTTGAGCAGCTGCGACATGAACTCTGTTGGGTGCGGGCCTTCCAGCCCCTCGGGGACACCGATCACACGGATATTATTCCTTCGTGATCTGCTTTCCAGGTCCTCACACTTGACTTCCAGGTGTTGTAACCGTGTAGTCAGCCCATTTACCTTGGCTTCAAGCTCGCCAATCCGAGTGGAATGGTCGGTGCTCGTTAGCTCCAAATCCTTCACCGTAGCTCCTTGAGCATCTGATACACGCTGTAGTGCTTCAATGGAGGTTTTCAGTTCTTGTCTTACTGAGGACATGTCTGAGCGCAGTTCAGTGGACACTGAGTCAATTTTCTCAAAAATATCTCTTTTCAGGGACTCCATCATGGTGTTTAGAGTCTTAACATCAACCGCACCGGTAGGAGCTGGAGTCGGCGAGTCGGACTCAGGAGACAGCGGTGCCTTGCGGCCCCCCCTCTGGGCATCTTGTTTGGGACGAGTAGACGTCATTTTAAGTGCGTGGAGAGGCAAAAACAGGAGCACAACCATGAAAGTGACCCTCGAGGCAGCTTATGAATGTAACTAGACCAGCAAACAGTTAAAATTAAATAAAGACGAAGTTTAAACCACATTAACTTGGAGCAGTCGGGGAAACGCGTCTACCATCTTTCGTGCTCCATAGCGCCCCCCCTGAACTATGGAGTTTGTCACTGTATTCACATCTTTAGTTCTGAAATGAAACCACTGCAGGTCATTTTACTTCATAAGTTTTTTTCAGTCTTTTCTCTAAGATCTGAATAATCCAGCTGATGGTGTTATAGGGAACACAGCTGCTAAAAATGAAGACTTCCTGTTGAATCTGACTCTGAAATAGTTACTGAGTTCAGTTTTTACTACTGTAGGTAAAATAGGTGTTTAACAACTTGTTAAATGCGCCAGAGTGCAGAAAATGGCGTCTACGCCAAATTTTTTTTTTTCTTTGGGGAAGTGTCCCCCCCACATTTTTTATGCTTCTGACGCCCCTGCACATGTGCCTTCTTAAGCAGGGGGACCTTGCGAGCTCTGCAGGATTTTAATCCATTGTAATGTGTTTCCAATGGTTTTCTTGGTGACTGTGGTCCCAGCTAATTTGAGGTCATTAACTAACTCCTCCCGTGTAGTTCTAGGATGATTTCTCACCTTTCTCTTTTTCATTGACACCCCACGAGGTGAGATCTTGCGTGGAGCCCCAGACCGAGGTCGATTGATGGTCATTTTGTGCTCCTTCCATTTTCGAACAATTGCAGCAACAGTTGTCACCTTCTCTCCCAGCTTCTTGCTAATGGTTTTGTAGCCCATTCCAGCCTTGTGCAGCTCTACAATTTTGTCTCTGACATCCTTGGACAGCTCTTTGGTCTTTCCCATGTTGGAGAGTTTGGAGTCTGCTTGATTGATTGATTCTGTGGACAGGTGTCCTTTATACAGGTGACTAGTTAAGACAGGTGTCTTTAATGAGGGTGACTAATTGAGTAGAAGTGTCTAACCACTCTGTGGGAGCCAAAACTGTTCATGGTTAGTAGGGGTTCAAATACTTATTTCACTCAATGAAATGCAAATGAGTTTCTATCTTTTATTTAAAGTTATTTTTTCGATTTTCCTTTTGATGTGCTATCTGCCACTGTTAAAATAAACCTACCATTAAAATGATACTGTTCTGAGACTTTTCATTTCTTTGTCATTGGACAAACTTACAAAATCAGCAAGGGGTCAAATAATTATTTCCTCCACTGTATGACTGACAGTTGCTATCAAGATCTGGATCAGGGGAACTTAGTTGGAGTTGTTTTCATAGATTTTAGTGCAACATTTGATCTGAAAAATCATGATGTTCTTTTAGCCAAATTAAAACATTTTTAGGACTGTCAACTAGGTCCTTGTTTTGGATCAAAGACTATCTGACAGGAGTCAACAAGTTTTTTATAACGGTTCTTTTTCTAAAAGGTGTGTGGTCAACTGTGGCTTACCTCAGGGAAGTTCTCTGGGCCCTATTTGTTTTCAGTTTATACTAATGACCTACCGTATGCTTTAAAACAGGCTTCTATCATTATGTATGCTGATGACTCCACTATGTTTTAGTCAGGTTTTAGTGTTAGCGAAATATCAAGAGTTCTCGAAATGGAAATTAATTTACTCACTAAATGGGTTAACAATAACTACATGATATTAAATGTTAAGAAAACAATGTATGCTTATCTGGAGTAAACAGAGGTTACACAGTAAACCTCAGCTTATGCTCAGAATAAATAGCTCTGTACTATGGAGCAAGTTACTCAGATCAAGTTATCAAGTATTACAGTAGATCATCATCTCTCATGGTCGTATCATATAGATAATATAGTGAGTAAATGGGTAAA
>SSNR01000355.1:374243-392557 GCA_006937965.1 Callopanchax toddi
ATCGTTTTACTGCACAGAAAAACCTCCGGGAGCACATTACTGCAGTTCAACTGATACAGGACTACGTTTCTGTCAAAAACCTGAAAATAGAGAAAACATGGCGGAGCCCTGGTCATGAGGGACTCTCTGCTCTGACTCTGGAGGGATTTTATGTATAAAAAATGGTGAAGTCAGTTATTTCAGGAGCATTTCTGACACCTGTAAGGACACTGATCTGAGGTGGAACGATCAGGTCTACCAGACAGAAAACACCTGTCAGTCTGGAGGAAAAGGAAGAGGTTTTATATATATATAGTGATTAAAATACTTTTCTTAACAGTAATTAGCTTAAATAAAGTTACAATTACTGAACAAGGGTCAGAAAGAAACAGCAAACTCCAGCTGGATGTAAGAAATATTAAAAACTGTCACCATTACAGGAAGAGATTTAATCAAATATTAATAAATGATGCTAATACTTAAATCCAGATGAGGTTTTAGATTTGTTTAAACTTTTTAAAACTCTTCCTCAGGGACAGAAAGTTCTTAGGAGAAGTCTGTGGAAGCCATTCTGATAGTAACTGAAGGAACCAGGTCATGGATTGAAGCGGATCAGATGAGCTTCCTATAAAGACTGTGTGTGTGTTGACACTTGGAGTTGGGTAAGGAGCTCACTGGTCCCTGAGGGGCTCAGAGTCGAGCCACCTCTCCATCACACTAAAAGGGCTAGTGTCAAGGTGATTCGGACATCTGGTCAGGACTCCTCCGTACGTCCTTCAGGCGAAGTGCTTCAGACATGTCCGTCCAGGAGGGAGGAGGCTCTGGGTGTAAAAAGCTGCAGAGATTATGCATCCCGATTGGCTTGGGAACGCTTTAGTGTCCTCTTGGGATAACTAGAGGTGACCCTGGACAGCCCTGATTGAGACTTCTGCCCAAATGACCCAGAACCATAGAGGGGTCAGAGAATGGAGAGCTGCACCGGATTTAAACCTTTATCTGAAAACCACATTCAAGATTTTCACCATAAAACTGAGACGCTGTAGAAACATGTCCAGATTCTGTGTGAGGAGGTCTCTCAGCAGCTAATAATCTTTATCTGAACACCAAACTGCTCCTAATGCTGCTCAGTCTGACACGTTTAAACCAACAACCCAGAGACCGTCTCACCTGGCTGCAGGAAAAACACGCCGGTTAAAAACAAAATCAATGCACCCGATTCAGAATCTGTGACTGTTTCTGAGGGGACTTTAGTACCAAACATGGACCAGAGCTTAACTTCACTCTACTGGAATGAAAGTCAAATATTCGATTTAAATGAAAGTGTCAGACCTCCCCTCTGATGCATCTCATTTACCACACAGTAAAAAGCATTAGAAACAGACTGTACGGAGCTCTGGGACACAAAAACATCAGGACAGGACGTTTTAGCTTCTCTCCATGTGGCTAATCACCCCACTGACATGATCTACTCACAACACGCGAAAGAAAGCGAGAGGGAGGACAAAAACAGAAACACCACTTCAGTTTAAAGAGAGGCCGAACATTCTCCAGGATTTCTCCTGAGCTGGACCGGACTGACAGGAGCAGAGAGGACGGAGACACGTTACCGTTTTGAACGGCCTCATCTTTCCAGCGGGGGGAGCATCTCTCTGCTGGCTCTAAAACAGATGAGAGAAACTTTAGATAACAACCAAAAAAAAAAAAAAAAAAGGAAAAAAAAAAGCAGTTCCTTATTTAAACAAGAGAGGGAGAAATAAGCTGCTTTAATGTTTAAACCAACAACATTCAGAGACTAAAGTCATAAAACTGGAAAACAGCAGCATCACAAACATTAGTCTGTTGTTGTTTTGTAGTTGTTGGTCTTAAGGTGGAACAGCAAGCGAGGGGATTGGGTTCATTTCCTCGAGCGATACACGAGAGCTTTTATGTGTTTAGTTCAATAACATATGTGCCGGATCAGAGGTGTTAGTGGGACGGCTAAATCCGCACGTGACAACCAATTTACCTCGTACATTATCTCTGTTGACTAAATGCACCGAGCGGCACATACTGTCCTGCCTGTCCACTTTAAGAGACAATCTGTTAGCGAGTTGCAACCCATATGTCCCGACCAGGGCCGGGTTCTGCAGGTCCAGGTCTGTTTTAACACCAGGAGGGAGTGCTGCTCGCCCACTCTCAGGAAATTCATGCAAATTAATGAGTACAAATATTTAACTGGGGTGTTTTTCAAGCTTTTCAAGCTGCATTCCAGCTGAGCTTTCTGTTCAATTAGCAATTAAAAATATAAAAACCTTAAATTTAGCACAACTTTAATTTATTATACACGTATTTAGCAGAATTGTTGTCATTTATAGTGAGGTATTTAATGTTTTTGATGAGATTTTAAAGCAGCATGGTGTTAGAATGTTAGAAGTTTGATCTAAAGTGGGTTAGAAGTGAACTCATCCCTCCAGATGTTTTCTGTCATCAGTGGAAACTTCTGACCCTACCAGAGACAACGCACCGGCTCTGAAACCCACGGTTCTGTGTCAAACAACATGTTAGGAGTGCACTTTTAAAGGCTGCATGGGTCTTTTACTTCCTATACAGTGAAACATCCGACACAGCTACTCTGCTGTGACCTACAGGCCAAATTCAACAGTTTAAAGTGGCTTTGAGTATCAGAGGATGAGGAGCAGGGAGTGATGAAGAGGAGAGGCCTCCAGATTCTGCTGCTTTGTTTCCTCGACAGAAAGAAAAGAGGTCCCAGCTCAGAGCCGGTCAGCTGATTTCTGTTCTCCATGGCTCTAAATGGACTCTAATGACACAACTTCATTTATTAAAGTGAAGGAGATAAAGACGAGGTGGAGGGTTGATTTTATTAGGTAAGCCTCAGAAAGAATCCTGAGCTTTTAAAGGTGAGCAGCAGCAAAAGTCTCAGACGAGTCCCGACTTCATTGATCAGATCCAGGAAGTGGTCAGAGTCCTCGGTCCTGTTTGGGTCTGTGGTTCATTCTGACAGAGTCAGGACTTACAGGAAGCACGGAGCGCTCGCTCTGAGTGGGAGGATTTAGGAGCATCAGCCTGGACATCAGACAGGAATCGTCTCATGTTGGTTCAGAGACGCGAGACGTGTCCCGTTATGAGGACTTCATCTCTAATGGACCTTGGGGGTTTGTGAACGCGGCCATGTGTTGTGTATGGGGGCGCTCAGGGTCAGAGTCTCACCTGACATACTGGAGGGGTTTAGGGCCAGGAGGTCATCCTCGCTGCCTCGTCAGACATCTGGGTACCTGTCTGTCAGAACACAGAGCCACCAGTCATTAGTCATGCTCATCCACAAACACCATCACAGCTCAAAACAGGAACACGTCTACGCTGTCAACACCTGCAGTCACATGTAGCCCAAACAGCTGACTCATGGGGGTTCGCTGATGCTGAAGGATGTAATCAGATTTGATTTTTGTTGTTAAAACGTTCCTGTTTCCATCTCAGGTGAAACCTGAGGATGTGGTTAGTGTGGAGTCCAAATACCTACTGGAATCTTTCACTGGTTTTAAAGCTTCTGCTGCATGGTTTCCCTGTGTATGGCGCCATCTGGTGGCTGAATGTGGCATAACACCCTTCCAGCTGCTTTTTGTTCTCCTCCACCGGCTCTGCTCTGAACCGCCGTGGTTAAAGGTTTAAACACCAGCGGTGCTTTTCCGCCTCGGTGTTTTAGATCATTCTCTCCTTACTGAAGTTTCAAAGGTCTTTTAATAATAATTACATGAAGCGAGTCAGTATTTTCTGTGTTGGTTCTTCCTCTTCTAGACCTCCGAGTTCACCCTGACATGACATCAACCAGCCTCTGGTCCAGATCCTGACTGATGGCAGCTCATTTTTCACCATAATTATGTGGTAACATCAATCAGCCCTTTACATCATATTCTAGATGATGTACCTGTAATTATTAACATACGCCTCATCCTTCAGACTGCTGAACAGAAGAACTGAATGAGAAGAGAAGAGTTATGTGTCCATAACACAGCAGACACAAAGTTTTCAGGCAGATCAAACATGGAGTCTGAAGCAATTATAGCATTTTTCTAAGAAGACAAGTGATCTGATGTAGGTTTCTAACAAACGACTGAATGATCCTTCTGTGGCCTGTTGGCCTCGGAGCGTGCATGAGAGTGTGAGGTGATAGTGTGTGTTTCTGGTGGGGGA
This sequence comes from Callopanchax toddi, assembly GCA_006937965.1. NCBI lineage: Eukaryota > Metazoa > Chordata > Actinopteri > Cyprinodontiformes > Nothobranchiidae > Callopanchax > Callopanchax toddi. The sequence goes on from SSNR01000355.1 coordinate 378,411, forward strand.
GAGGGTTGGACTTTGCTTTTATTGAAGATAAAAACTGGAAACAGCTGGAGGAGCACATTGATCTCAGAGGACCTGGGTATTAAAATACTTGAATGCTGCAGCGAAGCACTTTAAAAATACTTCTTTCACTGTATAATGTCAATACAGTAGAAAGAAACGTAATTATATTACTTAAACAAATCAAACCTGTCTGTAATTTAAGGACAAATTAAGGGTAATGCGTGACTTCTGAACTCAAAGGTTTAAAACCTTCCAGACTGAGGATCTGGTCTCTGATCACATGACGACAAACGGAGCTGCAGCTGCTGGTTAATCCAGCAAGTCTTCAAAGGACTCATCTTTTACGATGGAAACAAGACACATCATAAAAAACTGTTTTATCTCTGTCAGGATCTTTAAAATCTATAAGTCAGGAGTTCATAGAGAGTAAGAGTCAACATGTTGTCAGTGGCGGCCCGTCCATAGGGGGCGCTAGGGCGCCGCCCCACCAGTCCCAAGAGGAAGAAGAAGAGAAATAGTGATCACAAAATATAAAAAACTAACATGAAAATAAAACTAAAGGAGCCATCCATTATATATACAATAAGTGCTGTGTATAATCTGCATTTAGGTGTAGTTTAGAAAACGTTTTCTCACAAATTTTTACCAGACCGATAGGTCCTGTTTCTCTGGGATCTACTGTGCATGTCTGGACCGGACGCCGTCCAGAGACACCGCATTGTTTTCTGCTCCTGGCGCATGCGCACTGGAAATCATCCTTAATGCAAAAGATAGGAGACCGATCGGGATGCAGTTCATAGCGTCCCTGACATGCGCACAACGGCACAGTCAAAACCGGAGAATTAATGCTTATTATTTAAGTATTTACTTTAGTTTTTATCATTAATTATGGCACTGTAACACACTGATAAGTCATAAGTGATTACAAATAAAGTAAAAAAATAGAAAAACGTATAGAATGACTTAGACCGGATGTTGACCCGGAAGCTCTATAGAGCGATCGTTTGCTCCTGCCTGGCAGCAGACGGGAGTTAAAACTGGAGAGAACTAACTAACAAAATGGATATTTATTCAAAGAATCCTTCTTGGCAGCTTGTGACAAAAAGCCGTTTTATTCCATGGGTCCTGATTTCATCAACTCCATGGTGAGTGACTTTGTTTGGTTTTTCTTTCGTTTTATTTATATGTCTCGCCGATTTTTGCTATTGAAAATGCCTATCAGCAAATGGCAGAGACCTACTGTTTTGTGGATTTATACCTTAAATAGCGACACGTCTTTGTAGCCGAATATTAGAGGGACATGCATACTGTTGAATGAATGTTGGTTCATGTAGTTTAGCCCATCTTGAGGCGCTGTATGACACTTTTAATCAAAAACGAACAGCGCTCTATGGGAGTTTTGTATGAGTGGTCTAAAACCATAATTTTACTTATTTTGATGAGACTTATCAGTGGATTTGACTTTATTTTGTTGTTAATTCACTTCATTAGTTGAGCTGATTGTCATGACTTGCTTGGTTAGTGGTTGTTGTCTGAATTGTAACATTAATGATCTGACTGTGTTAGTTAGAGACGGATTTATGTGTTTGTGGTGTCAGCAGAAAAATAATTGTGAATATTAAGTTGTGTTTCTGACCTTGTGTAGGTCAGGTTAGTTTTTCCTTGAAACTCCTACTTCTGTTGTGACCACATTGTGGTTGTTTTTTATTTTTATTTGTATCTGATTATATTGATATTATTCTAAGGTCTCCTTATGAAGACTTTATGATTTCTTTACTGTCTGATGTGTAGAATTAGACCTAACAGCTCCACATTGTTAGAGAACTGGTGGTAGAGATTTTTACCAGCAAAATATTCAGTCAGATGAAAATATTTTGCTTCATTCCTGCTCTAGTGGTGATGATATGTGATTATTTGCGCATCTGAAAACTGATTTGTAAAAATATGCCCCACCCCAAAAAAAATGTCACCAGCCGCCACTGCATGTTGTGTCGATCCAAACACCTCACAGCCTCTGCTGCTGCTTGGGGACAACAAAGTTCCATCCTCTGACTACAGAATGGTTTAGATCTAATGACTCGCTGATAAAGGATAAACTAAGGGTTCACTCTGTAACTCAGCCACAAGTTGCTCCAAACCCTCACTGTCAAAAGGCTCAAAAAACTGAAAATGTGAAAAGCATTACCGCTTTTATAATTCCACTGCACTGGAAAAACAGCTGGACTGAAAAGCATGATGGGAAACTAGGCCTGGGTTTACTGCTTTTTCCCCCTGGAGACCATTTCACATCCAGACAACAGCTGGAAGGCCTGAAGGCTGCTGTGACGCAGACCAACGCAGCTCCAAAACGTCTGGATGGAATAAAGACGACGATGAACGGCAGGACAAAAACAAACAACAAAACATGGAGTGGTGTTCAGATGGACTGAAGAAACAGAGGTGAAGAGCACCGTGGGACGGCGTTGATAAATGACTGATAACAAGTGTCTGTTCTTATAAATACCTCAGATCAGAGCTCTCCAACTGTCTGAGTAAAGAGTCTGAAGAACAGCTGGATCCAACGACACCAGATGTTCATCCATTCGTCTGACAAACCATCTGGACACAACTTTTATTAAACGCTTTACACAAGGTTCCTTAAAGGATTAGAATCCATCCATTCACCCGTCTGCCAGTCCATTTACCCATCAATCCATCCATCATCTATTTATCTGTCCATCCACCCACACAGCCCCGGTGCCACGGGGGGCCGTGCCCACCCACTCAGGTATCTGGCCTGAACAAGACAGTTTACCGCCAGTATAAATTAAGTTACAATGCAATGTATTGACCAAAGATGGGTCTATTCTCGGTAAAAGCTGTGATTTCCTTAACTTTTTCCCGCCATTAAATGCATCCCCATGCCCATGCCGGTGAAAGTGAAGCTTAAAACCATCCGTCGGCGCTGCAGCGAGTCATCGTTGTGTCCTTGGGCAAGACACTTCACCCAACTTGCCTACTGGTGGTGGTCAGAGGGACTTGGAAGGGCGCCGGTGCATGGCAGCTCCCGCCTCTGTCAGAGTGTCCAAGGGCAGCTGAGAATACAATGTAGTTCATCACCACCAGTGTGTGAATGTGAGTGAGAATGGGTGAGTGACTTTTCATGTTGTACAGCGCTTTGGGGAGTGTTCAGCACTCTAGAAAGAGCTCTATAAATACAAGCCATTTACCATTTACCATCGTAAATGCAGAGGCCTCGGAGTCGGTAGAGAAGCACCTTACTGCCTCGAAACGCAGAAATAGTGACAGAATTACAGCTGGGGGCACAATGTGTCTCTCACTGAGCAAAAAGATCTGAGTCCCTTATTAAACCCCCTGCATTAAAGGGTCCATAACAGAAAGACGAGGAGAGAGACAGAAGAGGAGGAGCCAAAAGACAGAGAGACTGGTGTGTCAATCTGAAAATCTATACGAAACACTATTATCACAGTATTAAACAGTTTTAATATATAAAAGAAAAGTTTTTCTTAACTTTGCCTTTATTTTCTATTAATGATCAAATCCTTTAAGGCAGTGGTCAGCCAAATCCGGCCGCGACCCACGTTTCCGGCCCTCTACGGACTTTCTGTTTTTTCTTACGTGTTAGTGCACTTCGGCCTGCCCGGTTCCTAAACAGTAGCATATAAACACATAATGAAAGCTGCTTTGGGCCAGGTATCAAACCCACACTCTCCCACATTGGAGTCAATGTCAGTAACCACTTGACTATGGTGTCTGTTAGGAAAGCACTGAAGTTATAATGGTTATAACCTTTTTTCCCAGCTTTTCCAGGTTGACACATTGAGAATAAGATTGAGTTACATTTATATTTTAAATATGACAAACAACTGCTTTCACAGTAGCAAGATGATTGTATCTGTACATCATCAGCTCTCTGCCTTTAAAATCATCTTCTATGTGTCTTTTTACTTTGAGCACCGACAGCTCTGCACTGCCTACCCAGCATGTACCCCCCCCCCCCCACATGCACGCACCCCTCACCTGCAAAAACGCCTGTAATAATTGCATGTGGCCCTTATGGTTTTTAGTTGATGACAGTTGGTTTTATTTGGGTGGGGCGCATTTTTGCAAGTCAGTTTTCAGATGCACAAAAACCCATATCTCACCACTAGAGCAGAGAATGAAGCTAAATGGTTTCATCTGACTAAAAATGTTGCTGGTAAAAATCCCTACCACCAATTCACTAACAATGTGGCGCTGTTAGGTCTAATTCTACACATCAAACAGTAAAGAAATCATAAAGTCTTCATGAGGAGATTTTAGAATAATATCAATATAATCAGAAACAAATAATAATAAAACAACAACCACAATCTGGTCACAACAGAAGTAAGAGTTTCAGGGAAAAAACAACCTGAAACACAAGGTCAGAAACACAACTTAATATTCACAATGAAGTTTGTACAGTTTTCTACTGAAAGCACAAACTCTGCTGATAAAACACTGGTTCTCAGCAGCACCAGGTCATGTCTGTAAGTGAGAACATGTTCTCAAACATTTTACCTGGTAAAATAAAGGTTGAATTAAAAAAAGATCCTGAACATGAAAATGTATTTCTTTTAAATCCTGAAGGTGCACAGTCACACAGCTTAGATTCAGCAGCAAGAGGTGATGGAAACCAGCTGAACTGAGATCAGGTGACACCAAATATCTAGCCTCATCATGTCATGACTGAAATAAACTAATGTTCAGTGCATGACAGCCTGAATCAGCCTGGTCTGATCAGGTACCGGGTCGGACCGGTCTGTCTGACCCGGTCCGACCCGGATCTGATCTGAACCAAACCGGTCCAAAATGACCCGGTACCGGACCTGCAGGACCCGTTTGAACTCTAACAAACCAAAAAATGACTCACCAACTGTTGAGTTGATTAAATCAGGACACATGGAATCGATCCTCAGGGTTATCACAAAGCTGTCAAGCAGGAATCTTTGAAAAAATTATCATTTTTAGCTTCCTCCATGAGAGAAACTCCCTCTCCATCTGAAAGCTACTGTAGCTTCCGGGTTATGTCCTGATCTGAGCCGGTTCTCCTGGGTTCTCCGGTCTTGTTCTGCACGTGCTACAGACGCTATACCTGTGCGCCCCAATGCTCACCTATGTCTTGTATTGAAGGGACACCAGTGCACATGCACCAGTTACACAGTAGGTCTATTGTAGGTCTATGGTAAAGATTCATGCGCCCGTGACATGTGCAGAAGAATCAGGAATTAAACCACACGACCATTCGATCTGGTAAAAACAGTTAAAGAACAGTTTAAAACTACACCTAAAGGCAGATTATACACAACACTAACAGTATAATGGGTTAGTATAGTATAATATGTTTAGCTTAATTTTCATGGTTCTTTAAAAACTATTTTGTGAGTCTAATCTTGTTCTTCTTCCTCCTCCTGTGAGACCGGTGGGGCGGAGCCCTAACGCCCCCTATTGATGGGCCGCCACTGGGTTTTAGTAAAGTTTAACTGAACTGATTTCATATTTTTTAACCAGAAGAGAGAAAAGAAAAAATGGAGAAAACAGAATAACAGCATTGGAGAGCTGAGAAGTAAAGGACTGAAAGATCACTGAGACACATGGACATAATGGGGGGACATGTCCTCTGCACTTACTTAAACGCAGTTTAGAGCCCTGTAGTTTTTACTGTCTAAAAACATAGTTACACAATATTAAATGGATACTGGCTGTTGTTTTTAGGTGGAAGTTTAATAAATAAATAAATAAACATATACATACATACATACATACATATATATATATACATACATACATATATATATATATATATATATATATTAGTGCTGTCAGTCGATTAAAATAAATTAACTAATTAATCGCAAATTTGAAAGAAATTAATCGCGATTAATCACATTTAATTGCTTCTTTTCAGAAAAATGAAATTACATGCAGTTTACAATGTCCAACCAAGAAATATGCCAAAATGTTTTTTAAAAATCATTTTTAAATCTTTTATAATTGATGAAAAAATGCATTTAAATTGCATTTCAGTTCAAAACAGTTGAAAAACAAAAATTCCTGACTAAAACTGGACAGACCCTAAATACAGTACTTTATAAATCTATTTGTTTATTTTATGTACAATTTCAGAAGGGTATTGTTTTAAAATAATAATAAAAGATTTCCAACATGTGTAAACACTATGAGGGAATCATTTTTTGCAGTGTTCAACCTGACCCACGGTCTGCATCGTTTTCAATGAGGGGTCCGGGTCAGGTCTCTATAGACTAGTCTGGGAATGGGATCGCCTCAGTTCGGTACTGGTTTTACTTTTCAGATGGGATAGGGTCTGGGTTCGTACCGAGCCGAACTGACACCTCCGTCCGCTCGGACCTCTGTGTCAGACCGGGACTAGATCCTTAACATCTGCTCACTGCTGAACTGAACCGAACTGGACCGTACGGCGAGAAAGGAGCAGGAATAAACCTTAAAGACTAGAGACCGTCCAGTTTCACCGCCGGTTACTTTCAGTTTTCACGGTGGAAGGAGCAGAGAGTTGAGATCCTTTACTGGGTCGACAGGTGAACAGAGTGACCTGATGACATCTGAGGAGCGGGTGGGAGGGAGGACACGGTCTGCGACGGGAGCTGCAGGAAATCTGATGCTGACAAGCTCTCCGCCTGACTTCAAACACAAGTTGTGTTAATTTCGTTAATTTTTTTAAACGCGTTATGTCTTCCAAATTAATTAACGCAATTAACGCGTTAAATCTGACAGCACTAAATATATATATATATATATATATATATATATATATATATATATATATATATATATATATATATATATATATATATATATACTAGGGGTTGAACGACTTGCTATTTTTACAAGTCGACTACCAAGAAATAAAAGTCAAGTCGACTTCGACTGATCGTTGATGACGTCATACATACGGCGTATACAGGACGGCTTTATAAAACCTGACAGGCTTTATTGCAAAAATGTATTTTTATGCCGACAACAAACAGCTGAGAGAGATCAGTTGTTTTAGGAGCACTTTGGTTTTAATATCAAGTCTTTAGACTAAAATGCTGATTAGTTTTAGTCACATTTTAGTCAGGTTTATATGCAAAACAGTTTTAGTCTGACTAAAACTACAGTTAAGTCACTTTAGTCAGTTTTAGTTTTAGTCAGATTGTGGTCTATTGTTCGGCCATAATCATAACAAAGACATTCGCTATTTAATGAATAAAATCACTCAAAGCTTGATAGCAGAGCCATTAGCTCGTTAGCTTAGCCGTTAGCACATCGGAGGTTTGAATGGGCTGAATAGCTCCGCATTTTTAGTAAAACAAGAGATAAAGAAAGCAAAGACTCACCCTTAAGTTGATTAAATAAGGACAATCGATTGGCAAGGGCATCAAAAGCTGCCAAGAAGTATTCTTTGAGTAAATATCAATTTCAATAGCGCAGCGCCAGACCGGAACACATCAAAGGAAACCGAACGAAACCCCTTCAAAATAAAAGTTCACGTGATCAGCGAAGAGTCGACCTTTGGTTTAAAAAGTCACTACAGCTCACAAATGTCGACTTGTCGACTAGTTCGTGCAACCCCTAATATATACATACACACATATACACACACACACATACTGCCCCCCTGACAACAAGCTTGGCCCCCTGCTAAGTGCTGAACGTTTTAGAAGGTGCCCCTTTAACAAAGCAGCTGTCCCCAGCCTGGCCCCCCTCTAGTGTTGGTCTAGAACCGCCACTGGCTGTTAGCCACTGTTAGATTTCCTCTCAGGTAATCATGGTAAACTTGGGTCCTACGGCTTAACGTGGCAGGAAACTCTGAGGATAAAATTATATCTGGTGGACAAAAATAAAATGAGCTGGACTTCAACATCAGATAACTGAGAACTTTTATTTAATCTGATCCTTTATTAAGTTATTATTTATTTATTACTAAAGTGTAATCCCACGCAGATGGTTAAAGATGAAACTTACAGCAGACATTCAGAACATCTGGCTGCTGAAACCATTTAACTGAACTCTGATCTCACTCTCACTAATACAGACTCTTTGATTGGTTCTGAAACATGTCCTTCATCACTGGAGTAAATCATCCCCTGCTGTAACACTTCCAGCAGATTAAATCCCGTTTACAAGCCTTACTGTTAGATCAGGTTGTTGACAGAGAGAATGAGGTGTGTGGGGACGTTTACTGAGTATTGATCTGCTGCTGATCTGTATGAACACTTCAAAAGCAGGATACACGATGTTAGGGATCACAGCAAGTGTCCCACAGCCACAGGGTGTCATGAAGCTCCTCAGAGCATCACTGACCAGGGCTGAGCGACCTGCTGACACACATCTACAGGAGTGTTACTGGAGCTCTTACAACTGTATTTTCCAGGTGACCTTTCCTGTCTTCACCTGTTAAAACCTTTTAAAATGTGAAGTTCATTGTCGATTGTTAACGCTACAACAATTTCCTTTAATTATTATGTAATGATATCACAACAATAATAAAGAGAAATGAAGGAATCAAAGTTCTGCCACCTGCAGTCTTAGGATTTGATGCAGCAGGTTAATTAGGTCTCCATTTAGTCACAATCTACCAGCTCCCCTAAAGTCTCACGTTTCTCACTGACCTGTAGACACGAAATCAGATGGGTCTAGAGGACTATGGGATCATTTTGTTTGGCAAATTTCTTGAACACATTCAAACTTCCAGCATCCTGATAAGGAATGTCTGCAGCCAAACGAGGGAACGGAGAAGCGTCAGATCATTTGAGATGTTTGTGATCTGTCACCAACAGTCACAGCCCTCAGCATAACATTCAAACGGCTGACCCAAGAGAAGAAAACGTTGCTGTTATGGAACTTTAAAAACAGGCAGCTGAACACCTTAATCTATAAAAACAAAACACAAATCAGCTGTGTCACCGTCCACCCAGACAGGAAGGATGAGTTTAACCTGATACACAGATCACAGATAGCTGGGCATCACTCAGCAGCTACACCTCACGCTTAGAGGAGGCATTTCAGGACAACCTGATTTCATCTCACAGGAGGTCCACAGATGGCAGTTTATCCAGAAAGGAGGAAAATCATACAGCTCACTGCTCTTTGTGCCTCTCTGCTTGACATTAGTGTCCCAAATAAACAAAAGTGACAGTAATGGACATCCACTACAGGCGCAGAGCTGCAGCAGCAGGGAACACGTCGCCCTAATCTACATGTTACCAGTTCATTAGGCTTCTGTGTTGATCTGCTTGACTGCCTGCTTCAACCGACTATAAATAAAGAAACAGAGAAAGACAGAGAGAAGGAGAGAGGGTGTGTGTGTGTGTGTATGTGTGTGGGCTGAACTTCCAGCTCTGCTTGGACAGACTTCTTTAATTTTTTAATCCGTCTGTCTTTGCAGGGGTTTCAGGACAGTTTGCTGTGATGTTTTCAGTCAGGTGAATGTAATGTCACCCACAATGCATTGTGAGAATATCCGCCATGTTGTCAAAGGCACAAACAAAACAGCATTTATCTAGGGAACATGCTAAAAAGTCAGGGAGAGATTTATTTAATAAAAATGTAAGGAATGGTAAATGTCCTGTATATGGAGCACGTTCTAGAGCGTTCTCCACTCCCCAAAGCGCTGTACGACATGAACAGTCACACACACATTCACACACACATTCACACACTGGTGGTGATCAGATCCATCGTAGCCTCAGCTGTCCTGGGACACACCGACAGAGAATAAGAAAACAATACTGTTGTATCTGTTCAAGATTAAAAGCAACAATTTCATTATTTCGTTCAAACATCACCTTAGTGTGTTGATTTGAAATGTGCTATAAAATATTTCATATCAACACGTTTAAAGGCTGGGTAACTTAGAATTAGAGCATATAGTACCTTTATAAAGTATTCATACTCTTTTCCACGTTTCACTTTACAACCATAGATCAACACACACTATTATTGTGACAAAGAAGGAAAGTGGTTTTGAAGATATTTAACAAATAAAACCCTGAAACGTGTGGTGTTCATACTCAGGCCCCCGAGTCCGGTCTTGAAGGGCCACCTTTCACTACAGCTGCAGGTCTGTTGGGGTTTGTCTTCTGGGTTTTGTCCATTCTTCATTGTTAGACAGGTCCAGCTCAGTGAGAAGATGCAGAGCGTCAGTTTAATCTCACCACAGACCCTCCTCAGTAGGTCTGGACTCTGACTGGGTCATCCTAACACATGGATCTGATTTGTCTGGCTGGATGTTCAGGGTCGTCGTCCTGCTGGAAGGTCAACCTCCGCCCCAGTCTCAAGTCTTTTGCAGCCTCTAACAGGTTTCCTTCCAGCACTGGTCTGTGTTTAGCAGCAACCAGAGGAAAAGCCTTCCCACAGCATGATGATGTCACCACCATGGTCCACAGTGTTCAGGTCTAGGTTGATGTCACACACAGCTCTTTGCATGGAGGACAAAAAGTTCCATTCTGGTCTCATCGGACCTCAGCACCTTCTTCCATGTCTCCTGTGTCCTCTACATGTTTGTGGTAACGTCCAAACAGGACTTCTTGTTGCTTCTTTCAGCATAAAAGCCAGATTAGTGAGTCAGGGATCCTACAGGTTTCTTCAAGTCAAATTCAAGTCTTTTTAAGATAATTTATATAAAAATGTAATACAGATTTTACTGCCCATTTCACAGGTGTTGACGTAGAAAGAAGAAAAACCAGGATGAACATTAGCATAGCGTTTCAACAGCTCTCTTGTTTACTGTAGCAATGTCCTGGGAAGACAAGGCATAAGGATTATACCCGACAGGAGGGGTGAGAGCTCTGAGACGTGTTTGTGTAAAATAGCTAGCTAAACCTAGCTTGTTTGAAAATTACATAGAGCAGCTTTAATGCCTTCACGCCAACTGTACCTAGCTGAATCCTTTTGTTGCATACGGTACAAAAAGCCTCTAAAACATTGTTCTCCACTGGTTTTAACCAATGACAAAATGACTTTTTATCCCGCCACATTTTGTTACATTTACATTTCCCCATAGGCTAATCCTAGCATGAAATTGGTAGCTAGGTAGTGTAAATAAAATGTAAAAAGAAAACCTAACAGGTGTTGGTCAACCTTTCTTGTTGACATTTTCTTTGATTTTTCGTGCTTCTCCTTGACTTGTTGCTTGTGGTCCATGTCTGTGTTGTGTTTACCGTCTGTGGTTGCGGCGTCAGATATCTACGTTTAGTGACTGGGGAAAGCTCTACTGGTTCTACCACTCTTTGTTTAAGCTACGTTATTTAATTAGAATAATCATGAAATCTTTAAGGTGAAATGTGATATGTAGAAGTTACATACAGCACAGTTTAAGACCCAGATACCAAAATTTAGGACTTTTTCAAAGTTGCATAAGTCAATTTTTACTCAAACTATGGGACTTATAAAAGAAACGTAACAGAAAAATGTGGTAACTTTAAGCAAACTTTGAACATTGTGTAAGCACATTTTGGTGAAGTGAAATCTGGCAGAGCAGCTGGTGACATGAAAAATGTTGAATTTAGGACACAATTTCAGAATGTAGACCCTCAAACACACACAGAACCAACAGTCCCCCCCCATCCCGTCTCTGAACAGAATAAAAATGAAAATCTGAATGAAAATATGTTGCATTTTAGAATAATATCACATTATATTCATACAGACGTCTTCAGATTTAAATGGTGCTTTAACTGTGATCACTGAGACTTATGAATCCTGCAGTGACACTTCTGCTCAGCCAGTAGTCAGACTCCAGATGAATGGGGGAGAGATTTGAGAGATTTCTAGATTTATTGTCTGGATGATCGATCAGCTGATAGATTCTGTAGGTCATCCTATGGATCTATGCACTGAACTGGACCCAGTGGTAGATCAACAGAATCAGTAAAACCCGGTGTCATCGCTACAGCTTCTGACTGTTCTCAGGTTCCCTTCAACCAGTGAATTATCCAACAGGTTGACTGTTTGTTTGATAGGATGAACAACATGATGCTTCTTCCCCTTTGGATTAAATTAAATGTTTCTCTGAGATCCTGTAGATCTCTCTGTCAGTCTGACAGCGTTCACCTGCAGCTCTGACTCTGAGTTTCCAAGTCTTTGGGAATTTGATCGCCTATAAAACATTTTTCCATCCATCCCTCCACCACAAGATCCTTGAGTTTCAGCCTCTGTGAAATTACGTTTTCTAAACCTCTCTGTTGACACAATTTAATGTTAAAAGCCCCAAATCCCAAAATGTTATGATTTATTACCATTACTTACTACTACTTTCAATTGGATTTTGGCAAATAACATTACTCCCCCCTCTTGGCAGGAGGCGATAATTACAGTAATACTAAAACCATCAAAAGATAAAGAGTTTTGCCAAAATTATAGACTGATATCAATTCTAAACACAGACTATAAACTATATACTAATATTATAACAAATCGACTTAAATCCTTTCTACCTGACCTGATAGATGAGGACCAATCTGGCTTTGTGGTGGGAAGACAAACTCATGATAATATTAGAAGAACACTACACATTGTGCATAGAATACATACAAATAAAATACCTTCTGCATTGGTAAGCCTTGATGCAGAAAAGGCATTTGACAGGGTAGACTGGGGTTTCTTATATTCAACACTGGAGAAATTTGGGTTTAATACAAAATCGATTAATTGCATTAGGTCAATTTATAAATCACCCACGGCTCGTGTAAAGGTTAACGGATCACTATCAGAAAGATTTCATTTGGAGAGAGGAACTAGACAGGGTTGTTGCCTCAGCCCTGCCCTATTTGCATTATATATTGAGCCCTTGGCAACCGATGATTAGACAGGACACCATAATAACAGGGGTAAAAATAAAAGGACGAGAACATGTAGTGAGTCTCTTTGCAGACGATGTATTAATCTACTTAAATGATCCAGCTAAAACCTTTACACGTCTAATTAAAAATTTAGAACAGTTTGGTCTTCACTCTGGTTATAAACAGGTTCTTATGTTTAATTGCTCTCCAACTCAAAAACTCAAAGAATTAGAAATAAAATGGGATGCTAAGATTCTAACCTATTTGGGAATAAAAATATCTAAAAAATTAATAAATTTATACAAATGTAATTATGAAGAACTAGATCAAAATATAAGAAAAGACATAGATAGATGGTCCACCTATCCAATGGGGTTTCACGACAGGATTACTGTGATAAAAATGAATATTTTACCACGTTTTTTATTCTTGTTCCAGTCCCTTCCAATTAACATACCAAATTCACAATTCATCAGTTGGGATAAGCTTATCTCCAGGTTTATTTGGGAAGGAAAAAAACCGAGAATACGCTACTCAACCCTCCAGTTACCAAAAGAAAAAGGGGGAAGAGCTCTTCCAAATTTAAAGGAATACTATAATGCAGTACAGGTTTGTCCACTAGTTCAATGGTGTAATCCGAGGTGTGTAACTTGCTGGAAAAATATTGAATTATCAGGTAATAAAAGCCCTATTCAAACTTTGATAGGAGAAAAAAAGATTATGCCCATTAAGGAGAAAGAAGTACTTGAATTGGACCCCATTACAACATTTGCTTTAGAAAACTGGTATAGTATTTGTAAACGACTAAAATTGGGAAAGGAACTCAGCTTATTGAGATAGGTTGGATGGGATGATAAATTTGAACCGTGGAAAAGAGATGACACATTTAAGCAGTGGGCAGGAAGAGGTATGACTGCTATATGCAAAATAATAAAGAATGGGGAAATTATTAGTTTTCAAGAAATGAAAGATACATACTACTTACAGAACCAGGATCTGTTTAGATATCTACAGATGAGAGATTATTACAGTAAAGAAATTAAGAAAGGAGAAGAGGAAATTAGTTCAATTATTAAAGTGTTTACGCAGACGTATAATGGGGAATTAACTAAGAAAATATCAAGGTTGTATAAAAGTCTAATGCAATCCAAAAATCACTCCAGCCTTTATGTGAAAGTCAAATGGGAGAAGGAGCTGGGTGAAGACATCACAGAGGACACGTGGGATTACATGTGGAAGGACCATCTAAATACTACTCACTCACAAGAATGGAGACATTTTACTTGGAAGAACCAAATTCGATTTTTTATTACCCCTAAAATT
>SSNR01000355.1:392567-408637 GCA_006937965.1 Callopanchax toddi
AATTATGTTGGAGATTATGTGGCCACATAAACCCTGATCACACGCACGTCTTCTGGAGTTGTACGAACATTCGATCCTTCTGGAATGAAATTCACTCAGCTCTTTGTCAGATCTTGGGATATCAGATACCATTATCATGTAAAGTGCTGTATCTTGGTTATATTCATGGTACAGTAGTTAAAGAAGACCAATATTTAATTAAAATTCTGCTTGTTGCTGGGAAGAAAGCTATTACGAAAAACTGGTTTAAAGTAGATATACCTACAAAGAAACAATGGGAAAAAATAATAAATGAAATACAAGACATGGAGAGATTGACATATAAGGTTAGACTAAAGGAAGAACAATTTGAAACAGACTGGGAGAAATGGATAAACTATGTAATACATAATTGATGTAGAAATTTAAGGAAATCAATGTTTTTGAGGATGTTTCTCTGTCTGCAGGCCCCCCCCCCTTTATTTATTTTTCTTTTCTTTCTCTTGTTTTTATATTTGTTTTGATTTATGGCGTTATTAAGGGAGCAGTGGGGGATAATAGACCCCAGCCCATTTTTGTTTGATTAATCAGTATTATGAATGTTTATAGACTGGTTGAGTTTTCTAGCTGAGTGATTGTATAGTTTTTTCTTTAATTGAAAATAAAAAGTAAAAAAAAAAAAAAAAGCCCCAAATCCACCGATTTATGCATATGCAATTATTCATGAGGTACGTTGCACTGACCATATATGGCAGAATGTGGGTGTGCAGGAGGAGGGTTCTGATCCAAAAACAGCTGAGCACAGTTCTACGTCTGAGAGCGATTTATAAAGCAGAACTGTGTGGATCTGTGCGTACGCAGTTTTATAAATGAGCACCCAGGTCCTTAATGTGTGTGTATGTGTGCACTATGTGTGTCACTGAGCATCCACGGCCGTATTGTGCTCTCCTTAGCAGAACTGAAAGAAATAACAGAGGGGAAGAGCAAGGTGGGCGTGTCCATTTAGCATCATCTCATCCCAGGTTAGACGTCAGCTAGCTAGCCTGCTGCACTACCTCAGTATGCCTTTTGGTTTTCATGAATTAAAATAACTTTCCTGTACTTACATGTACACATCGTTGTATTGTCCCTCTATCACTTATTTGATCTCTATTCTTAATATCTGTATGCTGTGAGTGTGTCAAACCCAGATCTAACTCCTTGACTTTTAACACACTCTTGGCTGGTTCAGATTCAGAAAAGTTCAAGAGGTATGAATACTTTCAGGAGACACCGTCAGTCATCTGTTGACAAGGCACAGCTTCACATCTGACAACCGGTGTGTTTGCACCTCCAGTAA
This sequence comes from Callopanchax toddi, assembly GCA_006937965.1. Taxonomy (NCBI): domain Eukaryota; kingdom Metazoa; phylum Chordata; class Actinopteri; order Cyprinodontiformes; family Nothobranchiidae; genus Callopanchax; species Callopanchax toddi. Next base: position 393,886 of record SSNR01000355.1, read on the forward strand.
TATGGTGCTGATATGGTTGTTATGGTTACAGAGCACCACCAAGCAAAGTTGAAATATTAAAACCCTCCAACGTGTCTGAGTTCAAACAGCGATGTGAGAGACTCGTTACCAGGTCTCCCCTCTGTGCTGTGAGGACCAGGTTTACTGTTTACGGGTGGTTTGGATGCATTTGTTCTCTTCAGGAATTTAATGGCTGAATTTGTTTGCTGATCTGAAGCATTTTGTGAGAAAAAAAAAAAACAGAAGAAAAATCTAAGGGCCAAATGATTTTCCTCAGCTCTGTGTTGAAACCCTTTAAAATGCAGTAATAAGACATCAAGTTTTATTTACTGCTGTGTAATTAGAGGAAGATGGATGCAGCCCAACCTTCATTCCAAGTGCGGGTACTTGGTATATTCATAAAAGTATCAGATTACACTGAGGCATGTTTAAGCTGAAAGCAGGTTATTATGGATATTTAATTGATTCTTTGTTGACCTTTGCTGAAGTACGCAGGAACCCTGCAGAGCGTCCTCGCTGTGTTGGAAAACAGCAGAAGAGCTCCAGGCGAGCAGCTAGTGTGTCTCAGTCTAAAGGAATCCACTTTCCCGCTGAATGAGAAAACACTGAGCTCTGGCGCCGAGCCGGGACTTTATTCTGTGAAAGTTGTGTGTCTCGGTATTTATAGAGGGGTGTGGAGGTGGCTCTGGTCTTATGGCTTCACCACAACCATTCTCCTTCTACTAAAGTTCCTTGAAAAGCAAGTTGGATTATAGGTTCCTGTTCATTAAATAAAAAGCTTAAAAAAACATCAAAATATTGGTGGATTTATTATCACATGAACACATGAATGAATTAAAACCCAACATGATTTCAGGTGACTAGTTTTGCGGATGAAGAGGATTTTTTCTCCACCTGCTGTATCGAGTCCCCACCAGAGACACGCATCAGTAAACATGAAGGGGACTCGTCCGGACTGGAATGGTCGACTGGAATGACCTGCAGAAAACCCAAAAACTGGACACGTTGATCTCAAAGGCAGCTTTTCAAGCTGGGATCACAGAACATTTTAAAGATACCTGCTGCTGTCACTTAGACTGACACCTCATTTTTTATGGCTGCTCTTCTGATCTTGTGTTTATAAAATTGCTTTTGTGTGTGTGTGTTCATGATTTTTGTAAATGTAACTTTTTACTATTTTTAAAATGTTTCTAATTCATGTTATTTTAAATTGTTTTTATATTGTAGCCCCTTTCCTTTCTCCCTCAAAAGACATTGTCTTTTGCCAGGCCACAGTTGTAAATAAGACATTTGTTCTTAATCTGTTTTGCCTGGTTAAATAAAGGTATTATTATTATTATACTCGTCGTCTGAGCGGTGTGTTTGGACGGGACTTTGTTTTATCAAATTTTAAAAATGTCACACAATAAGACAAATACTTAAGGCTTTGTTTCTTAAGCCTTTTTCCTAGGCGTGACATTTGAACCATCCGAGATGTAGGATCCTTCATTCTGTTGGTAAAAGAAAATGTCGAAGTCTTAATGGAGGAAATACAATTTGTGTTCCAGTGTTGTTGTACAGTTTATAACAGCAGAGATCCATAAGCCCAGAGCCTCACCCTGACCTGCCTCATGGCTTCCAGCACACCCACCTTTTCCCTCCCTGTCGGTGTGAGGTGGTATCTGGCTGGATGAGTCAGCTCCTCCAGGTCTGAGACCATGGGATTAAGTGGAATGCTCCCTCCAGACTGGGAGTAGAGTCTCCAGGTGAGAAGTTCTAGTATTTTGGTGTCATGTTCCTGAGTGATGGTAGGATGGAGGAGAGACGGACCAAAGGATCATCTGCAGAAATGAGGACATTGATCTGGTCTGTTGTGGTGAGGAAGGAGCTGAAATGTAACGCTCTGGATGAACTGGTCCATCAATCCTGGCCCTGGAGGGCAGGTATCCAACATGTTTTAGAGGTTTCCTCGCTACAACACACCTGATCTGAATTAGTGGGTGATTAAGACACTTCTGGTGGCCTTGAAGGCACATTGAGGAGGTAATTCAACATTTAAATCAGGTGTGTTGAAGCAGGAAACCTCTAACTGCTACTTCACACTGGTTGCGGTGCGGTCACGAGAAATGTACCCCACACCGGCTGTGGTTTTGTTACCGAACGTCTCCGGCACTTTGCCTCCGCAGGAGCATTGAATCTCGGTGGTTCATGCGATAAAAAGTACGTGTTTAAACAGCAGCTGGTAAACAAAAGCCACACTCGTCTTCTCGTTCTTTTGTTGAGGATTATTTATTCACTTGGCTTGTTCCACAATGGGTAAGCAGCACACTCTGTTTTTATAGTTTAATGTTATGCTTATTTAAGTTTTATGTTGTTTCTTTGTCTTTTAAATATCCAAATCGTGTTAACTTTAGAAACGTAGCTAAAGGTTTTATGTTGAAAAATATCGGATGCACCTCGCCCGCTAGCTTCTCACTTCCTGTTTGGCTCGCATAATGTCTTTAACTTGATGCGGCGTCTGGAAAAAGAAGACTTGTTGTGGAAAGTTAAGTTTGCTCCGCAACCGCAACCGCACCGCAGCCACAGTGTGAAGTAGCCTTAATACATGCTTTATACTAGGATTGCCCACCTCTGGTCCCTACAGTCAGGAGATTTGGATAATGACAGAAAGTACAAGACCCTGGATCCAAGCAGCTGAAATGATCTTCCTCCTTAGGGCAGCCGGGCTCAGCCTTAGAGACAAGGTGAGGAACTCCATCATCCAGGCATCTGGTTAGGACGCCTATTGATCATCTGCCATTGGAGATTTTCCAGGCACAAGGAGGAAAACCTGGTGCAGACTAGGGTTGGGCGATCAGACAAATGTATCGACTATCGGCGATGGGCTCAGCCAATCGCCTCCCGTTTTTCAAGAACGATTTATTCGTCCCACTATAAATTAATTTCTTAATTACCGGTATTAACAACGTTTGGTTGAAGTCAAAGGACGCAGCCCACGTAAAAATAATAAATAATGCTCTTTTTAAACGTTACACGCAAACTCCTCCCAGCTGCAAGCAGCCGCTTCCTTTTTCCTCCTCCTCCCCCGAGAGCTGGCGGAGGCAGAGCAGCGGTGTTTACTCACTCCGTAGCAGACAGACTGAAAACGGCAGCAGCTTGTGTTAAGAAAATAAAAGTATCTAAATAATATCTATGGTGTGGTGGGGAGGAAACCATCAGAGACTGGCTTTGTTCCAGTTAAAGCGTGTTTACGCGTCGGCTACCGGTGCTAGGAATATTTAGCGAGTCATAACACCGATCTGGTGTTCAACTGTCTTCAGCTAAGTCTGATAAACGACAAAAACAAAATGAAACTAAAACTGAAATACAGTATGAATAAAAACCCCTTCAGTGAACGTCGCTTCCATAAAATAAATCTCCACTGCAGTTTGAAGTCTTTTTGAACAATTTTGGTGACGGAGCAGCAGCAGCTAGCTGCTAGCTCTGTGCTAGCTTGGTTAGCACACAGCAGAAGGGTAAACACTCGATGTTGGAGCTCTTTTTTGCCACTATTGTTTAAAGCCAAAGTAGCCCCAAATAGGCGACACTGTGTTTTTTTACAACTATTTCCTCAATGTTGGGACTTCTGAGTTCTAATTTGGCAAATCCATTAGTGTGTGTTTACATTGCTCCGCCCGCAAATATGTCAACATGTCACCTGCGCGAATAAATCGCCCATCGTCGATTTTTAGACTGACGATGGACGATTGGAAAAAAGTTACACATCGCCCAACCCTAGTGCAGACCCCCAGAACCCTCTGGAGGGATTAAATATCTTCTCTGGACTGGGAACACCTTGGGATCCCCCAGTAGGAGCTGGAGAGTGGGATGTCTGGGTGTCCATCCTGTACCTGTTTCCTCTGTGACCTGACCTTCATAGGTGGTGGAAGATGAATGGACAAATGACGGACGAGCAGATGGATGGACAGACAGATGGACACATTTGGGGGGGGTCGGAACCCCTATACTAGAAAAACATCCAGGGTTTAAGGGCTTAGAACACCTGCCTTGGCCCAGCTGAGACAGACAGGTCAGGAATACAAAACAACAAACATCATTAGGAAGGAGGATCAAGTTTGTTTAGTGTTGCTAGATGTAAAGTTAAAGTTAAAAACCAAGGCTTACCAACGGTTAACTCAGACCAAGCTGCATAAATCTCAACAAGACAAACTTTTAAGTCAACAAGTTGTTGAAACCAGACTCACACCAGAAACAGCTGCTAGAGATACGAACCAGAGGACACATGAAAGCAGAGCGAAGACTTTCCAGCACTTAGGTGACATGTCCTACATGGTGACGAAAGTCAAATGTCCTCCAACATGCAAATTCCAAAAGTTAACATTTCATATTGACAGATCCAGTCATCTGTCCACTCTCTTTCAATTTCATGATTTTTCATATCGGAATAAAAACAACAAATATCATGTTATTTATTTATTAACATTTATTTAACCAGGAAAGTCCCAGAATCTCTTTTCCAAGGGAGTCCTGGACCCTATAGGGGTTGTGGTCTATGAGAGAAACCCACACATGCATGGAGAGAACATGCTAACTCCATGCAGAAAGGTTGCAGCCGGGATTCGAACCTACGACCTTCTTGCTGTGAGGCAAAAGTGCTAACCACTGCGCTACCATGCACAATTACACAGCAGAGTCCACCATGTCACCATTTCTCCAACAAAAACAAAGTCAAATGTAAAGAAGTGAGACCAGCCCATAATCCACCCGCTTCAGGACCCCCTTCACCAGCAGTGACCCAGTCCTCATCTTCCGTGTGACTAGGGCTGCTCAAATTAATCACATTTTAATCGTGATTACGATCTGGGTTTTACACGATCATTAAAACGGACTGAGCCGATCATTAGCTCCTCCCTCGCGGTTTATTCTGGTGGCAAATCAAGCACACCTCTTACAGCATGCAGGTCTCTCTTTTCCAACAGCTGTCCAACAATCTTCTCCGGTTGGTACAGCGTGAGCAGGGGGACGGCCAGGTTTGGTCCGGACGGAGTGCCGGCTCCGTCCGGACCAGTATATGATGGACTCCAGACAGTTTGGACCTTGACCTTTGACCCTTTCCAGTCCAGGCAGCAGGTCTTTCCTCCCTGTTAACACACACCTGTATGCTCCGGAAAAGGTGGACTTCACCGTTTTCCACATGTTTAATCCTTAATGACAGGGTGAATTCTCTAATGTGGTTTTGTATCCTGAATATGTTGTTCATCTAAAATACCAGTAAGGAAAAGATGTGACTGGGATCCATCTGAAGAACACAATGAATCCATGAAAAGCAGCAATACAATCAGAGACTGTTGAATCCTGATGCTGGGAACAGGAAACACTAACATGCATGAGACTCAAGAGGTCAGCAAATCCATCAGGTTTCAGGTGCTACTGGATGCAGAAGCCCTCAGATTCAAGTTCCAGTTTAAATCAGATCAGAAGTTAAATATTCAACCACTGTCCCTGTCCAGCTGTCAAACCTCAGAACCTGAGACAGACTCAAACCGTGCTAGAGGTCGCGTTCGCTGCATGTTTGCAGCGTTTTGTGGGTTTACTTTAGCGTCTGGTTAAAGACAGAGGAGCAGACTACAGACTTCCTCCTCTACACTGGGACACGGTTCCTCCACCACAACAGTTACCACATCCTGCATCACGTGGGGAACAAGAACACTATGTGCTGTGTTCCACTGCAGAACAAAAAACAAACACATTTTTTTGGCACAGATCTATTAAATCAGAAGCACACTCCGATCAAATGCATGACTCTGTTTGGTCTGGACAGCTTCAGGTGTAGAAGTCAGCAGAAGTTACCCGACAGCAACAGATTCACGAGGCCGTTCTCTGCCTTACAGTCTGTTCAGATATGAACAACAGATTCCTGTTAGGCGTCACGACAGAAAGGAGACAAAACGATATAACCAATCGGAGCCTGGAAATATTTGTTTTAGTATTGTTCTGATATTTTGATCCGTGGTGGATGGTTATATAACTGTTTGTTTAACTAAACATTCTGTGTTGCTCTGCCTTCTGAGGCTTTTATTGCAGATATTTAACAGAATAAAATCCCATGCTAACATCCAGGTGGCTCCATGTACACTTCATCTCCTGCATTAGAGCACAGCATCAGTCCTGAGTTGATTTTATTATTATCTGAAACTCAGTTTGATGCATTATTTTTAGAAAATTTGAGGGAAGCAAAAAATGCCTGGCAGGAAAAGCTGTCGAGATGTTCTCCAACTCCCACCTCCAGCAGAGCTTTGATCATGTCCAGAGAGCAGGGGGATGGAATGGGCCTTGTTCTGCTCTGTGATGGTTGGTGCTAGCTGTGGTCGCAAGGTAGCCAGAACCAGACATGGTGCTAACCCCCGTACCCGCTGGTGGACACCAGAGGTTAGGGGAGCCATCAGGCTGAAGAAGGAGGTCTACAGGGCGTGGCTGGTCTGTGGGTCTCCCGAGGCAGCAGACAGGTACCGGGGGGCCAAGAAAGGTGCAGCAGTGACGGTTTCTGAGGCAAAATCTCAGGCGTGGGAGGAGTTTGGTGAGACCATGAGAAAGACTATCGATCAGCTCCAGGGAGATTCTGGCAAACCCTCCAGTGTCTCAGAGGAGGAAAGCAGCAACTCGCTCACACTGTTTACTGTGGGGACGGGAGCTATAGTCAGGCGGTGGAAGGAATACTAGAGCTGGGAGGCCTGGGGACGGACTGTCCAATCTCTGGGGCAGAAGTCTCTGAGGTAGTCAAACTACACAGCGGTGGAGCCCCGGGGTGGATGAAATCTGACCTGGGTATCTCAAGGCTATAAATGTTGTAGGACTGTCGTGGTTGACACGTCTCTGCAACATTGCGTGGTCATCAGGGGCAGTTCCTGTGGAGTGGCAGGAAGTGGAGTGGTGGTCCCCATTTTTAAGAAGGGGGACCAGAGGGTGTGTTCCAACTATAGGGGGATCACACTCCTCAGCCTCCCTGGAAAGGTTTACTCCAGGGTCCTGGAGAGGAGGGTCTGGTTGATAGCTGAACCTCAGATAGAAGAGGATCAATGTGGTTTTCGTCCTGGTCGTAGAACTGTGGACCAGATCTTTACCCTCGCTAGGGTGATGGAGGGGTCATGGGAGTTTGTCCAACCAATCCACATGTGTTTTGTTGGGGAAGTTTACAGCTGAGTGTGAAGCAGATGGGATGAAGATCAGCACCTCCAAGTCTGAGACCATGGTTCTCAACTGGAAAAGGGTGGTTTGCCAACTTCGGGTTGATAGAGGTCCTACCCCAAGTGGAGGAGTTTAAGTATCTCGAGGTCTTGTTCACGAGTGAAGGAAGGAGGGAGATCGACAGGCGGATTGGGGCAGCGCCTGCAGTGATGGACACTGAACCGATCTGTTGTGGTGAAGAAGGAGCTGAGCCAGAAAGCAAGTCTGTCTATTTACCAGTCGATCTACGTCCCAGTCCTCACCTGGTCATGAGCTTTGGTATAAAAACAGATGATGTCAGGCATCATAACTTCAGGAGGTGGCAGCTGGAAGATATCTGAGCAGGTAAAATATCAGAAAAATTCAAAGACTTGTGGTGTACCTTGGTGTTAGTGTTCTAAGTAACAAAACAACAGACAGAACTATATGACTGATACCACTGTCTTCTACACCTTCCTTTCATTCCTGCAGAAACCTCTGACACTTTTCTCCATCCATTCCAACCTGCTTCAACATGTTTCTTCACCTCTTTTCTACTCTCTCCATCACTCTGGACTGTTGAACCTGAGAACCTAAAATCCTCCACCTTCTTGACCTCTGACCCCTGTAACCCTACTGTTTCACTCAGGTCCCTCTCATCAGTCTTCTGTGTTGATCTTGATGGAACGAGGGTTGGAGAGTCACAGATCATCAGGTTAAAGTGCTGACTTAAACATTTTTACTTGTTACATATCTTGAGGCATATTGTTTACCACGATAAATGACATTCTTATTAGGTGATGTAATAATACCCACCTCTAATAATGACATGACCGCTCTTTGTCTGCAGCTGGACGTGAACACAATGATTCTACCTCACAGTTTGTCTGTTAGAATGAAGCAGGAAACAGGAAGTGGGCCTCAGGATGCTTCCCTCATCTCCTGGACCAGAGACCTAACATCTTCACATTTTAATATCTTCTAATCAGTCATGATTCTCCTCATCAATCATCACTGCTGCAGAGAGCCGGTGTGGTTTATTTTTACAGATTTTCATCAACTATTATCACAAAATGAGAATGAGGGCAGCAGGTCTACAGGGAGGAACAGCTAAAGTAGGGAAATGAGGTCAGAAACTTGTGGCATAAAAGAATTATTTGTGTGAAAAATAAAGTTATCAACTCATGATTTTATTCCTAAGCATTTTCCAGACTGATGTATTATTTAGCTGCTAGTGTAAACCAGACCTGACCTTCAGACTGAGGAACATCAAAAGCTTCTTAGAGACGGATTTTCTTACTGTTAGGACATGTTTGGTCCAATTCAAGACTTTATAATAAAAGGCTCACGTTCTGGAACTACACACCTCTCATGAGTTTTCAGTGTGTCACAAACAGGAACACGAGGCCATGGATGTAACTGTAACAATAATGATTTAGAGCGTCAACAAATTAAATAGTGATGTAACCCAATGTTGTAATTCACCCTAGTTTAATAAGAACGCCTCATCTTCTGGCTGAATTCAGTTCAGACTCACATCCTTAATGCTGTCCTCTTATCACATTCAAGTCCAAACAGTGAAACACACACGGACTTGTGATGACTGAAGAGGGAACGTCCTCGTTAGATGGGTTGAGTCTGAAAACACGACAGCAGTAAGAACATGGTGTCCTGTATTTCACACAGAGAGATGACAGCTCAGCAAAACCTTTAACTCATCCAAACTAAACCAACGAAAACCAGGTTTCACACAGAAAAGATCAAGAATAAACATGTTCTAACAGCTGTAGTGAGTATCTAAGGCTTTATATTTAAAGCTGCACTCGGCAGGTTGGTAAACAAGCTAGGTATCACTAGCTATTTTACAGAAACACGTCTCAGAGCTCTCACCACTCCCATTGGGTATAATCCGTAGGCCAGCCTTCCCACGGACATGGGACCGTACATTTCCATGGTTACAATGCAGACCAAAACTCCAGCTGGTTTTTCCTCTTTCTAGGTCCAAACGTTTTTAGTTTTCTGCTAGCTAAAAAGTTGATTTTCTTTTTGGGACTCTGGTATCTTTTCCTAAAATTGAAGCGCTAACAGCCGGCCATTTCTGTCCTTCTCTCACTTCTGGGATGTTCTGCTTTAAAATGCTCCAGGATGCATTAATAGAGGACCCAAGCAGTGCAGAAGTGAGGCGCTTTAGCGAGACAGACAGCCGGATTGTCCAATCCTATCGTTCGGACCGAAGGATAGGACTGGCTGAAGTTTTTAGAGAACTGAAAGACAACCACTTTATTGATTTCTTTCTGGGATTTTTTAATCTCCACAATATATTTATAGCTATACTATGTTAGAACGTTGTAAAGAGGCTTAAAAAAAACATTAAAAGCTACATTGTTTACCAAATTAACGAGTGCAGCTTTAATAGTGTGAATTGTGTAAACCAGACACCTGTTATAACTCTGGTTCATTAACAATTTTCTTTTCTGATGAATTTATTCTGAACAGTAACCTGTAGATTTACACAGCTTTACTAGAACTGGCTTCTTCCAACTGTGTAACATCACTAGAATTAGACACATCCTAACGCACAGCGATATACAAAAACTACTCCATTCAATGGATGGATGATGATGGATGGATGGCTGAAGGATGGATGGTAGGAATGAGTTCCTTTAAGGGTCTGTCCTGCACCTTGGGGGACCAGCCTGGGGGACAATCTCTACATCATCTCCTCAGATCGCTACAGGAACTGGTCTGGACCTCCTCCCTCTGAAGTCCACAACCATCTCCTTGGTCTTGGTGGTGATCAGCTGTAGATTGTTATGGCTGCACCAGTCAGCAAAGTCCCTGATGGTTCTCCTGTAGTCTGTTTCACAACCTTCTTCAATACATCTGATAATTGCTGAGTCATCAGACGATTTCTGCAGAAAGCAGTTTTAGTGGAAGTCCTATGTGTAAAGAGAGAACAGGACTGGTGACAGGACCACTGCTGGACTGGTCATCAGGCTACTGAGCATTTGCCCAGTGGGCTGATGGTAACTTGGACTGGTCCTGATCGGCACGGGCCGGTCGTGCATCCTGTGATCTGAGCGGCTCGTTCTAATCTAAACTTCGCTCACATGCATAGTGCCCTTTGTTCTCTCTGTTTTATAAACTACGACTGGTCCAGTCCTTCTGTGTGTCCTCTCAGACTCAGCGGGTTGAGGCATTAGACTCCGCCCACTCTGACCAGGATCTGTAGAGGTTTCTTCCTGTTCAGAGGGAGTTTTCCTCCCTACTGTCATCCTCAGACTGAGCTGCTCAGAATGGAGGATTAGACTGAAGTAAACTTCAATCAGCTGCTTCCTTTATAACGAGACAATCTGACTTGTTGTTGTTTTATAATGAATCTAATTAGCTGAAGCACACTTACTGTAATCAGTTGTCCTGAATCTGGACCTGAAGGATCTGAACTGCTCTCATTGTGACCTGGAGCTTTATAAATAAACTGAATTGAAATACATTAATAATTATTTTCTTCATCCTTAAAATGACTCTGTGTTCATATTAATGAAGACATGTCTAACACATTCACCTATAATAAAAACAATGAGTGGACTCTTTTTGAAAGCTTCCAACATGGCTGAGCCCTCACCAGAGCGTAAATGTCAGCTGTGGTTCATCAAGAAGCAACAGTAAACAGCCAGGTGGACCTGTAGATCAGAGTCATCTTGATCAGCGGACCCAAACACCTGGTGCTCTGATACCGCACCACGATGTGTGCAACGTGATCCAAACTCATCATGGCAACTGGTATCACAGAAAGAGCAGCAGATGGTGTTTTCATTAAAGAATTCAAACCGATGGAAGAACCAGGCGAGCCCCGGTGCTCTTATCATATTACATTAAGTTCTCCAGTCGACAGGAAACACGCAGGTCCGGATCAACACGGGTTTCAGAAACATGGCATGGCATGGTGTCAGCGTGCACCAGTCTGGAGACTCGCCTTTCTAAAACACTTCACCAATAAAGTGCAGTAGAAGCTGTGGTGTGTAGAAAGCAGGCAGCTGACCAGTGAAAAACATTTGTTGCCTGCAGTAATGAAGCGTGCTAACACAGCGTGTACAGAGGCCTTTTGTTTTTACTTGGACATCTCCCTGGAGCAACACGGCCTCTTTATTAGTCCTTTTAATGGATTCTCATAAACATCATCTCCACTGCAGCGGGCTTTACTCACAGCTTCATTTAAAGCAAACCTCCACCGACCAGCAGGGGGTGGACCTCAGGTTTTACACATATTAAACATGGGAATACTATGCACTTTATTTTTACTTCTTTGTTACACAAAGATTTATTGTAGTTTAAAAAAAAAAAAAAAACCCTGCTGACCATTTTCTTTAATTAGTTTTCCTTCCTTATTTTGGAGCAGCTATCAGGATTATGATTTTTATTAAGGGATAACTTTAGTTTCATTACCGTTTCCAATATCAACCATGAATATTTCAATTCTGTTTTATTTTTACAGAATAATAAAAAATGTTGGTGCCTCTTAAAAGTGACTTATTAAAAAACAGAGCTTGTATCTCACATCCCACATATGCATGTATGTAGGGATGTAGAGATTCACCGATTTGATCTGGAGGTTCGATCATGACGTGTAGAATCCGACTGCAGCAGCAGCTTCAGCGTGCATCGGGCACAGCTGACGGCTAAATGCACAACGTATCTTTCTCTCTCATCAGTGAAAACAATCGGTTAGTTCAGGGGTGTCCAGCCTTTTGCATGCACGAGCTACTTTTATACTGAGCAGCTCCATGCGGGTTGTGGGGCGAGCTGCAGGTGCTGCAAACGCTGTGTGTGTGTGTGTGTGTGTGTGTGTGTGTGTGTGTGTCCGCCACCGAGTCAGCGCTCGTTCACGTCACATTTAACGGAGGTTTCATGGCTCAACTGCTGTCCTTGTAACTCGTTCTCTGGAGGGGCGCCGTGGAGAACCATCCAGTGATCTCACATCAATGAGTCCGTGTTTAACAGGTTGATCAGTTCATAGTGTATCTGCTTTCTGCTCAGTTAGCCTCTAGAAGAGGACGAGAGGAAAGGGCTTTGATAATGGTTCACTTTTTCACAGGGTTACTACAGGTTTCTTCAAGTCAAATTCAAGTCTTTTTAAGACCATTTTATAGAAAAATGTAATACAGATTTTACTGCCCATTTCACAGGTGTTGACGTAGAAAGAAGAAAAACCAGGGTGAACATTAGCATAGCGTTTCAACAGCTAGTGTTTTGCACTCTCTTGTTTACTGTAGCAATGTCCTGGGAAGACAAGGCATAAGGATTATACCCGACAGGAGGGGTGAGAGCTCTGAGACGTGTTTGTGTAAAATAGCTAGCTAAACCTAGCTTGTTTAAAAATTACATAGAGCAGCTTTAATGCCTTCATGCCAACTGTACCTAGCTGAATCCTTTTTTTGCATACGGTACAAAAAGCCTCTAAAACATTGTTCTCCACTGGTTTTAACCAATGACAAAAAGACTTTTTATCCCACCACATTTGATCCCTTTGAGAAAAACCCTCGGGGAAATTCAGCAACAGTTGAGACGAACAATAAATGTAACATTTTTGCTGATGATTTAGTTTTTATTAGGAATAAAACAATCCTCTTGTCTGAACCATAATGAAGTGCATTTTAAAATTAAATTTATTGATTTATTAAATAGAGTATCAAATAAATCTGTCACAGAGAAAGAGAGAGGAAAAAATAATAGTGACGATGTTTAAAAAACCAGATGTGGACTTGAAAATTCTCTGTGATGTGTTGAATCGTTTCAAATCTCATCGTGAATTGTATCAAACTCAAATCAGTAAATAATCACCAACAGGGATGAATCGTATCAAACCGTATCAGCAGAGGCCTCACTGTATCCTCAATGTATCGAATCGCTGGGAGAGTATCGAGATACGAATCGAACTCAGTGGTCGGGATTCACATCCCGTATACATATATATATATATATATATATGTATATATATATATATGGATGTACCGATACCACTTTTTTCTAAACCAATCCGATACCGATACTTAAATCTGAGTACTCGCCGATACTGAGTACCGATACTTCTACCACACAAAAAACTGCAACAAATTGGAATACAGGTTTTATTTTTTCTTCTCTGCTTTTTACAACAAATAACTGAGTTAGATAAAAAATAAAATATATATATTAACAAAAATGATCACAAAACTAAAATATAAGGTGAAAATAACAATTTTCTGTGATTTCACAGTGAAATTATTGCAGTTTTCTACATTTTAACCAAATAAAATGAACTACTTGGCACCATCTCCAGCTCTCAACCCACACTGTTCCTCTTTAGCTCAATAGCTCCCCCTAGTGTTCAATATAGGAAACTACAACAGAAATCACAAGTCACAGACAGTGAAGCCACTGGTATCGGTTCCTGGTATCGGGTAACTTTAACCGATACCGATATCGGTGCAACCCTAATATATATATATATATATATACAGTGGGGCAAAAAAGTATTTGGTCAGCCACCGATTGTGCAAGTTCTCCCACTTAAAATGATGGCAGAGGTCAGTAATTTTCATCATAGGTACACTTCAACTGTGAGAGACAGAATGTGAAAAAAAATCCATGAATTCACATGGTAGGATTTTTAAAGAATTTATTTGTAAATTAGGGTGGAAAATAAGTATTTGGTCAATAACAAAAATTCAACTCAATACTTTGTAACATAACCTTTGTTGGCAATAACAGAGGTCAAACGATTACTATAGGTCTTTACCAGGTTTGCACACACAGTAGCTGGTATTTTGGCCCATTCCTCCATGCAGATCTTCTCGAGAGCAGTGATGTTTTGGGGCTGTCGCCGAGCAACACGGACTTTCAACTCCCTCCACAGATTTTCTATGGGGTTGAGGTCTGGAGACTGGCTAGGCCACTCCAGGACTTTCAAATGCTTCTTACGGAGCCACTCCTTTGTTGCCCGGGCAGTGTGTTTGGGATCATTGTCATGTTGGAAGACCCAGCCACGTTTCATCTTCAAAGCTCTCACTGATGGAAGGAGGTTGTGGCTCAAAATCTCACGATACATGGCCCCATTCATTCTTTCCTTAACACGGATCAGTCGTCCTGTCCCCTTAGCAGAAAAACAGCCCCAAAGCATGATGTTCCCCCCCCCCCATGCTTCACAGTAGGTATGGTGTTCTTGGGATGCAACTCAGTATTCTTCTTCCTCCAAACACGACGAGTTGAGTTTAGACCAAAAAGTTCTACTTTGGTTTCATCTGACCACATGACATTCTCCCAATCCTCTGCTGTATCGTCCATGTGCTCTCTGGCAAACTTCAGATGGGCCTGGACATGCACTGGCTTCAGCAGCGGAACACGTCTGGCACTGCAGGATTTGATTCCCTGCCGTAGTGTGTTACTGATGGTGACCTTTGTTACTTTGGTCCCAGCTCTCTGCAGGTCATTCACCAGGTCCCCCCGTGTGGTTCTGGGATTTTTGCTCACCGTTCTCATGATCATTTTGACCCCACGGGATGAGATCTTGCGTGGAGCCCCAGATCGAGGG
>SSNR01000355.1:414261-431547 GCA_006937965.1 Callopanchax toddi
CCCCCCCCCCCCCCCCCCCCACAGGGAACATGTGTCACATCAGCAGATCACAAACGACACCTGCAGCATCACCAGGTGGGTCCATATGTTTTCTACACCTCATGGACACAGTTTAAGAGGACTGAGGGAATCCCCCCCCCTTCTCCCTCCACTCTCCCACTATAATAAATGCCCCCCCACTCAGAGCTATTAGAGTTTCAGCCCACTCAGAGCTATTAGAGTTTCAGATCTCTGCAGTGCACACTGGGTAAGGAGGCTGATCCAGGACACAGAGCGGCTTTAAGCACGCCGCAGGAAGCTGTTCACGCTGAGAAATAAAAAGAAAACATGTAGCGAGAGAGATGGGTGTGTGTGTGTGTGTGTGTGTTTGGGGGTGGGGGGTGTCCACTGTAGCATGGCTTTGATTTGAGTCAGTAAAAGACGATCAGCGCTGCTTTTCTCCAGATGAACATCATGAAGACTTCCTGCATCGTTTCAGTTCATCTGAGGAACGTCAGCTCCTGTTTGTGGTTTGAATTCCTCACGACATCCTTCTAGTTTGTTTCACTTTGGTCGATTTGTCTCTGTGAAAAACTGGTAACTACCCCCCTTACAAGACTCATCATCCCCCCGTGGTCAGGACCCTCCCAGCATACATGAGTGAAAGCAGGAGGTTCATTCGGTGTGTGCTTTATTTCATATCAGCATGACGTCACTTAAACGTGTCAGGTGTTTTCTCTTCATAGAAGACTGCAACTGACCCTGAAGGTCCCCAGGTACATTAACCAGTCTGCTCTGGAGCACGTGTAGTCATGTGTCAGGTCCAGGCTGACCGCGAGAACAGTGACTCACATCAGCATGTTGTGTTAACATGTTTATAAGATGCTTTTAGCCACAGCGACTTACAGAAACTAATAAAACTGATCACCTTCATAAACATAAAAAGCTTTTTTAAATGTATTATTATTCCTAGCGTGCACCCCAGTGGAAAATCATCAACTTTGTGCCAAGGTGGACAAAAGGGAGGTGGGAGTGTGTCCAAGGAGACCTGTTTGACTCCAAACTATAAAAGTATCATGTTGAGGAGGGATGACCTCATCAGGGGTCACCAGACTGGTCCTCAAGGACCACCATCCTGATTCAAACTCACAGGTTATTAACAGGCCTCTGCAGAACCTGACCTACTGAGGAGGTCACGTCCAATCAGGTGTGCTGCAGCTAAGAAACATACAGGCCTCCAGTGATTGGTCAGAAATAAGACCAAGGAAAGGTGAGATTTCAATTAGAGAGTAAAATACACAGACCACAGCATAGGATTTAACAACAATTTACTGAAAAAACACAGAATACCCATAAAACCATAGAGCTCACATTTAAGAATCTACACTGGGGGAAAACTTTGTCTATTCTGAGTCAACTGGTTCCTTTCTGATCAGTTTCCTTTCATCCATGAAGTCATTTGTATTCATAAACACAGGCTCATTCTTGCTAATCATTTAGACGAACAAACGGTAATAATTGTCCATTAGCAGGTCTAGACATGTAAGTCAGGGTGGATGTAGCTCAGACAGCAGGGTTTTGATCAGAAGATGATATGGAAAAACACGAAAAACAGCAGAGTTTAAATCAGACACTAAACACGGACTGGTCCAAACATTAAGAGTCTACAGCAGTGATTCTCAACTGGTGGGTTCGAGCCTAAAAGTGGGTCACAGATTCATTTCTGTGGGTCACAGGTTTTGCCGAGCTAAAGAATGTTAAGAAAAAAAAGAGAAGGAACGACTGAACGACTGAGCGACTGAATAGTTCTAATAGAACGTAGTGAGAGGGTTCTCACCTAAACCTACAGATTTAGTCTTTTATGAACAAATTCATGTTTGTGCATGAAAACTACTGAGTTAGTTAAAAGTGGTTGAATTAAATTAAATGAACTTTGGTTGAATTAAATTGCAGGTAATGGGAGAAAAGGGGACATGTTGTCTCTCTAGCGCCACCTTTGGAGGGTTGTATCATTAAACTGGACATTTCACCTTTTGTTGCACTTCTCATTTTAACAGAAAAGTGCTAAGTACCAAGCTCTTAATCTGTAGCGAGAGCTTGGTTGATCCTGGTCGACATGTGAGTGACCCTCAGAGGGAGGACAGGGGGTGATTTGTAAACTAGCTCACATTACAGTTTAAAAGCTTGGTAATCTGTACTTCTCTGTTAAAAAAAAGTGTCTCGGATGACGAGCAAAACAACTTCAAGAAGATAAAGAAGTCCTTTTGAATGCTTTTATGATTCTACAATGAGAACAGTCCATCCTATGATATCAAATAATTTCACATTAAAACACTAAACTGCTAGCACAAAATCACTGAAAGCCTGGATTACTGATTCAGTAATACTGACATGTCTTAACTGTTAAACATCCAGACCTATTCCAGCTGTGAGCATTTGATCAATGAGAACAAATCCAGCTGCAGTAGCTTAGAAATAACATGTCTGTACTGGAACGCTACTTATCCATTTCATCGTGGTTTCATTCCTCTCACATAAAAAACTCACTTCTGATGGAATTTGTATCAAAACTATTTAATGAAGGCCTCATTCTATCATCATGTCTTGAACATTCCTAGTAGCATTCCTAGTAAAACCCTAAACATATCATTTAGCACCAATAGTTCCTTCACATACAAAGTGGTGACCCACTAATGCACCCCTCATCATCAAAGGACTTAAAGATTAATTACTGTAAAACCACAAGAAATATTTTCTACTTCATGTTAGTTCATCAAAAAGAATGGATTCCATAAAACATCAGGAATGTTTTCAATACAGTAGAAGAGCAGAAAATCAATGAAAAGCTTGAACCAATGCTGATGTCACAAACTCTGCAATGTAACCAAGTAAATGGATCAGCAGCAAAGCAGACAAACAGATGTAGATTCTAAGCAAGAGACCAAAATGCACTGTGCTTGTTTGAACATAAAGTATGGTTTCTGTCCACTTTCAGTCCAGCAGTGTCCAGGTGTCCCAAAGAAACGCCAAGCAGAAAGCATGAGCAGTAGTGTATTTCACTAATAAGTCATTTGTGTTTGTTTATGTATTTAGCAGATGCTTTTATCCAAAAGGACTTACAAATGATACTAAAACCAAGAATTTACCTTGAGGCTAACAAACCACTAACCCTGACATTAACCCTAAACAGACTACTTAGATGGTCGAACACAACATGAGGGAAAAGAACACAGGATGGAGTGAAGACTCACTTTAACTACGTGGCGTTGTTGATTTGTTTACATACATCTACTTCAGACCTGCAACTCCATCCAAAGCCCTCTGAGACAGACGTCTGGCTGGTTCTGAGCGGAGTCATGTGACGGTACGGTTTTGGATCAGTGTTCTTGGCTGTGCTCATTTCCACTTCGATGATGGCAGCAGGAAAGTCTAGCAGAGCTTTAACAGCAACATCTGCTGGAGTCAAGAACAAATTCTTTCCAGTGACATCCAAAAACCACATTCTGCTAAATGGGCAGGGGAAGAGGAGAGGACGGATTCTGGACTCATCTACTGCAGTCCTGACCCACTTTACAAAGACTCGGGTTTAGGACTGACCTGATGCAGTCCTAAACCTGTTGCCAATAAAGAATGTGTGGAGAATTCTGAAAATAAAAATATAAAAACATTCCTGCACAGCAGAAAAGCCTTAAGACAGTAATGTTTGTAGAGAAAAACAGCAGAAAGGTTTTAATGTTTGGCAAATAAACAAAAGTTCTGAACGTTAAATGAAGGGATAATTTAGGGTTAAAGCTCTACAGTCATGTTACATACAGTAGAGCCTGCTGTAGTATAATGCAGGAATGGATGTAGATCAACACTCAGTATAAAATCTTAACATCTCTGCTTTGTTTTGTCTCAATGAAAAAGTAAGTTAAACTAAACGGAAGGAGAAAAGTTTAAAAAAGCACTTTTTAAAAAACAGCAATAAAAATTCTGCCTGTTTTCTTACAAAACAAGGAGAGACCTTTAGTTACTGTTTACTTTAACAACCACTGCATCTAATTTAGGAAAAAATTTAAATGAGTCTGCTTAGAAACAGACTCCATTCATATTACATCTGGTGTTCAGTTTAGTCTAATACGTAGAACAAAGTAAATCAAAGTCAAAAACTTTTAATATCAGTGACACGAAACAGATCTTTAGTCATGAAGGCTGCAGACCTCAACACGTAGCTCAGGTAAGACCCGTAATTACTAGGGCTGCACCGATTGCAGTTTTCTGGCCAATCACCGATCTTTAGACAACCTTTCCTGCCGATCTCGATTTTTTTTGCCGATCCTGTATTTTTCATAACTAGAAGCCAATTACTTTAATGTTTCCATTTTTATTGAGTAAATTGAATGAATACTCACAGAACATGAGGTAGTGTCCTCTCATATAAAAATTATATATACCGGTATATAAATATAAAATATAAACAATTAATTAATAAAGCCAATAAAAAAGGTGCCTCTTAAAAATAAAACCAGAGATGTGAACCATTACCAAAGCCCTTTTCTCAGGTCCTCCTTTAATTAATAGAACTTTCTGCCTGTAATTTTACTAAAACACTTGTTAAACCTACTCTAATAAACACTTCCAGCATTAACTCTGTGCAGTGTGTAAATAACTTCAACATAGTGTCTCTATACTGACTAACAGAGCAGAAGTCATCCAGATTCTGCTGCTCATCTCTTCACCTTATAGGTTTTCTAACTGCGGCTGCGCACCACCTGACTACTCGGCTCCCGTAGATTTTACTTATGGTGCATTTAATGCGCCTCGTAAAACCGAGGACATAGCAGATAAACTATGGAATAATCTACCGATTAAACGCGGAGTCATTGCTGTTTGATCACGGCCACGGGACAGTTCTCCCCCGCGCCCCTCTAATGAGAGACACGCTGGAAAGATACGTTCTGCGTTTAGCCTCAAGTTGAGTCCGATGCACGCTGAAGCTACCGCCACCGGCGACACTGTCCGCTCTCAGATCAGTGAACTCCGTTTTTGCTTTTTCTGTTATACGGACTGCAACTATAGAGAAAGAGACGAGTAGAGAGCTGAACCAGCTCACTTTGTTGTAGTTTGAAGCGTTAGCAGCCGCGCTAGCAGCTGTTAGCTTTCATCTCGGGTACAACTTCTGAGGTTTAGCCTGGCGGGGGTCCGATGAAAGCCTGGCGGGCCGCCATGCTTATAAAGCGCTGGGGGAAACACTGAGTGTAGCACGGACGTGATGTAGCGCGCGGAAGGGAGGGAGGCAGTCTGCACCTCCCGGGAACAGGAGACAAAAGCTGATTTAAAAGCCTAGAACCAAGATCGACGATCGCATGGGAATATGGTCGATTTACGATCCCCTCAAATTAACGTGATCGAGCCCGATCGATCGGTGCACCCCTACTCGTAATGAAGCGTTAGCTCTACTAGAAAACAGTAAGCCAACAGAAATCTTTAAACAGCAATTTAACAATTACATTTTCTGAAAATATGGCCAGTGTCCTGGAAGGTAAACTGTAAATGCATCATGTGACTGAACACCTGAACTGAGCGCCGCTTTGGGACAAAGGAACCAAGGTCTGGGTGGAAAACTGGAGCGGTTCCTTCAGGCTCACAGAGTCACCTTTGTGCTGCGGACCCCTGCTTCCTGCCAGCCCCGCTCCACTCTGCTGGGTCACATTTCAGTGGCTGTAAACACCATCATGATCTCTACAGCTGCTTTAATACAACTCATGTAAGATGAGGTTCTTTAAAAATAGTCAACAATAAAGCAGTATCTGAACACATGGGAGCTCTGCTCTGTGAACAGCTGCTCTTTATTAGAACATGGAACGTTGTCAAAGCAGCTTCTATTCCAACGAAACCACAGCATAAAGTCAGTATTAGACTGGAACTTCTACACATCAGAGGGCAGGTTTTAAAATATTCATAAGCTACTTCAAAGGTTTTAAAATGAGACTTATGAGGCATAAGATGAACAACAAAACATCACACATGAAGCTGTTACTGACTCGATGCAGTTCAGTTAGTCTGCTGCTCCGGAGCATACAGGTGTGTGTTAACACAAGGAGGAGACACCATCACTATAGGAGGGTTCAAGGTCATTTCCAAACAATGTGGAGTCCATCATGTTCATTCACAAGCTGTGAACATTTAGGACAGCAGCCAGTCTGTCCAAACCAGGAGGGTCTGTCCCAGCAGGTTCACCCAAGATCAGAGGTCAGTGCTCACAGAAACATGACTAAAACACCAAGAGCTCCATCTCAGACTCTACAGGCCTCAGTCAGGAGGTTAAAGGTCACGGCAGGAAACCCTGAACCAGGCTGACCTGTTTAGAAGAGCTGCAGGAGAAAACCTCTTCTCAATAAAACAACATGGCAGCTCAGCTCAGGCTCTGAATCAACCACAAGACGTCTGGAACCAGCTAGAGATGATTACCCATAATGCACTGCAGCATATATAAAAAAGCCAAATATGACATATGCTTGTTTTTCTTCAAACAGCTGATTCCAGCTGTCAGCATGGTGGTGGGGGCTGATGGGTATGGGCATCTGGTATCTGGTGGACTGGTTTAGTGCTACCCTGAATATAACACTCTAACATGTTGGTATTTAAGCTGTTCAGTTGTTTAAACTACCCCAAAATGAGTCAATATTGAGTCACTGATCTGGCTAGTCGGGAGCATTGCTTTGATCAGAGGACTACTTCCTGTTTGCTTTGAGTGATGTCACCGATGGGTGTGGTTCTCACTATAGATCAATAATCAATAGAATGTCACATTAAAATGACAAAACCTCCCTAAAAACAGGTTAGTGACTTACTTCGGTTAAACATTAGACCCACTGTTTCTCTCAGTCTTAGATGTTTGGTCAACTATAAATATAAAACAAAGTCTAGGTGATGATCCAGAAAGAAACCACAACAAGTCGGGTCACAGCTAATCAGGAGCCCTCTGTGGTTCTTCATCAGTCCAGCAGGTCAGGAACAGGCCCAGAGACCAAGACGTTTCTTGGACAACTCTCTAGAGCTGCTGTGTCTCAGGCAGTCGGAGGAAGATAAGGTATACTATCTGTAGTGATACTAGAATATAGTACATGACTACATCTGTGTACCCAGAGCCCTCTGATAGGAACGAGGTGTGTAGAGACAGTCAAAGCGACAGGTACTGGTAGGTCCTCTACAGAACTCCTGTGATTGGTCGTTTTCCATGTCTCCTGGGCAAAAACCCTGTTCCCAAACCAGGATGACCTGTGATATAGAGCCCAGACAGGCTGTAGAGTGGAGGTCCAGTACCCAGATCCACTCTGTAAGACCCACAGCATCCCAGCACCAGTAAACAGTAACATCCCACCACTGTAAACCAGATGCTGCTTCTCTGGATTGTGGATCTGTAAAGATCTGGCCGTGGCTCAGTTCTGTCCTTACACTGAGCTCATCTCCACCCAGCAGCTGGAGCCACCAGGCGTTGGATGATTGATTTCTCAAACTGTAGAAACACACATGCACATTATCCTGATCGCTGAAAAGGAAACAGGAACCATTCTGGACTTTAGGATGGTTCTTCTACAGCTGCTCTTTTAGGAGCTTGAACATAGTATTTTCTAATCTATCTTTAAAAAAAAAAACTAGAGATCAGCTGATGAAGGTTCTCAGTCATCCTAGTAGGATTATGAAAAAGACAACTGCTCTTCCTAAGTCCCTCATGATGTTTCATGTTCAGATATATTTTATTAAACCCCAGAGGTGCATCTGAAGCTCCAAAACGTTCAGTGCAGCTCTAAACCAATCACCAGCTCACAGACCCAAACATCTCGCAGGTAGGCCAACCAAGACCCCAGTGACCCCCAGGAGGCACGCATTAATGAAGCTCTCACTACAATTTAAATGCTTGGTACTTTGTACTTTTCCATTTGAATTGATAAAGCTCCTCAGATGAGAAGGAAAACATCTTTAAGAAAATGAAAACAAAGTACAGGTTGCCTTTTACTCTCATCGATGGCGTAGGTTGGCTATGGGAGCAGGATGGGGTTTGGGCGTGAGGTGTGGGGGGGTCGAGCACGCACCGAAACAGGATCAATCACGGGCCGCAGGACTAGCTCATCCCAGTCCGGACCAAGTTACCATTACTGGGAAAATGCCTCTGTCCAGGGGGAGGGGGCGTGTCTGGGAGCATAGACCGCAGCATGCATCCAGGAGGGGCTCAGATTGGTTAATCCAGAAACGCCTCCTTCCCCTGGACAGAGGCCCGCTCACAGCAGCACAACACCTCGGTCTTATCGGAGGTAAAGGCACCCTGCCTACTGATTTAACACCACTAGATACAATCCCTTCTTATTCTGTTCCTGAAGTCGGATTGTTTTAAAGAAGTCTTGTGATGGATCATGAGCGCCTGATGTTGCTTTATCATTATAAACATCCACACCCCCACAGCCAGAGGATGGTTATGGTTTCATGTGCTCCTCTATGTTCAGTGTTGTAGCTGCCCTAAATGTTCACTAGAGCACTAAATGTGGATTAATCCGCTGCTGAAAATAGTCCCCTATAAGCGAATCTCCTCCTGGTTTTCTGCCTCCAGATGACTCATCGCTGAAAAGTGACGGTTGGTTTGTCTGTGGGCAAAATATCTCATGAACCCCTGGATCAGACAGAAATCACCAGATCAACGTCTGCAATGGATTAACTTTAAAGTAAATCTCATTTAAGATGGCCTCCAACGCTAATTAGCTGCTATTAGCATGCGCCAGTCAGGTTTAGTGGGGTTCAGCTGATATCCATCATCAGAGGAGTCTTCATTGTTCATCATTTTGACTGACAGGTAAAAAATATCCAGTTATCTATTCTGATCACCACTTCTTAGTGTTAACAACATATTCAATAGCATCTAATTGTCATTCATTTTAAATAATAATCAGCCTGAACAGAGAATCCTCATCATGTCGTCACACTAGACCTGGGCGGTATTATGTAATACACCCGGTTAGGATTTAGGGTTAGGGTTAGACACCCAGTGTTTAAAAATAGCAACGGTATCCATTTCAATACCGTCATGAAAAAATGCACGGTCAGGGCGGGTCTGCCAGTGAGCTGATGGTAACTCTGGGCCGGTGTGGGGCGCTCTCGCAGCCCGCTATCCGAGCGGCTCCATTTAATAAGCACCTTATTGTTGCGGCGCGAGCTCGTACGGTGTGTTCATGCGCGCTTAGGGCTTCATTCAGCAGCTCAGTCTGATACAAACTAAATGCTGGTGAAGGTTCTCAGTCATCCAGGTCATGATAATCCAAAAAAGGGTTTTAAAGTGATAATATGCAGTTTTGCTTGTTTTGGGCTCCCAAGTTAGCATATTGTTTCAGCTTCTAAACGCCTAAATCTACCTGTTGAAATGTCTCCTCAGCCTTCATAGTTTTCTACAGGAGCGGTTATTTACTCCTTCAAAGAAATCAGCTGTGTTCAAGCAGGGAGAGATGGGAAAAAAATCAGGAATCATGAGCTAAAAACACTCCAGCGCTAGCATAACAGCTAGCCACTTTGGGTTAGCCTAGCCCTCGTGAGACACGTGACTTCCTGGGTACCGTGACGGAGACGGAGATCTTGCAATCGTGGTTTTCCGGCTGTAATCACCAGATGGGGCTAAGTGACATTTCATTAACTCTGTAAAGAGTCATATTAGCACAGACTGGCTCAAGGAAAAGATTTAAAATATGAAAAAGTTGCATATTATCACTTTAAATAAAGGCAACTGGACTTATTTGGTTCTTTAAAGATACAAACTAAACTAAAATTAAATTAAAAAACCGTCTTTGTTAGGAAACCAACCTGAATGCAGCAGCTGCTAATGTAGCTGACTTTACACTGAATACTAGAAATAAAGAACATGACATGAACAACTAGAATGACATGAACAACTAGAATGACACAGTGAGAGGAAGAACACCACAGAGTTTTATGATCTTCTAAGACTCACTCGTGTTTCAGCAGACTAACACCTTAAATAGAACAAACCACTAGTTTCTTCACACAGAAACAGGTCACTAAAAGATACTACAGGTGTCTGCATGTCACACCACAGGTAATATCCTCAGGGCCTTCTGAAAAATCATTTATCAAACACACAACAACCTGGAGGCTTTTATTCCTCCTTATTGTTACATGAAGGGAAGCAGCTCTTACACACCGTCTGCTCAGTCAAACTAAATAGTAGATGCCGAGGTGAAAAGGTTTTCAAAGAGTTGTTTAAAGCTTTTTTCTCTTTACTTCCAGTGAGATCACAAGAATTTGTTTTTGCGAAAAAGATTTTAGCCCTAAAGCTTTGAGCTTCATAAACATGGTTCACGTCGCAGTGATAGAGGATAATGTTCTTATTGTTAGTCCTTTGGATCAAAGAACCCTGGATTTCTATTTAAAATGATGTTTTTATGCATAAGCAAGACTTATCTTCTAAAAAAGGCCCATTTAACATATTATGTTAAAAGAATCTGTGAACCCCAACCTCAAAAACTCACTGAAAACTAAGAAAATAACCACAGCATGTCACTTCAAAGAAATGAAGCTCCTCTTGTTTGTCTAGTGAAGGATTAGAGTTCATTAAAGGCTCACTGAGGAGTCTTCAAACATGCTAGGTATCGCTAGCTATTTTACACAAACTCAGAGCTCTCACCCGTCCCATCGGGTATAACCCTTAGGCCACGCCTCCTCTGGACATGGGACCGTGCATTGCCACAGTAACAATAGAGAGCAAAACTCCAGCTGTTGAAACGTTCCCCCAGGTTTTTCCTCTTTCTACGTCCAAACGTTTTTAGTTTCCTGCTAGCTGAAAAGGTGTTTTTCTTTTTGGTATTTTTTCCTAAAATTGAAGCGCTAACAGCTGTTTCTGTCCTTCTCTCACTTCTGAGATGTTCTGCTGAAAAATGCTGCAGGACGCATTAATGGAGGATCCAAGCAGCGAGGAAGTGAGACGCTTCAGCGAGCTTCAGCGAGACAGACAGCCGGACTGTCCAATAGTTTCTTTTATCGAAACGTCTGATTGGCTGAGGCTTTTAGAGAACCACCTTATTGATTTCTTCTGGGTTTTTTAAAAAATCACCACAATATATTTATAGCTGTACTATGTTAGAACGTTGTTAAGAGGCATGAAAAAAAAAGTTTGAAGCTACATTCTTTACCAAACTACTCAGACCTCCTTTAACTTTGAGCCATAAAGGGGGAGGAGAGGGGGAGGGGAGAAGGGTGTGTTGGGTATCAGATTTTGGCAGAACACCAGCTTGTAACTGAACAGCTCTCCTGTTAGGAAACATCTCCTCTTTCTTTTCCTCCCTTCTCCTCTGTGCTTGTGCTTTATATCAACGTTTTAGTCAAATAAAACAACGCTGAGCTTCAATAAGCTGTAAAAAGTTTACAGAGCGACTCAGCAGCAGGGTGAGGTGGGCTCAAACATTTCTAGTATTCAATCACTTTAATCTGACCTGGTGGAGAAGATTTAGGAGACAAGGAAACTGACAGTGCAGAATAATCATGGCCTGTGGTGTCCTGAACTACAAAATACCCCCCCCCCCCCGACAAAGAGATATATCCTGTGTTTATAGGACAACACAGTAGGCAGGATTCACTCTATTTGCTGTTACGGAGTTCTTTTAACGAGCTCTAAATGTCAGCTAACACCACAGATTAGCTTTAGTTCATCCAGACTTCCTTCACTGCACTGATTGTGTCTCTTTGCATTTCCTGAACAGTTCAGTCACTTCCAGGAGCTTCATGCATCAAATAAAACATGTTTCTGCTCCTCCACCACGCGGGTTGACTCACTGTTCAGGAAATGCAAAGAGACACAACCAGCGCAGCGAAGGAAGTCTGGATGATGTGGCGTTAGCTGACATTTAGAACTCATTAAAAGAAATCAATAATAATAAATATCCATCTATTTTCTTAAACCACTCCATCCTATGAGGGCTGTGGGGCTGCTGTACAGCAGTCTGCCCCCCCCCCCGATGCCTATAAACACCTCCACCTGCTTTAGAGGAGGCTGATGACTCGCTCAGTACACTCATGTTTGCTTAAAGGTACGCACATTTTTCCATCACTTTTTTATTATAAATCCCAAAGTTTGCGTAGAAAGTGACGTACGCAACTTTCAGACCCGTTTTGTGCGTAAGCATGTTTTATAGATGAGGCCCCTGGACTTCATGTCAAATAAAAGGTAAACAAAACTGAAAAACTACTAAATAAATGTGAAACCTTCATGTCTAACTTCTTAGCTAGCTGAGTCCTAGTGTAGGAAATTAACTGATAAACCAACAAATACACAAATGGCTTGCCATAGCCACGTTTCAAAGGGCACTTGATTACATAAGAGTTCTCCAGAACGCACATCCAAAGCAAACTGCTTCACAAACTGTTTAATCTTGTTTTTCTGAAGCAGCTTCCAGATGCTGCTGATGCTTTTTTATCATGGCTGTTAGCTAAATGCTAACTGTGCTACCAGCTGTTTTAGACCTGAACTAAACATCTGTACTGTGATGGTTCGACGGTCTGAATTCACCCTCTGCTGCTCCTCCTGCTGGTCATCCTCTCCTTCCTCGTCATCTTCTCTTGTTTTTCTGAAGCTTAAAACATGTTTCGGTGCATTAGAGCCACAGACAGACACTTAAATGGCAACAAGTAGTTTATTTAATGTTATTAATGTCACATTGTTTTCATTACCTATTGTAAACGGTATGATTACAAATCCATACTGAAGCAGAGTCCGACTCAGAGAACTTCTGTTCTTCACACCATTCAGTGTAAAAGACAACATGGCTGATCTGCTTCAGAGACAGAGAAAGCTGAACCAGAGTGAGAGTAAAAACCAAAACTAAGGAACAGCTTTTATCCTACAGCCATCACCATACTGAATACAGCCAAGTGGTCAGTCTGAACCACTGCACCTCTGTATTGTTAAAGAATGTTTACAGCTCAACAGTATTCTGTTTACAGACCAGCATTAAGCTTTAGGCCAAACACAATCTATGGGACAAACGCAATAAAATGCAGATAGGAATGACAGGTTTTTTTCTCATTACTCATTTTATTTTACTAGGCTTTTCAAATATGTGTGTATATAAATTTTTTTTTTCTACTGTTTATATATTTACTATATGTATGTGTATGTGTATGTATATGTATGTATATATATATATATATTTCTATATAAATCTTAGAGTGACTGTGTTTTATTCTTGCACTGAAAAGTTGCACCTTAATTTCGTTGTTCAATGTCTCATTGCTACAATGACAATAAAAAGATTCTGATTCTGAGAGAGAGGACTGGCAGAACCAACGGTCATAGTGGGAAGTGTTTGCTCCTTGGTCAACAAGATGGAGGAACCGGAGACCAGAGGGTTTACTGGGAGGGCAGCCTCTTCTGTTTTACAGAGTCATGGTTTAAAGTGCCCATGACACTGTATTAAATAAATTTATATTAAACAGGTGTAATCTTTGATGCCTCTAGATTAGCGTTGCACCATTATAACTCAAAATACGCTGTAATTATTTCCTAACGAGCAACTCAGAGATCAGAAGAAAGTGCCGCCTTCCGGTTCTGCTGGGTTTCTCCTTATTTGGCAGCCTGACACTGCTGCTGCAGTAGGGGGCAGTGCCCAGTAGGGGGCAGTGCCGTCGCGTGAAAGAGAAACGAAACTGAAACTAAACACTACACGGTCTATGTCAATGGCGGTGGCACTGCCTCGCTCCAGGTGTCGTGAACGTGCATGTGGGCGGAGAATTGACCATATAAGCAAGTCCGGATCACTATGACCTCATAGCGGGCTGGAGTGAAAAAAACTGTTTGAAACCTGGGTCTGAAATCTGGAAGAGCTTCTCACTGGCTGTACTAGGAGACAGACGGACGCCGTTTTTTGCTCTTTCTGGCAGGTTTAAGGTGAGAACTCAACATTGCAACATGATAGATAAGTCAGAAAACATGGAAACTGATGTCATGGGACCTTTAAGGACTGTGTTCCCAACATGTCATCTAGCATCAACCGCTCTGATCAGGACCGTACAACTAGTGGAGCGGATATACACTGGGGACGTTCAGCAACACCTCTCTTCAGAACTTTGATCAGTCTGTGAGCTGTTCAGAGGATATACACCAGTCGGTTCTATTGTTTAAAGGTAGCTGTGTCCTCTGCAGCTGTCTGATTAAACCCAGTGAGCTCCTCCCAGTCCCACTCTTCTGCACCTTTTCTCTTTTAAGACAAAACATCTCCACACATCATAAAAAGAAAATCAAATCAAAGGATTTTTGAACTAATATATGTCTCATTTCTTTTTTGCCCACTCACTGTATTCTACTGTAATACAGGTGAGTCTAAAGTGTGCATTTGATGAATGGAAGAATTCCAGCAGGATGCTAATACTCTATTATGTTTAGATTTTTACTAATGTGAGGCCTGAAAACAAACAAAACCAATAATAGAAAAGAATAGAAAACCTTTTATCTTCCCTCAGTGGGGAAATCCAGGTTCACCAGCAGCAAAGTCAAGAAAAATAGATTCACACAGGATAAAGTATATAAAAACAGAAAGTTCAATCCAAACCACCTGTCTACCTGTTTCCTCTTAATTTAACTTCCTGGTAACCAAACCCTGACTGACTGTTACCATCATCAGACTTCATTCATAAAACGTGACGACCTCCAGCAGCATCACTGGAGAACAGCTGACCCAGATCCTGTTGTTGCTGCTGATAAAGGAGGGACTTTTATTTTTCAGGACCCAGATCCTGTTGTTGCTGCTGATAAAGGAGGGACTTTTATTTTTCAGGACCAGGAAACTAGAAAACAATCAACCTGTCAAGTCCGGGGAATTTAACGCTTTTCTTTTATTAAGGCGAACAACGAGACCCTCTTATGTCTCATACCTACACAGACTCACTGCTTTTCTACAAAAAACTGAAAATTTGTCATTAAAATGATGCATTTATAATGTGATGAGTAGTACAAATAAATAATAATAAATCATAAAAAAAGGTTTGCACTTTTTCAGCAAACAAATCAAATATTTGTTGTCTGAGAGGAATTTTATTGAGATTTAGGAAAGGTTTGGACACCCCTGTTCTAGTCACTCAAATCTGATGTTCCATAGGTTTGGATATCACTATCATGTATTCATGTAAATAATGAGAACCACCTTGATAAACGCTGTAACACAAACTGTGATTAGACACATCTGATTAGGAACAGAGGAGGTTTAACTGAGCAGAACACAGATCTGCTCCACATTCATATAAAAATCTGTGTGTTCTCAAGCAAGCAACTCTAAAAAGTGAAGCTGAGGTCAGAGTTTAATCCACATCTGGCACAAGCAGCTGCACGACTCCTGACCCTTTAACTCTGGGGAAAGTACAGAAATAGACTGTAAAACAGCGTTTGCTCCTCATCATTCATACAGTTCAAGCAGCCTGATGTCACTAAACCCAAGAAGGAAAATAAAAACCCAGCTCAGTGGTCTGAATAAAAGACTGGAAAGGTTCCTCCTTCAGACGCTCGTCTATATTTAGACACAGATCTGTGTCCCGCTGGAGGTTCAAGCAGCACGCAGCGGCGTTCACATCAAGAATAAAGCTGCAGTCAAAGAGAAGGTGACTGAGTGAAACCCTGTCATTACAGTAACGGGGTGTTCCTCAACACGCTGTCAGAATAAAAGAATGACACCATGGTAGTTATCTGTCATCCTGATTCCTGCACAATAAGCTGCTGTCACATGCAATACCTGGAAAAACAAGACGAGTGTGTGGGAATGGAGAGAAGGAGGAAAAGAGAATGAGAAAGGAAAAGGGCGCAGACGTAAAGAACATGCGCAGACGTAAAGAACATGAAATCCAGTGATTCCCCAAATTAAGTCCTTTTGTTTTTACTTTTCAGAAAAACATTTTAATTTCATAAAAATGGAAAGAAAATAATATTTAGGTAAAAAATGAGTTCTGAGAAAAGATGAAACTTGATTTTATAAAAAAGCTTCTGATCAAATTCAAGGTTCAAAGCCTCTAAATGACATGAACCCATGAGGCTGCTACCATGTCTTTAATCAAGACAAAAGGGAATCCGTGTAAAAGTTAAATAAATTCAGTCAGCACTGACAGCTTCCTGAACAGCCTCTGTGCAGAGAAATAGAGTTTATGTCCTTTTCTCGGCTGTTTTCACATTACATTGTTATTTAGATGAAATGACGTTGTTATTCACTTTGTTTACCCAGAGCCTGGTTACAGGGGCAGCATCCCAAAAGAAACCCAGCCCGTCCTCTCCCGGCTCCTCTCAATGTGGAGTTCTACTCCGAGCCTCTCTGAATGTCCGAGCTCCTCACCCTCTCTCTGAGGCTGAGCCCGGCCACACCACTTTTACCAGGGTTAAAACACTGACTATCCTAACAATATTGTAAACACCAAATTTATAGTAAAAGCTATTGCTACAGTGTTAAAAACACAGAACTCAGTGTTAAAAACACAGAACTCAGTGTTAAAAACACAGAACTCATATAAAAGCTATTCGATCGATATTAAAAACAAAGAACCCTAACCCTAACAAAATTTATAGTAAAAGATAACAAGATGACCCAGCCAGAGCAGAATTGAACCAACAACCCTCTGGTTAAAAGACAAACACTGACTCTACCTACTGAGCTAGTGCTATCATCAGCAGCAGGTGAACATGGCTCTTCATCCAGAGGTCCAGTTCTGCAGGAACTTCTTAATATTTCAGCAGAAAAAGCCTCTGATGTGAAACTGCTGATGGAATAAATGTTTATAAAATAAAGTCACACAAACCGCTGAGACATTTAGGAGATTAGAGCTCATTTATAACAACAAGATAGCTCATCAGTCCTGAAGGCTGTAACTCTACTTCTCTGAACAGAGGCTGTTCGGGGTGAGGAATTATTTACACCTTTACACAAAAACACCCTTTAGAATGGATGAAATGTCCCTTTAAAATGGTTTACCTGTTTTCATTTAAAAGTGAGCTGGACAAATAGTTGTTATTGATGTGACTTTGGAGTCAAAAAGAAAAGGCAGCATCACCATTATTCATGTAATTAAAAAAACGATCAAACACTGTGGAGCGAACTCAGATCAGATGAATGAATAATAAAATCTTTACTGTTTCAACCAGTGGTCAAAGTGTTTTACAGCCTTCAGGTTGTTCTGGTCTCAGAACACAGAACAACCTGATCTAGACTGTAAGCAATGCTGGCAGCGTTCAGCCTAAACGACACAGTTACAATCAGCTGGAGCACATCAAAATGGAGGGGGGGGGGGGGGTTCACG
>SSNR01000355.1:437245-486286 GCA_006937965.1 Callopanchax toddi
GCTTCTGCTATAAAAACCTCCACAATAAAATGATCCAGAGGACAACAAGCAGAGTGGGCTGGTTTCAGGTCTTTACTGTCTCCCTCCACAGACTGAGATACGTTCAGGGTAGCTTTAATATGTAGCTAAAAAGCTAAATGAGAAGAAGAAAATGATTCAAATTCATCCTGAGGGAGCCGTGAATTTTACAACCAAAGTCCAAGAAAGAAGAGAATGATTTGTAGTGGAATTATGAATAATGGAAAACATTTACCCTCATGTCAGAGGCTGACAGCGAGCCAAGGCCTTAACGTTTCCTTTAGGGTAACGTTTCCTTTAGGGATTACCAGAGGAACCGACGGAGGAACCAGTTCCTGCCTCTTGCGTCCTCTTTTACCACAAAACATCTTTCTGATCTACAAACGACTTCTTGTAAGCTTTTCAGAACAAGTCCTTTATAATGACTCGGGTGTGTCTGTGATTATATTCCCCTCCACTTGTGTTGTTCAGCAGAGGCAGGAGCATAAAACCACTGCAGAGGGAGGGAGAGAGATGGGTGCTGCCAAGTAGCACATTTACCCAGCTCAGGCTCTGACCTGGTTCAAATAACAAAACACTGTGGCCCAGCTCAGGCTCTGACCTGGTTCAAATAACAAAACACTGTGGAAGTAGAACAGGATCTAATGGTTTTCACAGGAAAGTGAGTCAGTGGGTAGAAAAATCACAGATAAACAACGTCGACGACATGTTATTGACCTGTTAATGACTCGGTAACACGACCCAAACTCTACATGTCAGCAGTGATAGAAACCTAACGTAAACCTGTCACCTGCCTATAGGACGAACCTCGAAACCATTAATACCTGGATATGAATCATTTAACAATTAACAGCAGTGGCATCATATGTTAGGTAATAAAGTTAATTAATCAATCAATCAATCAATATTGAGCGCGTGTTGCGCATGCGCACAGTGATTTTCAGATGCTCGTCTTTTAGACAGGCTGAGGGGGGCTGGCCCGTCGCCAGGATTTCAAGAGGATTTAACCTCCTGAGCTTGTCAGTATCAAAGCAAAGACTTAGATATGATTACACAGATATTTATAACATAATATCTTAGTAACAGAATGGGTTTTTATGCAGTATTAGTCTAAAAATGAACTATTCTTTCCCACTGATCCCCACAGCGCCATCTGGTGGCTGGTGGGGCCGGGACCTACCGGCCCTACATGACGAGACGCCACTGATTAACAGGTTCAGAATGTTTTTTGTAAAAAGGAAAACAAATTAAATAAATGAACATATTTAAAAATCAAAATGAACAACAGAAAAATCTATTTTGAAAAGCCCCGCCCCCAAAAACACTCAACGGGTTTTAATGAACAGGCTTCAAAGTGAGTTAAAATCTAATACCCAATAGGAAAAGAGTAGCACATAAACATAAACAAACAACAGGGTTGGTTGAATTCCTTTTCTATGAACTCTGTGAGTAAAACCACCTCAACATACACGACTGGGATTTTCTTACTGAGGTTTTTAAACATGAACATTCAACTGGACAGACTGCGCTGCTATAAAAGCAGAGAAGAGCTGCTACGGGAGCCCGGAGGTCCAAACATGATGATGCACTTGACCTGTCCGTTTACTGGTGTTCAGCATGTTCTGGTCCTGGTTGTGTATCAGGATGTGGACACAACTCAGTCCCAACATGCTGATTCATGATTAAACTACACAGACTGCTCTAGATGTGAATCCACATCATCACTACGGCCCGTTTCCCGGCCTTCGCCTCACAGATCTCAGGTCATCAGACCTCCTTCGCTCCATCACTCCACACAGCAGCACAGCCAGAGGCAGGATGAGGGCTTTTACTTCTCCTTCTCCTTCCAGCTCCATAAATAATTCAATCCCATCTAATCCTGAGAGCATTTTTCAACTTTACCTGAAGCATAAAAATAGAGAACAGACTGCTCGCTGCTGCCAGGGGCTCCATAAGCTCATCATTCCCAACATAAACCCACTCTGGAATAAAACATTAGGCCACAGCTTTAAACCAAATTCACAAATGTATCCAAAGCAAAGGAAACACTTCCTGTTTTACCTCCTACCACTGAGGGACACCTCTCTTCTCTAAGAAAGGCTGTTTTATTAGAGAAAACATGTAAGAAGTCTATTTAAAGTTTATTCAGTCATGAATATAAACAAGAGGACTAGGGCTGGGCGGTATACCGGTTCATACCGGATACCGGTGTTTTTTTTGGTTATGATATGAATTTTTCATATACCGCTATACCGGTGAATAGCCCACACAGCGTCCCGGATGTTGGCGGTGGGGACACATTTCACCATGACTAGGGTTGTCACGGTTACCGGTTTCGCGGTAAACCCCGGTAAAAATGTTGACTATAATTATTACCATCATGTTTTTAAAAAACTATCTCGGTGGGTTAACCGCGTTCGCGGTTTTGGCACAGTTAGCTTCCCGGCTACCGTACCCACTGGTGACGCTTCTGCGCATGCGCACTTTGTAGTGTTTACATCCACAAGTTTCTTAAGCTAAAGCTAAAATGATGGTGAAAAGAGGAGAAAACAGCGCTGAGGGCATCTATCAGCCCTCAAATAAGACAAAGTCAGAAGAATGGGCATATTTTGGATATTTGAAGAATGCTGAGGGACAGTTTGCTGAACGTGCTGGAAAAAAGTGTGAAAGGAAGCAACACGCGACTCATGTGTGACCATCAACTCTACAGTCACTGCAAGAGAAGATATTAAGGTAACGTTTAGCGTTTTAGCTGAAATACATGATGTGAGGACTTTGGGTTGAGGGAGAAGCAGCGAGCGCCACTGCCAGAACATAAACCGAGTCGCGGACCCCCGTATTGAAATGACGCTACGGGGCTCCCAGCGGGCAGATCGCTGTTGATGCTGCTTAATGAAGCGTCAGAATAAGTTCACCAGAACTCCAGCTTAGCAGAAAATAACTGGTGGTTTATTAGCCGTGCTGCGGGGAGCGGGAGCAGTACAGAGACCGCCTTAAAGTCCGATGGGGTAACCATAGAAACGAGGTCATTTTTGTCAAGTACAGTGGCCCATGCAGTACAATAGGATGTTGGTCAACTGATCTACAGTCGCCAATGCTGATTGATTATGAATTTAACAATGATTACTGCCTGATGACATCTCCCCAGATCTGAAAAGCTCACAGGAAGGACACAAGCTGAGGACAACATTATCCTGATCTAGAGGGTTTATTTAGTCGTCTAGTTGAACATTCAACATCCTTTAAAAAAATACAGAGATAATACCGAAAACCGTGATAATTTTGGTCACAATAACCGTGAAGGTAAATTTTCATACCATGACAACCCTAACCGCGACACACAACACCTCAGCGTGAGTGAAACTTTTGAACCAAGAATGGTGACTATCAGGAGATGTCATGGTGACTCACAAATTACAAACCCATAGGAACTTATTCCAAAAAGAGGAGACAGGCGCACGTCTGTTGTTTCAGGGTTTTTCAGGTTTAAAAAGTTGAACGTGACTTAGCCGCTAGCTGGCGGAGCTAGCCGGCGGGACTAATCAGCAGCTTGCTTCACCATCTTAGCCGAAAACATGTCTTGGAATATTAATTATCAGGAATGTCTCAAGCTTAGATCTGTACCCTTCACCTCTGCAGCTAAAACGGCTAGTAGCAGTCAGTTAGACGTCCATTAAAGGCGTGTTCGCTAAAGGGACCGCTGATGAAAAAAGCCAGCGGTGGGTCAAGAAAACGCCAAAATGTTCCACGGTAGGTTATTTATATCTTAATTATTTCTCTCTTTTGACAAACATACTTTGAAGGGGTTATGTATTTACCTGCCTGTGACTGGACATGAAAAAACTATGAATTTCTGCATATGAAAGTAAAATGGACTATTAAAAGCTGATCTAGTGCAGTAATTATTTCATAATTAAAGAATATTATGTGTATTAACGGCTGTGTTAAAAAAATACCGTAAAACCAATATAATTTTAAGAAAAACCGTGATAAAAAAATGTTGCCATACCGCCCAGCCCTAACCAGGACTCATCAGGTTGATCCTGCTTCAGGATGCCATCATAATGACAGAATATTAGACTAAAGTTTTATTACTTTTCATGGCGGACAGGTTGACCTCAGGCTGGGGAAAGGTTCAGATTTTCGACTGAGGCTGCATTCTATTTAGTTCTGCTTGGAAGCTATGAAAGCAACCAGCAGGAGTAGCTGCAGAATTGGAATGCAGCCCACGCTAGAACACAGTATCCTCCATACTCTAAGTCCATCTACTGTGAAATGAGCCTTTAGTTCCCTTCAGAAGTATCTTCACTGACCAGTACTTTAGTAATCTGTCATTCCATTCTGTTCCTCTAACAGTAGACCAAGTCAGTATCCGATCCTGCAGCAGGAGGTCAATTCCTGATGATTTACACTTTCTGTTCATCCAACTGTGTAACAGACGCCATTAAAATGTGTAAAATATGTCTGTGGTGATGTGTAGGCCCCCATGTTATGTTGTCAAAATTATCTTTAAAGAAAAAACATCAAGAAGAATAAAATTCCTTAAATAGAAAATCTCAGCGGCCCTCTACAGCCTTTGGTCCTGTTCCATGGTGCTTGGTGTTTCTTACCTGTGCTGCTGCTGCTGCTGTCTGTGGTTGATCAGAATCCAGTTACATGAAAGAGAAAAACAAGATTAATTTAGTCTATTGATCGATTACAGAACAACATCACTGGCATGAAGTCAGTTTTATGAAGCCGAACAGAGGTTTAATTCTGGATGGATGGATATTAGAGGCCTTGCTGACATTTTTAATGTGCTGAGTGAAGGATGGAGGAGGACGTCTGTCAGCAGGAGGACAGCTCAGAGACACTGTCCTCCACAGAAATAATGCAGATCCTATTCTAGGTTTCTATAAATAACAATCAATGTAACACACTGCTGTTGCTCAGCTTTATATAGCAGCCTTCAATAACAAAGTACAGCCAGTAAACTCTAAGGTGTGGTCCGGTTCTGCCTCTGCCCCGAGGTCCAAACACGTTGTTTAACATGCACTAACACTGGAATGTCTGGGACCCTTGTCTTTCATGGAAACACACAGGAATCGAGTCTGAATAGGAACTACAATAAATAAACATGACTTACAGATGCTGTCAGAGATAAAACTAAAGAAGATTTAAAAGATGTTTCTTCAAATGTTGCTCTTATAGAAGAATAACACCTGCTCTAGCTCCTCCAGAGCCCCCAGACATCACACAGCTGCAAACTGGTTCCTAACGAACCATCAGCCTTCTAAATGATGAGATGGATGCAGAGGACTGGTAGTGGCCAACAACAGGCCTCAGTGAAAAATGTAGATCTTTAAAAATAATCTTTTAATTTTAACTGTTGGTGAACTGCATAGAAATGTGTTTGACTTTATAAGACAAATACATTTCCCACCACTAAAGGTTCCAGTAAGAAGGTTGGACAAACAGGTTTTATCCACAAACTCTGAGTTGATTTAGTCCAAGTGGTTCCACAACATCTAATAAAAGAGCAATTAGAAGCCACCATCAATAGAACCACAAAATTCAATTCCCCATGGCAACCTCAAACAAATAAATAAAAATTTAGTCTAATTATATTACACTTCTGTAGCAGGATATCCTGCATTAGGGTTATGAGGATTATAATCACATACATAGTCACTTTGGATTAAAGCGACTTCCAAATACAAAGAGAGTAACGGGAGGAGAAAGTGTGAGTGGAGGTGATGCTTCAGTCCGAAAAAAACACTTCATTCATGGAATAATGACTTTACACTGATTCAACAACAACTAAACACTGATTCAACATAAACTTAACACTGATTCAACATCAACTAAACACTGATTCAACATCAACTAAACACTGATTCAACATCAACTAAACACTGATTCAACAACAACTAAACACTGATTCAACATCAACTAAACACTGATTCAACATCAACTAAACACTGATTCAACATCAACTAAACACTGATTCAACATCAACTAAACACTGATTCAACAACAACTAAACACTGATTCAACATAAACTTAACACTGATTCAACATCAACTAAACACTGATTCAACATCAACTAAACACTGATTCAACATCAACTAAACACTGATTCAACATCAACTAAACACTGATTCAACATCAACTAAACACTGATTCAACATAAACTAAACACTGATTCAACATCAACTAAACACTGATTCAACATCAACTAAACACTGATTCAACATCAACTAAACACTGATTCAACATAAACTTAACACTGAATCAACATCAACTAAACACTGATTCAACATCAACTAAACACTGATTCAACATCAACTAAACACTGATTCAACATCAACTAAACACTGATTCAACATCAACTAAACACTGATTCAACATCAAATTAACACTGATTCAACATCAACTAAACACTGATTCAACATCAACTTAACACTTTCAACATCAACTAAACACTGATTCAACATCAACTAAACACTGATTCAACATAAACTAAACACTGATTCAACATCAACTAAACACTGATTCAACATCAACTTAACACTGATTCAACATCTACTTAACACTGATTCAACATCTACTTAACACTGATTCAACATCTACTTAACACTGATTCAACATCTACTTAACACTGATTCAACATCTACTTAACACTGATTCAACATCAACTTAACACTGATTCAACATCAACTAAACACTGATTCAACATCAACTAAACACTGATTCAACATAAACTTAACACTGATTCAACATCAACTAAACACTGATTCAACATCAACTAACACTGATTCAACATCAACTTAACACTGATTCAACATCAACTTAACACTGATTCAACATCAACCTAACACTGATTCAACATCAACTTAACACTGATTCAACATCAACTTAACACTGATTCAACATCAACTTAACACTGATTCAACATCAACTAAACACTGATTCAACATCAACTAAACACTGATTCAACATCAACTAAACACTGATTCAACATCAACTTAACACTGATTCAACATCAACTTAACACTGATTCAACATCAACTAAACACTGATTCAACATCAACTAAACACTGATTCAACATCAACTAAACACTGATTCAACATCAACTTAACACTGATTCAACATCAACTTAACACTGATTCAAAATCAACTAAACACTGATTCAACATCAACTTAACACTGATTCAACATCAACTAAACACTGATTCAACATCAACTAAACACTGATTCAACATCAACTTAACACTGATTCAACATCAACTTAACACTGATTCAACATCAACTTAACACTGATTCAACATCAACTAAACACTGAATCAACATCAACTTAACACTGATTCAACATCAACTTAACACTGACTCAACATCAACTAAACACTGATTCAACATCAACTAAACACTGATTCAACATCAACTAAACACTGATTCAACATCAACTTAACACTGACTCAACATCAACTAAACACTGAATCAACATCAAATTAACACTGATTCAACATCAACTAAACACTGAATCAACATCAACTTAACACTGATTCAACATCAACTAAACACTGATTCAACATCAACTTAACCCTGATTCAACATCAACTTAACCCTGATTCAACATCAACTAAACACTGATTCAACATCAACTAAACACTGATTCAACATCAACTTAACACTGATTTAACATCAACTTAACACTGATTCAACATAAACTAAACACTGATTCAACATCAACTAAACACTGATTCAACATCAACTTAACACTGATTCAACATCAACTAAACACTGATTCAACATCAACTAAACACTGATTCAACATCAACTTAACACTGATTCAACATCAACTTAACATTGATTCAACATCAACTCAACATTTGATACACATGATATAACTTTTATCTGCACCTCCAGTTGTAGCATAAAGGTGAAAGCTGTTTGTTTGAATAAAAAAATCTTTATTGTTATAAATTTGGACGTCTTAAGTAAAACCTGCCAGGAGCAGGTTTGGTTTACAGAGTCTGGGGCACTCAGAGCCTCTTACAGAGTTTCCCCAAAGTCAAGGTTAACCTTTTTACATGATCTGCTTTCAGGAATACCCCTCTAGTGTCATCATATGAAACATTCAATAACAATAAACCACCAACAACTATCTCAGCATTAATATACTAATTAATATTAAATTCCTCAGGTTTGTATTCAAATCAGCATTGACAATTGACAGCAATAGATCTCCACTTAGAACAAGTTACTCAACTTTATTGAAGTGATTGTAGATACAGTAAAGAACAACATGATGTTAGAATCATTTGGCTCTGTTTGTTTTAGTATTTGGCCAGCCATGGCTATAATTCACTCAGGGACTTTAGTGTAATTCCAGTTTGATTGAGTTTTACACAGAAAAGTAAACTTCCTCACCAAAGCAAAGAGAGCTAATCAGATTAAACATGGACTAAATCGAGGACATCTCTGAGTCCATGATTAACAAGCTGCTGCATGAGGTTTTATTAGAGAAGCTCCAGTTCAGGCAGCAGAAAAACACAACCACTAAAGAGTTACCTCCATCATCATGAGGGAATACACACTTATTATTGAGGCTGATCTGGGAAAAACTGGTGAAAATCTGAAGAACACTGATAAACACACTGATCAATTCAGCTTTATAATCCAGTTTAATAGTACAGGAAATGAAAAAAATAAAACGTATTACCCCCCAGTTCAAGGTGTTTAAAAGTCATGAACTACAAAGTGCTTTACATCAGTCAGTCATACAGAAGTGAAGCATCCAGCCCCAGGTACCACAGACCCTCTGACCACCACCAGCAGTGATGTAGGTAAAAGTCTTGTCCAAGAACACATAATGACAAAATGACCCACCTAGAGTGAAGATCGAACCGACACCCATCCAGTTCTAAGACTTCAAAAAAGTCATGGGACCAAAACCAACAAATACTAAAGTAACAGTTTAGTGGACAGGAGAAATCGATGCAGCACAAACTGACCTCCACCTCAAAATACCTCAAATATAACTAAATAATACCCATCTTTTCCTTGATACTGCAGTAGCAGAACATTAACACTACATTAAGGCATTTTAACATCATTAGACAAAAACTGCCCATTGGCTAAAAAACACACCGACACAGAAAGACTGTGGATGACTAACGGAACAAATTAACACACTGTATCATAAATTCACCCAAAAGATAGAACCACAGAAACAGGAAATAAATATACACTGATTATATGAGGGAATGTTTCATTATGAAGTTAGAATAAAATAAAACTACCAATAAAGCCGCATTCTGGAGGATTTCATCGAGAGAGCAGTTTTTGAATCTAGCGTCCAAAGGCTCCTCCTCAAAACATCTCGACACGCGCGTCCGGTCGCGTGTGCGCGCGTGCACGCGGCGCATATACTTCGGACATGAACTGTACCGCTCAATGTGTAGGGTTTAATCACTCACAGTTCACAATCTTATTCCAACAACACTACGAGGGTCTGAAGAGCCCTCTCTGTCCCTGCTGCTTCTGATATTAGCTCTGTTAGCAGAGAGCTGCTGCTGGACTCTGAAGCTGAACTTGACTTGGCCCTCGACCAAAATAAACGCGTAACCCTGTCAAGCCTTGCCATTCTGTGAGGTGAAAGGTTTGAAAATTAAAATAAATCCATCTTTAGCTGGAGAATGGGTAGGTTTTTAGTAGAAATGAGCTGTGAGTCCTCAGTGAACGGCTGAGACGGCAGAGAAACACACGGAGCGTCCTGTACGACAGCGCCCCCTACTGGTACAGGTTTGGTCGATGCGCGTGCATGTTGAGAGAATGCAGACATTTGAATTTCATTGGCTGAAAAATGTCGGCGGCAAGAAATAATGGAAAGGGGTCTCTAAGAGGAAGGAGGGTCTTCGTCAGAATGACAGATGCTGTGGAACTCAACCCATAGATCAGTGGTTCTCAAACTTTTTTACCCGAGTACCACCTAAAACCTATGTAGGATCTTCAAGTACCACCATGATATTGGACCTTTAAATAATGCACAATTTGACTGTTTTTAACTGGAATCAGAGGTCTCGCTAGACATTTTCATAATTTGACTGACAGGGTACAAAAAAATCCAGTCATAATCCATTTTTATCTGTCACTTATTAATAAAAAAATATGATAATGACATTTTTAACATTATTTACTTTTCATTCATTTTAACAATATTGTAATGGTCTTTCACACAAAAAGTCATTTTTTCCAAATCTCTGAGTTTTATGACTGACTGTCAGCTGTCATGTTACAAAAAAACAAACATCAAGTAGTTTTCTGGGTCTGCACTCTCTCTCCTCCAGCTGTCACGCACCCCACGCTGCCTCGTTACCACAGCAACCCGTAGATCAGCTGTTTTCAAACAAATCAGGAAACTCAATAAGGTTCATTTTGGTCAGAAAGGCGGAATAAAATAAATGAAATTGATGTATTGATCAGCTTGAAGGATCAGGTCCGAATCCAAGTGCGTTATGTGCGCAGCTCTAGTCCCGCTGCGCTCCACGGTAGAGGAGCACTCACCGGGCGCGCGCCGCGGACCGATGGAAGCGCACCACCTCGATGACAATCCCCCCACCCCCCGCTCAAACACCGACCGGCTGCCCCCCAATGTGTGTAAAACGCCCCCTCTTCCCTCTCCCACTGGCGCCGGGCCTTTGCGTAATGACTGAAAGAACGAGATCGCGGATACAAGCGGCCGAAATGAGTTTCCTCTGCAGGGCGGCCGGGATTATTAGAGATAGGATGAGTTCGGACATTCGGAGTTTGGAGACTCGGAGTAGAACCGCTGATCTAGAACCAGTTGAGACGGTTTGGACAAGTTGGGTGGTGGAGGAGGAGGCTGGGGAGTCGGGGGTCTGGGCTCCCGGCCCGCTACCCGGACCTAGATAAGCGGAAAAAGGCGAGGCGAGATCCCGTCATTACACACAGCTGCTGCTCGCTGGGATTTTAATCCGCTCTGCGTGGTCAGAAGGCGCGTGCCTAAAAATATTTTAATAGTGGTGAAAACAATATTTCATTAAAAACAAAAGAGTTGGGTCCTCCGCGTACCACCAGGGGGCGCTCGCGTACCACCAGTGGTACGCGTACCACAGTTTGAGAATGACTGCCATAGATCATAGTTTAGACCTGAAATATCATTTAAAACATTTAGAAAACTTTGATACAGAGAAAAATGCTCCAGAGAACCGCTTTAAAGACCTGATTCTGTTTGACAAAAAAGAAAGAGGAACAATAATTATCCAGTTTTTATAGGGACTAAAGTCCAGTATCAGATATGAATGAAGTAGTAAAAGGGTTGAATCTACTCTTTGTAAACATGGGGAGGACAGAGAGGATGATGGGATAGAAATGGATGCTACTGATGATAGAAACGATGAGCAGTGGGTGAAAATCAGATCTCTGAAATTTTTAGTGACGTAAAAACTAAAACTAGCCCAGAACGTGATGATGATGTCATGGCAACATCTCTCTCCACAGGTGGAGTTCTGGTCCTCTCACACACCTGACTGACCTCCCCTGTGTTTATGGTCTGGTCTGTTCATTCACTCCTTATCAGATCCTCCTGTCAGGAACCCGTGTTCCTCACTGCCTTCCTTCCTGTGCCTCTAAACGTTTAATTAAACATCCTAACGTCGTACTCCCATCAAAACCTAACAGTACCAGTGTCTCAATAGCAGGGTTAAACTATAGAACAGAGTCAGATTAACAGAAGAATTAAAGTAACACAAATCGCTGTAAAACAAGATAGAAAAACACATTTTGATTAAATATAAGGAGGAAGAGTCCAGTTTAAAGGAAACCTGAACTGATGTCATCTGGATGATTTCAGTCTTTATTCATATGGAAGAATTGATGATGATGATGTTTATTGTGTTTAGCGGTTTACTGCTGTTTGTGGTTAACGTTTTATTGTCTGAAATTTGAAGATTGTTATACTAAAGGCCTATTGTATTCATACTCCACGAGAAGAAAGAACTTTCTTCTCGTGGAGTATGAATAGGCCTTAAGAATGATATAAATAATAGGTTCTTAATTCTGCCTGCTTCTCTTTAAACAGCTAAAGGAATCTGTTATGAATGAATGAATGAATGAATGAATGAATGAATGAATGAATGAATGAATGAATGAATGAATGAATGACCCGACCAGATAATAAACATGCTGTAGACGAGCTGTTGGTACAGATTCCAACTGAAGATGATTTTCTGTGAATCACTTGATGACTAGAGTGGATTTAACTTGTAGCATAACGTTTAAAACCTTCATTTTTATTACAGGTTTCTACTTGACTGAAGCATAATGAGTCCTGCAGCACTCACACACCGTTGTGTAAGACCGACATTAAAACGTGTTCCAAACACACTTCAAACCAGCTGTTTTCCTGCAGCTGTTGGAGTCTTTATACTAACTGAAGGAAACAGCAAAAACCATCTTCATCTCAAGAGAAGAAACTCCAGGTCTCACAACTATCTGAATGTTCTCCTGAATTTCTGAGCTGAACTTCACTGAATGCTTGTATTGTTATGTTGAAACAGCTCCAGGCTGCTGCTGTGACTTTAACTAACGTCCCCTGAGAACACTGTCCTCATGTGAATCCACTCTGTAATTTTAAGAAGCTAAATTTGAAACTTCCATGTAAACTTTGGTTAACGAGATGTTTCCCCCTTAACTGTCCGATGTTTGAGTGTCAGTTGGATTCCTGTAGACGTTTGGATCAGAGGAAACTCCACCAGCAGCTACACTGTGGCTGGCTCTACTTTATTCTTCTACGCGTCATCAACACTTACACTCCTCCAGGAGAAAAATACTTTCAACAGGGTTAGGGTTAGCAGCTCGTTAGAAACAGAGATCCT
This sequence comes from Callopanchax toddi, assembly GCA_006937965.1. Lineage (NCBI taxonomy): Eukaryota > Metazoa > Chordata > Actinopteri > Cyprinodontiformes > Nothobranchiidae > Callopanchax > Callopanchax toddi. Next base: position 450,146 of record SSNR01000355.1, read on the forward strand.
ATGACACAAACAGCCCTTTGGATCCTGCTGACAACAGAATTAAATAAAAGACAAATACTGTAAATACAACTGAAACAAACAATAACAGTTTTCGAATCAGCAGAAAGAAAAATAAAAGACAAAAAACTTTGATCTCTACTCTCTAATCTACAGCATTTAACTCAAGATGTCAATCCAATGCTTAAATAAAATGTTTAATCATATAAAAACAAATTGAATGGTGAAAAGACTTCTGATCACCTCTGGGGTCGGACAGAGCCGCTCACTGCCGACAGCTGCAGCAGGTGAGGGGGGGCGGCGTGACGATCAAGGTCGCTCCTGACTGAACACCGTTAGTATTAACGTTCATTAGCTCAGATAAAAGTCAAAAACAACACCTTATCTTAGACAGAAATAGATGAGTCTGGTTTTTCTATCAGAGAGGAGATCAGCTGACAGATGGTCCGCGCGCACGCATCAGAGAATGGATCAGTTAATGATCAGTGATCCTTTGTTCTGGTTAACTAAAATGACTGAGTCTGATAGAGAGAACTAGATATGTGATGACAAAATGAAGGCCTTTCTCAGACAGGAATTATTTATCAGCTGATTCAGAGCACGCCGCGAGCTGTCGGGTTGGGCACGGGTTAAAACGCTCAGGTTAAAACGCACGAGCGCTGATCCGTGAACCGTGTCCCAAACCATAGAGGGCGATCCATACAGATCACTGATCTATAGTGACCCGTTGCACCCATCCTGGGCATGTGTGAGTTGCGTGCGTGGGTCGGATGTACTGTGATTGTATTTGTTGAAACGTGCCTCCAAGGAGCTCTGCTGCGTAATGGCACTGTGTCAGGCGCATTGGAGATGCTGTGAATGTGTGTGTGTGTCAGAGGTCCTGCCTGTGTGTCTACTAGCTTCAGAGGTCATGTGAGCACTCATTCACTGCGCTGCAACAGGATGTGAAGCTCGTCAGATCAAGGGGTCTCCCATTGGGACCGCCCAGCGCTGGTCCGCAAAGGAGCATTCGGGCAGTGGGTTCTGGTACGCATGAATGAAATCCGCTTCTCATGAGGACCAGCGTACTGCTTGTGTGCACCCCTGGTTATAAGGAAGAGAAAAAGACATTTGTCAAATTAGCATCTAAAGCGCTTTCAAATACCGTTTAGTTCTTCTGAGTTTATTTGTATTTAAACTACTGTAGGTGCTGGGTGATAAATCAAAAATAACTGAGTACCGAATTTTATAACTCTTGCCGACGTCATTTTGCCTATAATTGTATGTTCTGTATTTTAAAAAACGAAAAGATGTGAGAAGGTTGTGGATGTCCATGTACCTTTAAGAAGCTGTGACACAGACTAGGTGAGTCGGTGTCACAGCTAGTCACATGACTCCCCCATCCAGCAAGAAGCAAAAACAAGAAAATGGAGAATCATTCAAACATGAAGCAGTGGGCTCGTTGCTCTGTGTCACTAGTGGGCAATGTCTGCTTGCTGTTCACGGCTGCCGGTAGCTGCTGGTAGCTGCTTGTAGCTGCCGGTAGCTGCTTGTAGCTGCTGGTAGCTGCCGGTAGCTGCTGGTAGCTGCTTGTAGCTGCCGGTAGCTGCCTGTAGCTGCTGGTAGCTGCTTGTAGCTGCCTGTAGCTGCTTGTAGCTGCCGGTAGCTGCCTGTAGCTGCCGGTAGCTGCTTGTAGCTGCTGGTAGCTGCCGGTAGCTGCCTGTAGCTGCCGGTAGCTGCTGGTAGCTGCTGGTAGCTGCTTGTAGCTGCCGGTAGCTGCCGGTAACTGCCTGTAGCTGCCTGTAGCTGCTTGTAGCTGCTGGTAGCTGCCTGTAGATGCTTGTAGCTGCTGGTAGCTGCTTGTAGCTGCCTGTAGATGCTTGTAGCTGCCGGTAGCTGCTTGTAGCTGCTGGTAGCCGCTTGTAGCCACTTGTAGCTGCTGGTAGCTGCTTGTAGCTGCCGGTAGCTGCTTCTAGCTGCTTGTAGCTGCTGGTAGCCGCTTGTAGCTGCTTGTAGCTGCTGGTAGCTGCTGGTAGCCGCTTGTAGCTGCCGGTAGCTGCTGGTAGCTGCTTGTAGCTGCCTGTAGCTGCTTGTAGCTGCTGGTAGCTGCCTGTAGCTGCTTGTAGCTGCTGGTAGCTGCTTGTAGCTGCTTGTAGCTGCCTGTAGCTGCTTGTAGCTGCTGGTGCTTGTAGCTGCTGGTAGCTGCCGGTAGCTGCTTCTAGCTGCTTGTAGCTGCTGGTAGCCGCTTGTAGCTGCTGGTAGCTGCCGGTAGCTGCCAGTAGCTGCCGGTAGCTGCTCGTAGCTGCCCGCCACTTGCGGCAGCTCTCTGGTCGGTGTCGCAGCGCTCTGCGGGTTACTACAGCCAGCCGTGAGCGGACTACAAGCTGGAGCAGTGTCGGCATTAAATTAGGTTGAGAAGAAGATTGTGCCCCAAAAAATGCTTCATCAATCATTTGGCAACATGGTGGATTCAATAAGAAGGATGAGATGAAAACAAAAGTCAAACTGTGCAGAAAGACGAGCAACAAGTCAAGGTAACATCCTCCACCTGCAGTTCAACCACACGTTATAGAGAACCTGATTACCTAATGTGACAATATTCACATGATGCAGCTCTCTGTAATATCATCTGTAGAATAGAACAGATTGTATCTTAAATACTTTCTGTTTGCTGGAAAGTTTAGTCTGTGGAGCAAATTATGCTGCTACAGCCCCACCTAGTGGACAACTTTTTTTTTTGCATGTACTAGTAGTTATCCATATATCGTTATCGAGGTGAACTCCTCAATATATCGTGATATTAATTTAAGGCCATATTCTCCAGCCCTAAAACAATGACAGTGCACAGAGGAGGCCTTAGCCTCTTATCAGACATCTGGTGATCCACTGAAGCCACAAACATGAGCCACTGGCACCATGAATCTGCTCTGAGTCTCATAAATTAATAGCATTTCAGCCAGCTTTTAGCCATAACTGAAAAATAGTCAGCGTGTACAAAACACAGAGCTGTGAAAAGTTCATTCTAGAGTGGCTAAAAGAGGATTAGGCATCTAAAGGAAGATAATCACCGTTAAGGCTAATTATTGCTTTAGATAATGAGCTTATCAACACCTGGTCATCTGGACAGAAGGAACGCATTTCAGTAACATGTTGGGTTGTTTCTGTGGATTCTGTGGAAAAACTAACCAAATGGAGACACACAAACGTGACAAACATTTGTTCAGTTTCAGCAAATCCAGCTGGCAGAAATAATCCCTGAGTAAACAACCACCCTGGTTCACAAACGAGCCTCTATCAAACAGAATTAGCTTTGGAGGTTTGATCACTTAATGATTATCAAAAAGATCAGAACCAGGATTTGGGTTGAGAAACAAACATACAACAATGCAGCGTGACTCATCAAAATAAGAGCACTAGAGTGTATAGTATGATCTGTGATCATTTTACCAGTTTTCCATCCTGACATACTGTAGTTAAAGATTTTGAATAAAAACCTTCAGAAAAATAAACTTTATTCACCAACTGGCTTGGCTCTAAAAGCACAAAGCTGTTCTAGCAGAGGTTTTCGAATTGTTATTTTTTTTGGGACACTTCAGTTTTAAATTTAAGACAAAGGACGGCAGAGTTAAATTGTTTCGCGGAGACGAAAACACGAACAAACATCAAAGTAGAGACCTATAACATCCATTTTTATCTTTTTTTGGGCTTGTTTTGTCCTCAAATGTTTTTTCAGCTTTATCTTTTGGAAAACATCTTTTTGATCAAAGGACACAATTTTCTATAACAAAACAAACAAACACACACAAAAATAACCATTTTGTGGGGAAAAACGAGCTCTAAAAAATGATTAAAATTGAATTAATTGGGCCCTTCATTAAAAATATTTTAATAAAACTGAGGAAAGCTGCTACGGAAGCCTAGATGTCCAAACAAAAAGTGAAGTGTTTTGAAATGGAAGCAAATGGAGAAATAGCGCTGGATGCTGTGAGACAGAGCGTGTGGATTGAATGTGAGAGCAATGTTTGACTGGTAGGAGTAAAAACACAAAACTCATGTGAGTTTAGCTTTCATAGGAGGAGGAAGTGATCATTATTCTGAAGGAAAGATCAAATAAAATCATGCTTTCAAAGTAGAAAGTGACAAAATAATCTGATTAATACATGTTCATTGCTTTGTTTATGTGGTTATTAGTGGTTATTAGGAGTCAAATAAAAAAATAAAGCCCTACGTTCATCTGAGAACTAAAGCTTCGTCTGATAAACGACACGTTCACCAAGTCACATGATACCCGTTTTTACCAGATCATCACCTTAACCTGTTCCTGTCAGAATGCCGAGTGTCACTGGACATTTAACAAAAGGCTCTGGGGAGGTCAGGGGTCAATCCCAGGCCCAAACCACATATTGAAGTATCTTTGAGTAGAGATACTTCATAAATAATAAGTTGTCCTGATCCAAGAGCTCGTGTTGTTTTCCAGCCCTGAGAAGAATCCCTACGTGCACTGATGACCCAGTCGAAGTGATCGATACCGTGGAACAACATCTAGCTGTCAGGAAGTGAAACTTTTATGTTCCTAAAGTTATTTACAAGAAAAGCAAAAAAACATAAACTAGTAAAAAAAATAAAATAGTCGTCTGGTCGTAGCAGCAGGTCAGAATGTTTTATTAAAAATCTCTGCCCAGCAACCTGCCTGCCTTTTAGACTGGAACAACACTAATTCTGTCTGACTGCCTCGTGTGTGTGTGTGTGTGTGTGTGTGTGTGTGTGTGTGTGTGTGTGTGTGTGTGTGTGTGTGTGTGTGTGTGTGTGTGTGTGTGTGTGTGTGTGTGTGTGTGTGTGTGTGTGTGTGTGTACTGCTGCACAGCTTGCACTCCCAGGCTGTGAACTTTTCATTTGTATGCTACCCCGTATCCTCCGTGGTCAAGCGCAGTGTGTCCGACCGGTAGGGGTTCATCCTTGAGAAATGTCAGAGTTTTATTTTTCAACTCAAATTCTCAACTTCTTAGTTTCAAGCTGTTTTGTCAAATAAACCCTGAAAAGTTTAGAGTGAACTCTCAAATAAAATCTGTTTATTAAATAAAAGCAGTGCTCAGAAACAGAGTAGGGATGAATGTATGTAGTTAAATATCCTCTGATCAGCCATTACATTATGACCATCCAGATATTCTAGTTCTCGTTTTACTCTCACCGCTGTCCCGTTCTCTACTAGACTCATGAAGGTCATTGACCTCTGCTGTGGTGTCCAGCTGTGAGCAGCTGAACCTTAAAGCAGAGTTCACTGAGCAGCAGACTGGGGTCTGGGTCCGACCCAGAAGCTGTCCCATACAGATCCTCAGAATTAAATCCTGATGGGGGGTTCTGGTTTAACTGGAGCAGCTTTTGTCGTCCTTACGGTACTGGTTTAGTGGATGAGGACCAATTGTGTGCGAGTTCAGCAACCCCATGTGATGCTGCTCAGCCAATCAGGTCAGTCATTCCAGGCAGTAAACCAATCAGAGCTAGAGGTGAGTTACACTCAGGTAAAGATAGAGTTCTAAACAGAGACAGGGGACTGAGACGGAGACAGCTGAGAAAAACACTGGTGAGATGGAGAAAGGGAAAGAAATTAAAAGAACAAATGTTCTCCACAAAAACAAGATTTAACAGTGAATATAGAACATTTAATCCACAGCAGACTCCTTCCTGTTCAGACTTCCTACTGGGAGAACTAGACCAGGGTCTCAAATGTTGGGAAACCATGAAGCTAATTAAGAGTTCTGAGGAGAAACATCATTATGAGACAAAACAGGAAGGTTTGGACCAAACAGAACCACTCAGGTCTGAAGTTAGTACATCACAGTCTCAGAGCCCAATGTGACCAGTAAGACCAGTAGTACCAGTAAGACCAGTATGACCAGTAGAAACAACAGGACCAGTAGGCCCAGTATGACCAGTAGAACCAGTAGGGCCAGTAAGACCAGCATGACCAGTAGAGCCAGTATGACCAGTAGAACCAGTATGACCAGTAGTACCAGTAAGACCAGCATGACCAGTAGAGCCAGTATGACCAGTAGTACCAGTAGAACCAGCAGGACCAGTAGGCCCAGTATGACCAGTAGAACCAGCAGGACCAGTTTAACCAGTAGGACCAGTATGGCCAGTAGGACCAGCAGGACCAGTAGAACCAACAGGACCCGTAGAAGCAGCAGGACCAGTAGAAGCAGCAGGACCAGTATGACCAGTAGAAGCAGCAGGACCAGTATGACCAGTAGAACCAGTATGACCAGCAGGACTGGTATAATCAGTACGACCATTATGACTAGGATTTAGAACTCAAACTTCTCTCTTCACACTATAATTTTTTTTCTGAAGTAAATGTTTAAATGAACGTCTCTGAGTACCAGAACCCACTGCCTCTGTGGACCGGCGCTTTGCGGTCCCGATGGTGCAGACAACGATCTGACGGGCTTGACACCCTGTTGCAGTGCAGTGAATGAGTGCTGACATGTCCTCTGAAGCCAGTAGACACACATGCACAGAACCTCCAAATAGGGATGGGCGGTATGGCCTAAAAAAATGTATCACGATAATTTTAGGGATTTATTGCAATAACGATAAATGACTATAATATGTTTTTTTTCCCTGTAAAATAGCAGATTATGTTATGTTTAAGTTGTGTTCCAGTGACTGTGCTGAAAAACATCAGACAATTACACAATATTAATTCAAAAAAATTACAAGTAGGGCTGGGCGATATGGCCTAAAATCTATATCGAGGTATAAATATAAGCATCTGCATGTAACGGTACATATTGCAGTATATAAAATAATATAATATAATATAATATAATATAATATAATATAATATAATATAATATAATATAATATCAAGCGCACAGTGGGTGAGGGGTCTAGCGCTGCGCTGCCTTTTTTTTTTTTAAGTTTCTCCTCTGGTCATTAATCTTTCAGCCCAGGAGAAAACCGACTTCTATGCACCCCTCACTGGTCTAATTGAGAAAAAAAGTCCAAGTTGTTGTAAAAGAGTGCAGTGTGCAATTTGTGAAAAATACTGGGAGGGGGGATTCAGCGTTCGTCTCGTTTGTCTGTTACGACGCGCAGCGGTTTGGGTCCTGCTGCTGACCCAAGTCTGGTTCCGTCCATGACACAAAATTTCGGAAAAACTGGAAACAAAAGAATTGTTACAACAGAGTACAACTGCAAATAAATCCTGGTAAAGTAACAAACATGATAAAGTAACCTGATAGAAGTTCAGTGTAGCTCCTCGCTTTAAAACAAGCTCCTCCTCCTCAGCCTGACGTCGGCCTTCTGACATGATTGTTTGCACTCCGCACGTGAATCGGGCGCGTACAAAACTATCAACTAGACTTATCGTTGTTATCGCGATAACACAAGTTTTTATTGTGAGTAGAAATAACGATATATTGCAAACGATAAGTTATTGCCCATCCCTACCTCCAACACACATGTGGCACTGGTGACACACAACGGCAGCAGCTTATCCCCCCTGAACCCACGAAGATGTGGTGCGTACCAGACGCCAGGTTCTCCCTTGAGTAACTCGATGGAAAAGTAGCGTGCACTCCTGAATAATCCCTGTCCAGTCCTGACTCTGTAGGCTGAGAAGATTCTTCTCAGGATATTTAAAATGTTCCCTATCTAGTGAGTCACTCATTCAGCCGTCACCTTTAAGTTTGTTGTTGTTTTCATTCACTACTCAGGGCTCTAGAAACCCATCATGTGGTCCAGTAAAGGTAGTGAACAGACACTGAGCTACATTGATAAATATAGAAATGAGCTTAAAACCTAAACAGCAAAGATGATAATAAGATGAGTAAACCAGTTATAAAGCAATGAACTGAAAACTCAACATGCTGCGTTCATTTGTGGTCTGAAGTGCTAACTATGAAGGCTGTCCCTTATATAGTGTTAGTTTACTATGATGTAGTACATGAACATGTAGTGAATGAGTGAGTGAACATTTCAGACACAGCCTCTCACCCCAAAAGGTCAATCACATGAAATCATTTGCTTTAATTCTATTAAATTTGTAATGTTTTATTAATTTCTCACCACTTTAAAGTTGTATAATTCAGACTCCTCCAGTCAATATCAATAAACCTGCATTCCCAGACTAGTAAACTCATCTAGTAAAATAAAAAAACTATAAATAATGTTTGAATAAAACTTATGTTACATTAATATTACTCTAATAATAATGTTTATATTCAGGGTCCGAAATTAACACTCGCCACTCGCCAAATGCGACCAAATTGCTCCACTTGGCGAGTAAAACAGGGAACAACAGGTGTTGTGCGAAAATCTGTTTCCCTGAATGTTTCTGTTCCCCTATTCGAACTGCGAGGTTCACAGCACTTCTAAAAGATTTCTACAACACGTATTCATGTCAAAGTTGATACTTTATTTAGTTCCTAGTAAATAAATGAATAAAAGTTAACTTTTTTTATTTTTTTTGTTTTAATCACTGACAAGAGTTCATTAAAGATATTTCTAAAAAATTCAAATCTGAAATGACTAAAAAGTAGTTTTTCTTATTGATGATTGTTTAATTAAAGCCATACTCAGTAGCCAGGTAAACAAACGAGGTCTCCTAGCTATTTTACAGAAACACGTCTCGGTGAACTCACCCCTCCGTCGGGTAAAATCCTTAAGCCAGCCTCCCGCGGACATAGGACCACGGTTTGCAAAAGGTGACAAAGCAGAGCCAAACTCCAGCTGTAGAAATGTTCCCCCAGCTTTTCCTCTTTTCACCTCCAAACGTTTTTAGTTTTCTGCTAGCTGAAAATGTGTTTTTTGGGGGGACTCTGGTATTTTTTATCTTAAAATGGAAACAGTAACTCGGCTCTCTGTCCTACTTCTACTTTCACTTTTGGGATGTTCTGCCCCAAAATGTGTCCAGGCGGATTAATGCCAATCCAAGCAGTGAGGAAATGCGGCAGACAGACAGCTGGATTGTCCAATCCTATCGTTTGGTCCGAACAATTGGATTGGCTGAAGTTTTTAGAGAACTGCGGGACAACCACTTTATTGATTTCTTTCGTTTTTTGTTTTTTTAATCTCCACAATATATTTATGGCTATTCTATGTTGGAACGTTGTTAAGAGGCTTTAAAAAAACCGTTAAAAGCTACATTGTTTACCTGGCTACTGAGTATGGCTTTAAGTTGTCATTCCTTTCTGTTTGGATCCAACATAATATCATATTATAGAATAACGTCCTTTGGGTAGATCTAAATCATTTAGAATTTTGGCCGGTAAAAAATGTTTGGCCGGTAGATTTTATCATCTACCAGCCAACTTGGCCGGTGAGTCAAAATTTTAATTTCGGACCCTGTTTATATTCCTATTTGTGTTAAGTTTTCTAATACTATAACCCTTTTGAAACGAATGAAGGTCCCAGAACTAAAAGTGTTGTTGTTTACCTTGGTTTGGTATTAAAGGATTAAAGTTTGAAATAAGTTAAACTTATTCCCAAATCTATTGAAAGTCTTTGTGTTTTTGTTCATTAGAAGATCCAGAGTCATTAGTAGTGGTCTGTTTGACTCAGTCACACGTGAACAGCAGCTCTGGTCTGAAGCGATCCCTCCTGATTCTCAGAGAAATCATTTCAGGTGTTTGTTCTGTAAATCCAAAGACTTTCAGCTGTTCAAGCTGAGCTTTTATTTCCCAAACCAAAGCAGATTGGAATGCAGGGTTTAGCTGACACAAATCTACAATACGCTTAGGACTACTTTTAGTAAAAACAGTTAAGATACGAGATGAAGTCAGCTTTACTCTCAATCCACCGTGGCGAGCAGAGGGAAGCCTAAGTAGACCGAAGGGTTTGGTCCACTTCTCAGACATCTCGTCCAAATCAGGTGGAATCATCTGATTACTTACAGGCCTAAACCGAATTAGCCTTCTGTCCTCTGGAATCCCTCCATCGAGACATGAATGTGACGGGGTTTTCTTTATATGATCAAACCTTTCTGTCACAACAAACCCCATCAGCTGTAGTCAGGGTCACACATCAGACTCAACAGTGTGTCAGAGGCTTCAACAGGATTAGGGTTGGGTTTTTACAGGTTCATGATCAAAAAACAAGAACATTTCAAAAGTTTCAAAGGATTAAATGGATCAAAATAAAACGTTCATTGTGTTTACCTCTCTGATCTCTGAAACTTAATGTTCATGATGTCATTAGAACTTCTGCTTAAGCCAGAAAATGTTCATTCATTTATAGACGGGTTTCTGAATCAGCTGATGTTAAAAATCCAACTTCTGTCTTTGTCCAATCAGTACAGAGCAAGAAAAAAGAAGTGACACAGAAAAGAAGGTTGTAGAGGATTTAAATAGGCCTCGAGTCAAAAGAACATCAAAATACACGCATGGCTGGTCAACCGTGTTCCTCTGTACAGAACCACACTCACTGAGACTTCCTGGACCACGGGGTTTTCCTTAAAGCTCCTATGTGCAGCAGTTTTCTCTGTATCAAAGTTTTCTAAATGTTTTAATGATATTTCAGGTCTAAACTATGATCTATGGGTAGAGTTCCACAACATATGTTATCTTATTTTTACATGGGCTTACTGTACACAAGTAGCAAACTCATCAGATTTCTGTTTAGTCTTTTTGTTCCAGAGCTAAATGCTCAGTTACTTCTGTTTCACAACATGCATTTCACCTACAGTGAACAATAAACATGTATTTCTCAGCTTCATGTCCTGAGCGTTGTGTTTTCTATTTTTCTATGTAGTGTTTACCGACTGTTCTTAGTGTATATAATTTTGATTGACTCGGGGCTCGATTTGACAACAAAGTTCAGTTTTGGGCACAGATTGAACTGTTTTGAGGTGAAAGTTTGGTTTTGCAAGAGGAGTCTGAGATTTTGTGAATTGTGCTTGAAAATTGGGTTTTGTGTTAAAACTTTGGAGTAATGGAGAGCAGATTTCAAGAAATGTGTCTTAGCAATTGAGAAGAACTGTAATAACGTCTTTGTCATCAACTTTGGACGATTTAGATTTGGGCTTTTCTCTAAGACGTGAACAGATAGAGGAACTTAAGTCTTTTATTTTGAAGGAGGATTTATTGGCCACTTTGCCGACAGGATACGGTAAAAGTATCATTTATCAGCTGGCTCCGGTAAATGCTCTGATTGGCCCTAGCGCTATCCAATAGCATGTGAAGACAGTTTGATTGACAACCGCTGATCCCGCCCCTATGAATGAGTCGTTTCAATGGTCAGACTATACTGTATATCCACAGATATAGTCTGGTTTACCAGGCTAGGGTTTTCACTCTATGTTGCTTATTTTGGAGCCATGATACAGCATAGCAGCTCAAAGATCTTTTAGTGACACAGTCATTCTCAAACTGGACAATGAGACCAAAAAGAATGTCATGGAATCTCCCTTATTTATTTTTGAAGGAGAGCAATTGTTGATGTTATTCAAATTTATTGGAAGTCCATAAGCATTATTTTGAACAAAGCTGTGATTTCATTACAGTGTTTTTGTTATTTACATGATTGCACTGCTATGTTTTAGTAATTAAAGATAAAGGAAGTAAATTCATGTTGGGTTTTTACAAATGCTTTGCTTTAAAACCAAACAGAACGTTGTTCTTCATTTCTGGTCCACTCTCCTCACAGATCCTGTTTGCTGACTGACTTCAGTGTGGATTGCTAAACCACTATAAAAAATTTAAAAAAAGATGAATAAATGCACTCTTGGATCTCCTCTCCAACAACATAATTCTGCTCAAACACAACAGCTCTGAGTCCAGGACCTACTCTTACTGCTTTGGAGAACTGAGGGTGAAACGACTCACAGCATCATCGCTGTCTGGGAAGCATCCAGGCCTTTTTCCATGCTCTGCAGCCAGGCCACACAAACTGCTGCATTTACAAGCTCGATGTTTTAGATTTGGGAAACGTATGAGTCACACCCCTCACAAAGGCTAACTGGCTTGTGAATAAGTGCTTCTAAAGAACGAGGCCTTAAAGCAGCTCAGATAGAAGTAATAACCTTCACCTTCAGACTAGTGCGACCAGCTGTTTGAAGAAAAAAAGTCTTCCTGTGCTTCATGCATTAGACCAGAGATACTCTGAAACACAAATCTTAACGGGACACATCCAAATCTATGAACAAGTTGTTGAACAACCGAGAGCTCAGAGCAGCCAGAGATCCGCTCCAGAAGCTTAGGACTCATGCAGCTTAGGACCTAGAAACTCATGAAAAAAAATCTCTGCTACGCTGAAGGTCTTCCCGTGGTTCAACCACAGACACACATTAAACCAGAGGTACGAAAAAATAAATCTTAATGTCACATCGATGCCGAATTAGTCCACGTTCCGTAGCGGGGCGGAGGGAGACGCTGCTAAACTGTCTCTGCACCCTGAGAGCAGCGACACGCTTCAGACGTGAAACTAAACATCAACCAGCTGTAGTCAGATCATCAGAGCGTGATGACGAGGATGATATCGCACTGACAACGTTAATTTATGAAAGAATTACAGCTCAGGAGACACGGTAGCACACGGGTCAGAAATATACGACTCCCCCCCATCCACCTCACCGGGTCACTTGTCCTGTTAAAGAGCCCAAAATGGTCAAAAGCTATAAATCTATAAAATTATATAACATGCTGTGATCAATGCTCTGCCCAGGTGTCTCTACCTGCTGCTTTTCAGCATCAGGCAGGAAAATGATGATCAGACGAGATGATGATCAACTTCAACTTCTTATTATTTCATTCAAAACAAGAGCAAACAGAATGTACACACAAAATCAATATGAAGGAAAAGGAGCTGAGAGGAAAAATGATCTTATTTTCTGCCTCGTTTTTACAAAAGAATATTAAATCAGTTTCCACCACATTCCTGTTCTAACTTTCAAACTTAGTCCAGACGACATCTTCATTTACATTTTCATAATGACCTAATGTCCTTGATTTAAAACATTTTAAAATACATTTAATGACGTAGTTGATTCTTTCCATAATTTTACACTGTTTACAGAAATACTCAGTTCCTTCTCTTTGGTTCTAAATCAGGTTTTTAAAGACTTCAGTTCCTTTTAAATTAGAATAATTTACTCATTATTAAACATTTTCTAGATGTTTATTGGTCAGTTATTTTTATTAGCTTTGTACATTATAATATTTTCCTACAATATTGAACATCTAGCCAAGGTCAAAGATCTAGAGACCAAACTACAGGAGGAGTCCACCTGAGGGACAGGTGTCCATCTGAGGGACAGGAGTCCACCTGAGGGACAGGTGTCCATCTGAGGGACAGGAGTCCATCTGAGGGACAGGTGTCCACCTGAGGGACAGGTGTCCATCTGAGGGACAGGAGTCCATCTGAGGGACAGGTGTCCATCTGAGGGACAGGTGTCCATCTGAGGGACAGGAGTCCATCTGAGGGACAGGAGTCCATCTGAGGGACAGGAGTCCACCTGAGGGACAGGTGTCCATCTGAGGGACAGGAGTCCATCTGAGGGACAGGAGTCCATCTGAGGGACAGGAGTCCATCTGAGGGACAGGTGTCAGTTTGAACACTGCACTGCAAAAAATGATTCACTCATCCAGGGTGTTTCCACACGGTGGAAATCTTTTATTATTGTTATTTTAAAACAATACCCTTCTGAAATTATACATAAAATGAACAAATAAAATAATAAAGTACTGTATTTTAGGCTCTGTCCAATTTTAACCTGGGATATTTTATTGTTTTTCAACAGTTTTGAACTGAAATGCAATTTAAATGCATTTTTTTCAGAAATTACAAGAGCTGGAGTTTATAATATTAAAGTTCAGGTCTATCATTTGATTCTGTCCTTCAAGAAAATTATTTTAAATAAAAAAAAAAGGCTATTTGCTGTAAATATTTTTGTTAGTATAAGTTGCGATTAATTAATGACAAAGTCTGTAATTAATTAGATACATTTTCAAATGTCCCACCACTAGTTGTTATATATCTGTCTATTGGTCTGACACAATCATTAATGAATTTAGGGTTAGGGTTAGGTGGGGTTGAAAATACCTCAAGATGAGGGCTTTCCTCAGATGTTTGTAAGGTTAGATTAGAACAAGATGAGTTAGATCAATTAATTACAGATCGTAACTAATTGTGTGTGACGCAGCACACTGTGTACTGTATTTAAAGAAGTAAACATGGATGCTGCACATTTGCATACGTCTATTAATTCTGAAGTTGTTGATGAATCAGAACCAACACGACATAGTGACCTAGTGATGAAGGAACACTTGTTTGGATTGTTTATTTGTGATCTGTGAAGTCTGTCAGATGTTATTGACACAAAGGTCTGATGAAATGTGACATGTCTGATCAGATCTGATTTAGGACCACACATGAAAGGGACCTGGGTCAGATAATGATTCAAAACAAACAAAAAGGATTTGAGCTGTTCAGACCAGATAAGGGTCATACAGCCTGCAGTGTGACCACAGCCTAAAAGTAAACAAACAGCATCACTAGGATCAGGATTTCATCCTGACAGATGATGTTTATATTTTGATTGTTTTGCTCGTCTTTGTTTACATTTGTGTTTAGAATCTGAGATTATTTTTATTAGATGAGAGCAGAATTCCTTAAGAAGGATAAGTTTAAATTAATTCAGTAATAATGAAATCATGAATGAGCTGTAAACCTCATCTAGCAGATGTCAAACAGACATGATGTCAGTGTGTTTTATCCAGAGTTAGTACACCAATGAATGAGAAACCTCTCTGGTGATAACATGATGTTATAGAGCGTTGAAACTTGATAAAACAGATTCAAATCTAATATAAATCCAATAGCTATAATCCAAAAGCTAAGAGATGCTTATGATAATTATTACAAAAAACACAATCTCTTTATAGGATCCAGATGTTTAAATGCCAGATATTTTGTTAAAAGAAGAAGAAGAAATGTTTAAAGCTCTATTTCGTAGAGTATAGAAAGTACTGAGGTTATAACTTTATTTTTTTCAGCCTTTAAAGGTTGACACATTGAGAAGAAGAGTTACATTCATATTTCAAATATGACAAACTGCTGCTTTCACAGTAGCAAGATGATTGTATCTGTACAGTTTAAACATAATCAGTCCTCTACCTTTGATCATGTGTGCCTTCACTTAGAGCACCAGCTCTGCACCGCCTACCCAGCATGCACCCCCCACCCCCAGCCCGCAAAAACGCCTGTAAAAACGAATGTGGCCCTTACAGGGTTTTAGTTGATGACCCCTGCTGTATGTATTTGAATAAGCTTTCTTATTTTGATTAACTTTGCACGTCGCGCAATTCTTATATATTTTTTCTTTTTTAACATATTTTGTTTTTCTTTCTTGTTTCTTTACCTTTTCTAGATTTATATTGTAGTAATCACAATCAAATCCATTTATTTATTCTTAAAGGTCCCATAAAATGCAAAATTCCCTTTCTACAGATCTTCTAACAGTCATATCAGTCCCAAAGACTGTCTGAGACCCAAAAGTGTCAAAGTTTTTCACAGTTTTCACTTCCTGATTCTCATTGTTGGGAAATGTGTTTTGAGCTAATGCCAAAACGGGTGGTTTCTTAGTCTTTCCCCTGCTGACAGAAAGGGAACAGACCACTCCTCTCTAGAGGACAGAGCCAATCAGAGCACCTTTGTCTACCTGAGCCACTCAGCCCTTTAAAAACCACGGGAGTTCATCGTCACAAACGTTAGCTAACAGACATGGTGAAGCTACGAGCAAAGCACGGAAGTTGCTTCGTAGACGGTTGATCAACGAGCACAAAGGTCTTTTTTACTCCCTTCATCTGAGACCCTGAAGACCCACCAAGGTCTCACAAACACACGGTGAAGAGAGATGGGCGGGGCTTACAGCTTAGGGCTTGAAACGAAGGTTTAGCTTCAGGAAGTGGAATGAGCCAATGGAAGAACAACAGCTGACCTTAAAGTAAGGGTCAGTTTGACCAATGCAGAGCTTTGACCTGTTATTGAGATGGAAAAAAAATGATTCAGAGTGGAGACAAAGTAGGGCTGGATGATATTATGAAAAACTGTGATATGTGATAACACTGCTTATTGCGATGACGATAACACATGCGATATATAAACAAACCCGTTTTCCCCCAGTAGTCCAGGTACTGGACACCGCAGCACATCCTGCAACAAATTCATTCCAAAGACCTGCTAAAACTTCACTAATATATTCATGCTGCATATCCACTTAATGAGCTCAACAATGTTTTCTACCTCAACAGGATCCAATTCCAAAAATAAGCAGCTAAAATGAAAAAAGTAAAAAGATGCTACACAGAGAAAAACACAGCAGCTACAGTGCTATATGATTCCTATCCACACAATTCACCATTTCAATTAAAGCCCAAATTAGAGTTTGTAAACGCCATATGAGAGATTAATATGTTAATATACGATATGTATAATAGTATAAAAATAATCAGATACAAATAACAATAAAAACAAACAATGTGGTCACAACAGAAGTTGTAAGAGGTTCAGACCATCTGACCCACAATAGGCTCTGATCCAGGAGAGTTAATGTCCTAAATCAAAAACAACCTGACCTAAACAAGATCAAAAACTTCACTTAATATTCACAATTAAGTTTGTACAGCTTCCTACTGACACCACAAATACATCTCTAATTAACACAGTCAGATAATTAATGTTACAATTCAGACAACAAACAATAACCAAGTAAATTTCAGACCACTCATAAAACTACCATAGACCGCTTTGGCAGACAGGAAAAGTAACAATAAACCTCCAAAACTACAGAACCAAAGTATTCAATCAACACTATTGAATGAAGAGTAGCTCTATCATTCAGCCACAACGATAAAAAGTGTAAAGGTTTTTAAATACATCGGTCTAAACCTGAATGAAAAAACTGAAATCAGTTGTTTTAAACATCATTAGAGCGGCTCTCTGGATTATTTTTCTCTGTATCAAAGTTTTCTAAATGTTTTAAATGATATTTCAGGTCTAAACTATGATCTATGGGTTGAGTTCCACAACATCTGTCATTCTGATGAAGACCCTCCTTCCTCCTAGAGACCCCTTTGCATTATTTCTTGCCGCCGACATTTTTTAGCCAATGAAATTCAAATGTCTGCATTCTCTCAACATGCACGCGCATCGACCAAACCTGTACCAGTAGGGGGCGCTCTCGTACAGGACGCTCCGTGTGTTTCTCTGCCGTCTCAGCCGTTCACTGAGGACTCACAGCTCATTTCTACTGAAAACCTACCCATTCTCCAGCTAAAGATGGATTTATCTTTATTTTTAAACCTTTCACCTCACAGAATGGCAAGGCTTGACAAGATTACGCGTTTATTTTGGTCAGAAAGTTCATCCAGGGCCGAGTCAAGTTCAGCTTCAGAGTCCAGCAGCAGCTCTCTGCTAACAGAGCTAATATCAGAAGCAGCAGGGACAGAGAGGGCTCTTCAGACCCTCGTAGGATTGTTGGACTAAGATTGTGAACTGTGAGTGATTAAACCCTACGCATTGAGCGGTACAGTTCATGCCCGCAACGTATATGCGCTGTGTGCACGCGCGCACACGCGACCGGACGTGCGTGTCGAGATGTTTTGAGGAGGAGCCTTTGGACGCTAGATTCAAAAACTGCTCTCTTGATGAAATCCTCCAGAGTGCGGCTTTAAATGGTCATTATTTTATTTTAAACCCATTCTATAAGCTCTGAACTATTCCAGGGAAGTCTTTACTTTTTCCACCGAGGGCCTTGTGTGACCTCTGTTAGGTCTAAATCAGTACTTTGAGTTATTGCACCTTGCTGGGTTGTTGTGTTGCACTGAGCACCTTGAACGTCGAGGAGAAATGAACACAGAAAGGTTCGTTCCCTGGTATGATGCCATACTCTGTCAGGGTGCCATGAAAGCAGTTGTTTCTGACAGCTGCAGAGTACAGTGTGTACAGCCAAGCTGATTTCATACCACACACACACACACACACACACACACACACACACACACCAGTTTGTCAATAACACTGCCTCTATCTGTCCAGATAATATGCTCCCACAGACCAAACCAGTAGTTTACTTCAATAACTTTACATAAAAGTGTAACCATAAATATATCAAAGTAACTGCAGCACAGTGGTTTACTGTCACAACCTGGAATAAAGTGATGCATTTAACTTCATGCATTTGAGACCAACCATAGCTACTGACTCATTCTGCACAACGCGCTGCTACAGGTAGAGCTGCTTAGCCTGGAAAACCAGACTATATACTGCATGTGGATATGTAGTCTGGCCATGACCCATTGAAACAACTCAGTCATAGGGGCGGGAACAACTGTTGTCAATCAAACTGTCTTCACACGCTATTGGATAGCACTAGGATTAATCAGAGCCGTTTAGCAACAACCGGAGCCAGCTGGTAGATTAAACTTTTACTGTATCTCGTCGACAAAGCAGCCAGTACATCCTTTTTCAAAATAAAAGACTTAAGTTCCTCTGTCTGTTCGGGTTTTATAGAAAAGCCCAAATCTAAATCGTCCAAAGTTGATGACCTGGAAGTCACACATTGGTTATATAAAAAGTAAAATTTCCAAAGCCATAGCTGTATTACATAGGGTCAAGTTTTTGTTGAATAGTTCTGGTTTGTTAATAGGGCTGCAACAAACGATTATTTTGATAATCGATGAATCGGATGGAATTTCGACACGATTAATCGATTAATCGGATAAATCTGGGAAAACTTTTAAAAGTCCTAGGGAAACATTAATGACTCCGACATGCTTAATTTACGATGCTGTATCATCACCGTCGTACTCCAGAGCCATGCAAGGTTGTGGCAGGTAACAAACTTCATTGTGTTGTTCAACATAAAGTTCTTCTGAACTTTTAAAGTTTTAAATTTTTTAGGTCTACCTGCTTCTGCCATGTTCCAATTGTGTCATTACTAGGGATGCTCCGATACCAGATTTTTTTCTAAGTACAAGTACTTACATTTGAGTACTTGACGATACCGATATGAGTAATACTACTTCTGGTTTGGTACAACCAAAAAAATAAGTAGTTTAGCTTTTTAAAAATATTTGTAAACAATAACTTTGATCATCAGCAGCAGGTCGTGTTACAACAAGACAGGATCTGTCAGCTGGTTGATTCACTATAAAATAAAAAGTCACATTTATCTGTTTTTCATCCAATCCTAACTGTAAACAGCCCTAAAGGTCAAGGGTCAAACTAAATCTTTCATGTTCTGTTATTTAAAAGTTTTAAAAAGATTTAAAAGTTTGTTTGA
This sequence comes from Callopanchax toddi, assembly GCA_006937965.1. Lineage (NCBI taxonomy): Eukaryota > Metazoa > Chordata > Actinopteri > Cyprinodontiformes > Nothobranchiidae > Callopanchax > Callopanchax toddi. The sequence goes on from SSNR01000355.1 coordinate 469,404, forward strand.
TTATATGATAGAACAGCTTGCCATACAGGCACCGACGGACTTCTGCTGAACGAACTTTTAATCAGCTGATTAGAACCAAACCGGTGCCTCTGTCTTATTCTGAAATACTGTAGTGATTAATGTAGAAGCTTTAATCAGCTCAAGTGGCTTCTTCTGTTCAGTTTTCTGTCAGCAAAACATTAGCGGCTAAGCTAACATGCCAGCGCTTTGGAAACCGATCGACACATTACTGTATAAATGGATTACTGGAACTTTACAACCAGACATCAGGACTGTGAGGATTCGGAGCATGTATACTACTGCTAAATCATAACTACTACTAGAACTAGTAATACTACTGCAACACAAGTAAGTTAACGCCATCGGCTTTCTCTCTCCTTCTGATCTGCGCCGCTGCAGCCTACAGACGAGTTGAGCGCTTTGACTGTTGAACTGTTGAACAGTTTTTTTCACTCCAGCCCGCTATGAGGTCATAGTGATCCGGACTTGCTTATATGGTAAATTCTCCTCCCACATGCACGTTCACGACAACTGGAGCGAGGCAGTGCTGCCGCCATTGCCCATAGACCGTGTAGTGTTTAGTTTCAGTTTCGTTTCTCTTTCACGTGACAACACTGCCCCCTGCTGCAGCAGAAGTGTCAGGCTGCCAAATAAGGAGAAACCCAGCAGAACCGGAAGGCGGCGCTTTCTTCTGATCTCTGAGTTGCTCGTTAGGAAATAATTACAGCGTATTTTGAGTTATAATGGTGCAACGCTAATCTAGAGGCATCAAAGATTACACCTGTTTAATATAAAGTGATTTAAATATGGAGTCACAGGCACTTTAAATAAAGGTTGCAGGAAAAAAAAAAATAGTGCAGCTGGTGACTACGTAATCGCGTGACACAACGAATCGATGACGAAATTCGTTGCCAACGCATTTAATCATCGAATTTTATCGACTTTATCGATTCGTTGTTGCAGCCCTATTTGTTAACGTTGTACAACTCACTGATTGTACCTCACTTAAAGCTGCACTCAGCAGTGTTGTAAACAAGCTTTGTATCACTAGCTATTTTACAGAAACACGTCTCAGAGCACTCACTCCTCCCGTCGGGTATAATCCACAGACCAGCCTTCCCGCGGACATGGACCCTGCTTTGACACGGTAACAAAGCAGAATCTAACTCCAGCTGTAGAAACGTTCCCCCAAGTTTATCCTCTTTTTACCTCCAAACGTTTTTAGTTTTCTGCTAGCTGAAAAGGTGTTTTTTGGGGGGACTCTGGTATTTTTTCCCTACAATTGAAGAGCTAACAGCCGGCTGTTTCTGTCCTCCTCCCACTCCGGGATGTTCTACTGCAAAATGCGCCCGGGCGGATTAATGGCGGATCCTAGGGCTGGACGATATAGAGAAAAATCGATTAAAAAAAAAATCACATTGATCGATAATCAATATTATTGAAAATATGAAAAAACATGTAGAAAATATATTTTAAGTGCAGCCCTGGTCATTTAATGCTATTCCTTAATGAACTACGTTTATTAAAGAATACATAAAATAAGGAACAAACAAAAACTGAATTTAATTTAACCTTTTATTCAAACATTTTAACCAAACCGATGGTCGGGTCGGCTGAATAATTAGGTTAATTGATCAGGATGAGTCGGAGAACAGAGAGAGGCAACAAAACCTTGTGTCATAATTATAAAAATAAAGAATGTTGAATTCTATTCTGACAAAAATGTAAAGTTTACTAAGTTCAGATAAAACTGGAGGTGCATGAAAAAGAGTGTTGACGTTCAGTGCTGTGTGAGAGGAAAGCCTCCTCCTCCCTCCTTCTGTGTCCGACGGTGAAGCGTCGTTGGTTTTATTATTTGGGACATGACTGACTGACTTTGAGCGATTAAAGATCCTGTATTTGAACCAGGAGAAGGCAGACAGCTGAACCACCAGCGATCAGCTGTTTTTTCATCCTCCATAAAAAACACAACTCAGCTTCGGCACATTTGCGTGTGTCGGGTCGGATCAGCTCGGTTCGGCTCGTGGTTCGGGTCCAGGTCTATGTCCAGTGTTCGGGCTTCATGTTCTTCAGGTCACTTCGGGGTCAGGTCGTGTTTATCCCAGTTTGGTTTGTGGTAGATCATCCAGAGAATTTCTCCTCCATACGCGGATCTTTACCGGGGCGGCTCAGCTCGTCTTCCTGCAGCTTCGAGCAGCTAAATGCTAAAACACGGTGGTTGTGTTACCAGACTGGGTTTGATTGATTCTCTGCTCATTTTGCAAACGACCGTTGTTTGGTTTTTGTCAGACTTGTAAAAACCAAAACATTGTCATGCTGGTTAAGTACCAAACTAAACTTTTCCAGATAATTTCAAACGCCGCTCCTTGCAGCGACCTGCTGTGAGTAGCGAGTCTAGCGACCTGCTTTATTTTGGACTGAGAGGGGAGGGACTTAGTGACGGTGCTTCCTGTGTCTGTTCTCCCGATTGGTTAGGAGGAAATAATGACTGTAGCATTACGTTACCTGGTTGGATAAAATGAAAAAATACGGACACATTTTTATTGAACTTTTTATCAACCCATTTTTTTCTATTGAGCAACACTTCTATCGATAGAAAATATTGTGAAAAGGGGAGTCGTCTTATAATCGGGGCCGTCTTATTTTCAGGTCATTACGGTAACCAGAGTTCATATTTTGAGGAACAGCTGCTGTTACTCACTTACATCAGTGGGTGGCAGAGTTGTGCTGTTTTAGCATCACTTTTATCACACTAACCAATATAGACTACAGTCAAAATGATTCATATCCAGACTATTTAGGATAAGAATGGAGGAAAAACTGTTCCAACACCAAACCAGTTAAAACACATGTAGACACCAACTATTGAAACTGAGTCTGCTACTTGATCACGTGAAGAAAACATGAGCAGTTCTTTACAACTTGGGTCTTTTAACATGTCGTATACAGCTCATACATCAAAATGAGGCATTTTATCTCAGTTTATTACAAAAGGACCTCATAAATGAGGTTTTAGAGTTATCAGAAGTTCAGACAGTAGCTGAATTGGCTTGATTCAAATCATCAGTCACTAACTACAGCTCTACCTGATACCTGTAAATGCATGAAAAGGTGATTTCAGCAGTTCAGACAGCATCCGTGTTTACAGGATGCAGCTTTGGATCTTTATCTTCGAACAGTCACTGAATATTGCAAATTACGAGTTTAATTGCTGCAATTTCTTACTGCATGATTGTAATAATGCAATCATGAATTTCATTGTGCTAAATGTGTCCCAGTCCCAGTGAATTGTTTCCACATGTGGTGGGGAAGTGGTTCTGGCTAATTGATAAGCTCCGCCCACTCAGCTGATCAAATGTTAGCTGCAGGGGGGACAGGGAGGTGGGGTGGGGGGTTAATTACATCCAGAAATTACATGGTTGAACTTTCATGTTCATATGAAAATAAAATGCTTTACATTGGGAAAAATTCACAATCATCTATCTAAAGGATGGTTTTATGAGCTAAAAATGATTAAACCAAGAAGGCAAAGACAGATTTATTTCTATAAAACTGAAAGACATTTTAATGTGTGCAGTAAGAACATGAATATGAATGAAACCGAAACTGATTTATTATCCTGAACGACTCAAATCAGCATCAGAACAATCCTGATGATTTTACAGAATGTTGATCTGATTCATGGGGTCTGAAAGTGAGACAGGACAGGCTGTGGTCAGGACTGGACTGGTGTGTGTGTCTCTGTGTGTGTGTGTGTGAGACAGAGAGCCAACACGCCCCTCTACAGCATACGCCTGCTCTGTTGACACTCCTGTGCCACACCGTGTGTGACTGTGTGCCTCTGGGTTATGTAACATCACAAGAACTGGTTCAAAGTTCAGCTCCCAGATTGGAACTGAATTAATTCATGATCAGAGTTCACTCACTCTCACAACATCAACTACACTGGGCTTGTTCCTCAAGTTTTCAATAAATAAATAGAAGAAATGTGTTGTCTAATGGTAGTAGCTGATGTCATTAGTTAGTAGACTAATGACATCATCATGAGTCTGACTTCATGGCTGAAAAGCAGCTGGACTGGTTGTAACCAGTTACTCTCTAGAGCAGGAGAAGTTGATGATCTACTTTCATTCAATCATGATGTTACATAAACACAAATCAGCTGATTAGACCTCCATTTAATACATCATCTGTGTTGTTGTTTAGTTACTCTCACAGTAAACAGCCACTTTATTAGATACACCTGTTCAGCTGCTTGTTAACATAAATATGTAATCAGCCAATCACATGGCAGCAGCTCAATGCATTTATTCATCTGGACTTAGTGAAGACGACCTGCTGAGGTTCAGAATGGAGAAGAAAGGAGATTTAAGAGACTTTGGTCTGAGGAACCTGCTGATCTCCTGGGATTTGAACCCACAAACATCTCTGGAGTTTACAGAGAATGGTCTGAAAGAGAGAAAATATCCAGGGAGCAGCTGATTGGATAGAAATGTCTCGTTGAGGTCAGAGGAGAAGGGGCAGACTGGTTGGAGATGACAGAAAGGACCAGAGACTGGACTAGCTGCTTCCTGGATTTCAGCTCCATCATCAGATGGTTGGGTCAGAATCTGGTGTCACATCATGACCGTGCTGCCTAGGGGTGAGAACTGATAAGTAATGTCAATGCCATTGTCGATTTTGATTATCAGTTCAATTCCTTAACAATTCTCTTATCAATTCTTGAGTAGTTAAGTGGCAAAAAAGTTCTACACAGTCTTCTGCACCATGAGCAGCCATGGTGTGTGTGTGTGTGTGTGTGTGTGGTTTGCTTGTTTTTTTGGGGGGGGATTGCCCCTCCACCTTTCCCCCGTCACCAACCCTCCACCCCCAGAGGGGTTGTTTTCTTTACACCTCTCACTGGTCCGACAGAGCAATGTCCCAGTTTCTGTCCGACAAGCGCAGTGCGAGCAGCATGACGAGGTGAAGTCCTTAATAACAAGCTGAGACTTTTAATACATAATGATGCAGGTTGACTAATATAGAACCCCAACACTAAAAAACAAGATTAATGATAAACCAAAACGACCACCATGCGGTGGCGCTAAAGAGGAAAAATCTTAACTTCAATCAGCTGCAGTTTAATTTAAACCAAAACTAATCACTTCATTAAATTCAGCTTCTTTAACAGAATCAACAGTTTTCAGACACCAACGTGAAATTAAACTCTAAATACGAAGAACCAGTCACTGAATGAACTGTTAAAATGTTCAGTCACTCACTCATACCGCCACAGAATGTGAACAGATGACATTACATCATCGTTTTATTCAGGGATGCACAGAAGCTGATACCAGCATCAGGTATCACTCCAATACTAAGGTTGTATACTTATACTTATAAAAGTATGCCAATACTATACAGCCAATACCATTTTAACATATAGTTCAGCTCTGTTGAGCTGCAGCAGCGACATCAGCAGCTAACAGGAGCTAAGTCTAGGGCAGATGGGAGTCAGCTTACATGTGTTGTAGTAGTAGTAATAGTAGTAGTAGTAGTAGTTATGTGGCACTTGTCTTATAAGTTAACTTCACCAGTTAACCATAAAATACCATAAATTACAAAGTACAGAGATTAAAAAGGAAAGTGTAATCAATGTCTGACAATTTTAGAAAGGCTTTAATAAAATGACCTGATGAATACTTTACAGCAGTTTGTGTCTGCTCGTCTTGATCAACTCTCTGCAGACTCACAGAGAGAAGTTACCCATGATTCCCCTGCTTTCTCCTGAGAGCCTGAGACTTGCTACTGCGTGTAAAACTGGTTATCAAGGCCAGAGAGGAGAATTCTAAGAGCGAACAACCCAAACTGAATCATTTCCAGCTTTTCAGTCCAGTGTCACAAATCACATCTAGTTCCTGCCATCATCAGTAGTACAGATGTAGTCTGCAGACAGAGGCTTTGCTCTGTGAGCCGGCGGCTGTCCAGACAAGCGACTGCAAACATGAGCAAACAAGCAGACAGACCGACCTTAAATACCCTCAGCTAACAACTGATGCTGCTCTCAGCAGCTCCTCCTGGCCGTGGCGTCAACAACAACCTGAACACACAGCTGACACTTCACCTATTCTAAGAGACGTTGGGATGTTTTTCTCTAAATTCCATTAATTCTCATTGTGGGTTGTTGTTTTTGGGCTTGTTTAGAAAGTCTAGTAGCTTATTTAGGCTCATGTCTCTGTCCACTACAGAACTAATGAGTCCACAGCAGAGCAAAGGCATGAAGACCCACCCACTCTACCTCTGATTGGCTGGTGTTGGTTGGACCGGGGGTGACCAATACAGGGTTTCTGTCCGGGGTGGGGGGTGCACCTTTCTGCTCGGCCTCCCCACTTTTCTCTCCTTTAATCCAACCTGTGTACTTGTCTAATTGGATTGGGAAGTGTTGGATTCATTTTAATCACCAATATTACGCAAGGAACATCAGGAGTATTTAAATATTTCAGCTCTTGACTTGATGAAAAGTTGTCAGTCATCCGTTTTATTTTATATCCTTCACTCCGTTTGTGACCAGCCTAGCATACTCACCTCTCCGACTGACTGTCGAACAAAGGACAGGAATATCTGGACCACAGCCAATCAGAGGGGAGGGGCTGGATCCAGCCCACGGGCCGCATGTTTCTGACCCGCGCTACATCCTGAGCTGCAATTCTTTCTTTAAAAACACACTGGCACTGCGAGTCAATGTGATATTGTCCTTGTCATTACACCATGATGATCTGAAGCTGCTGCTGTTTTAAGTCTGTAGCAGGTGGGGGTGGGGCTTCAGGGGTGGCCACCCTGCCTGACCACCCCGACCAGAGCTGTCAATCAGTTTGTTCGTATTATATCAAATAGTTTTGTGGAACACTTAGCCAAAAACTGACAATCAGCTGTCAATCTTTGATGTATTGTTAGTAAAATGCAGAAACTGTTGTGATTCTACCTTTTTGTAGTTTTGATGTTGACAGCACATGCACAGGCAGACTGGTTTTGATGGTGTAGTGAGACTGTGATGCTTTAAAATGTTCATTTGTCTTCTACTGATCGTGTTCTCCCTGATTTAGAATCTGCTGCATAGTTCTACTAAACAGATCCATGTGTTTTACTTCAGTAAATAAATAAGTTATTAAAACTTTGGTCTGCTGTTCATTGCAATTGACCTTTTAGTGTGCCACCCTTCAGTCTTTGCCCCTCCCTGGCCCCCCAAGAAAATCATTCTAGACACGCCCCTGGGAGCGGGTCGCAGCCGGCTGAGCTGCTGCAGAGTTTGGCTGTGTCAGACTCCGGTGTGAAGTAGCCTTCTTCCCCATTAACATCTGTATTATTAGTTCCTCTGGTTTAATGTGTGTCTGTGATTAAACCACAGGGAGACGTTCAGCATCACCAAGAGGTTTTTTCCGAACAGCTGACACGATATGATTGGCGGAAATCTATCGCCAGAGTCGCCACGACAGAGAACTTTAATCCATTAGTACGAGTGTGCAAATATAGGCTACATATATAATTTCATTCCACGATCAATAACATGTAGAGGAAACCCTGCAATATGTCGATCACTATCGACCGGTCGATCACAGAGGCACTGCCGTAGATAGTATGGATTTTATGTTTACATTCACGTAGTTTAAATATCAGTTAAATGTGTTGAGTCTGTGTACACACCAGGGTTATATCGTTAACTAAAACTAACAAAAAACAAGTAGAATTAAAAAACATTCTCGTTAAATGAAATAACAATGAAAATCTGAACAATAACTGAAACTAAAACTGTAATGAACGTTAACAAAACTAAAACAAACTGAATTTATAGAGAAAATGAGCTTAGTTTTAGTTGTTCATCAGTAATTTCTGGTTGTTTTTATCTTGCGGTGCGATGTCAACATCAAGCGTCATGTCGGCAGGAGAGAAAGCGATGGAGTACAATTTGGGATTACTTTGACAATGACTGCGTTTTAGATTCAAGCAAGTGTCTTGTGGGACATTTCGTAAGGAAAAAAACTCCACAAACCTGAAAGTGAACTTGAAAAGTTCGCACAAGATGGCTAACCTAGCTTACATCAAGAAGGTAAGGGAGCATGCTCCCCTCCGCCTCAGGATCAGAAGGTAACCGCAGGCAGAGCAGCGATCATATGATCATAGATCATAGGAGTGAGAAAAAAACACAGTAAAACGAGATCCTCTGCAGTCACTGTGGCTCTGATTAAACTGAAGATAACAGTAAATCATAATTCAATAAATAGAAACTCTTAACATTTGAACTTCAGACCTCGCACGTTATAGAAGCTATTTTCAACGTTAGCAAACACTTCCCTGCTTCTCGCTGCATTTACTGTCATGTTTGTCTGAATTAAACAAGAACAAACGCTTTATTTAAGATCTACGGTCCGCGCAGCACGGCTTCCTCAAGTCAGCGTATGTTTCTAACATAGTTTTTAACGGTCCGCTTCACGCTTTAAATTGCTACTCAACAAACAGCTGCCCGTGTGGGCCGGTTCGATCCAAACCATGCCGGTCTGGATCGGCCCAAACAGGTGCACAGGCCCACCGGGCATTGCCCGGTATGCCAGACGGCCAGTCCACGCCTGTTAGCTACAGGCTGAAGTGTTTAGGGTTTGTGCCAACTAAAAATACAGACAGGATGATGGTTTTTAAACTTTTAATGAAATTTGCAGCTTGTAGCAACAAGCAAATCTTTAACTGTAGCATAAAGTCCTGAAAGTGTTCAAAACTCCTATTCGCCTCACGAACCGACTCATTAAAAACCGAACACACAGACCAGAACCGAGATGGGAGCGTGGACCAGAACCGGGACGGGAGCGCGGACCAGAACCGAGATGGGAGCGTGGACCAGAACCGGGACGGGAGCGCGGACCAGAACCAGACCTTTGCAGCCTAAGGCATGGACCAGACTGGATCTGAATGCACAGAGCTGCCACACAGCATGCATGTGCATCAAGATCAGAAAGGCAGACAAGGCAGTGGAAGGTAAAGTGGCAGTTTGAGAGAATAGTCCAACAACATTACAATGATTACTGTCTGATCACATTTTCCCAAATCTGAAAAGCTCACTGGAAGGACACAAGCTGAGGACAATATGTTCCTGATCTAGAGGGTTTATTTAGTTTTAGTTCTTTAGCAAATTGAGAAGTTTCATGCTAAAGAGTCACTCTAACAGACTAGATTACTCACATCAGAAGTTGGAGAGTTCACTTTCTCGTGCACCAAGCAGAGGAAAGCGCACGCCATGCAGCGTCTGCTGCAGGAGGAGGAGCACACAGGTGGAGGTAGGAGTCAAACTAATGAATAGGGACTCCCATGTGCACAAGCTCCCTCAGGCTTATATATGTGTGAAAATATTTACATATACTGTATGTAGATATGATGGGTTAATATACATACAGTTGGATGGATGGGTTAATATACAGATGGATGGATATATCTCCATGTATCCATCACATCACCTTCTACTGGATGTGGAATGAGCTCATTTAGACAGTCAAATCCATATTTACAGTTATTTTGGTGAGAGTAACTTAAAAGTAGTGTAATGCCTTACATTTAAAAAACAGTATTATTGTAATATAAAGAATTACTTTCAAATGACAGTAACAAGTAATAAATAATGCATTACAGTTTTGAAGTAACTTGCCCAACACTGTATATAATATAACTGCTGAATGGTTGTGCCCCACTTAGTCCCTATATGCCATCGATGCTTGAAAACTGACTACATGTTATAAAACTATGGAGGCAGCTGGTGTTCAAGCATCACAGGATGACAGGTTTTTAATTATTAGTTTATTTTAACCTGATCAGACCAGTTGGATGCTGAAATAAATATAAAACAATGAGAACATTTATCCGTGTTCCCTAAATAGATCTGATATAAAATCACACCCAACTCGAATGTGACTATACGTATGGGAGTTGAATTTTCTGACAGACCCTGAAGGCATCTTCGTCATGCTGTCACCTAATTACAGAAACGTGTTAAATAAGTTCCGTTAACCTGACGTGTGTTCGTTAAAGCAGCGGACAGCCACGCTGAGCCTTTAGGTCAGTGCTTTATTCTGCACACCAGATGTTAACGGAGAGCTTCAGCGGATTCCAGACGGCCAAAAGCGAAAGCTAACACTGAAGCGGAAATAATAAACAGCATGTCTAAGGGCAGCAGGAATCAAAGAGGGGCATGCTGGGCCAGTTCTGTCTCCAACTGGTGCTCTGGGTCACGGACTGGACCAGTAATGGCCCAGAAAGCTAACTCTGTCAAGTCTTTGTAGAGCTAGCCCCGGTACTAGTGTCCTCACCAAACTTCCTCACAAATATCAGCCTTTGGGCTGTTCTCGCTTTTTCATCAATTTAACAAGTCTTGAAAACATCAACAATTAATGCAGTGTAAGATTTATGATCATAGGTGTAATTCGGCGTCAAAATACTAAAGCAGAAGTTTGGATAAACAATTGTTTTTACTAAATTTCGTCCCATTTCCCCGCTATGTCTTGGATAACGTATTCTATTATGGTAGCGGAGGGAACACGTCTTTATGTTCAAATATACCTGCTAAAAGATGAACATTTAAACACAATGTGCGCCGAAGAGTCTCTAATAAAGTGTTAATCCTTATGAGAGTTTGGTCATTTTGTATAGATTTGAACCTGCTACCCGTTAGCAAGGCAGCGTTAAATTCGTGACATTGTCAATGTAGTTCGGTCAACACACAGTCACCTCCGTAGGACACGAAAACACATCCATGACTGTTAAACACAACTAGGAACGTTTAGTTTAGGAAGCACAAGCCGCATTCATCTGTCCACAGCTAGCCTTTAAGAAAGCTGTCACTGGCTGGATGTCAAAATAAAACACCCACACACACACGCACTCTCTCTCTCTCTCACACACACACACACACACACATCCTGTGAAACGTACCGCAGGACGAAGCTCGTCTCCAGAAATTAGTCGGTGCCCGAGCGGCCGCGCATTCCTCCTCAGCCGGATCCAGTGTTGATCTCCCTCCTTCGGCCGACCGGAGCGGGACTCCGCGCAGCGTTAACCTGAAATGACCCCAGCCGGTGCAAACCAGGCGAGGGCTACACCCGCGCGCGCGCGTGTCCGTCCTGGACGTGCGTGGTGCGGCTGCGACGGTCTGCGACGTCTGAAAACTTGAACACGAAGCCGAGAGCAAGAAGTCATGAAGAAAAGAAGAAAAGAGGAAAAGAGGAAGAAAAACACGACGAGACGTTTAAGGCTGCGGGGAATCAGAGAGCCGAATGAGGGCAGAGCAGCGGAGCCTCGCCCCAATCACCAACTTTCTCCTGCTCGTTTTCCTCCAGCTGGACAGGCTCCACGCGCAGGACCTGTTCATTAATACTTACTATATATTTAACAATATTAATAAAGATGAAGAAATGTAGCACCCTTCCTTTTCTTATACTCACTGAAATACTTCAAGATTCAACATTTAAACAACTGAGTGGCCTACATTTAAACTTTTCAAAACCATGTTTTACTTAAAGTTTTTAAAACTTTTTTGAAAAAGTCCCAGGTTTAGGGCTACAAATACAAATTTTAAAAGGGACAAAACAACTCTCAAAGTTAAGGAAATTGAATCAACTGCTGAAAGGAAAAGTCCTCGTCGTTCAGGAGGCCTGCAGGAAAAATGTCCCCCTGTTCGGGAGGCAGGCTCACATCTCACCACAGAACCAGGAGTCTGATGAAGAGTACAGTCAGTAACATGATGAAGAAGGCTGAGGCTGCCCCAGTGGATGCTTTCATCTCAATAAAGACTCCAATGATCCAACCTTTAAATCCTGAAATAATAAAATATAGTTTTAAACTGAACTATTTACTAGTTACAGTTAATATAACAACTATAATGTGTTTATTATGTAATTATATAACAATATGACAGTAATAAGACTTGAACACAGTTCAGTTTATTTGATACATGATGGGTCACATGTCTGTCTCGTCTCGTCTTCTTCCGCTTATCCGGGTCCGGGTCGCGGGGGCAGCATCCCAATTAGGGAGCTCCAAACGGTCTTCTCCCCAGCCACTTCTACCAGCTCCTCCGGCAGGATCCCAAGGAGCTCCAGGGCCAAACCAGAGATATATTTTCTCCAGCTTGTCCTGGGTCGACCCGGGGGCCTCCTGCCGGCAGGACATGCCTGAAACACCTCCCTGGGGAGGCGTCCAGGGGGCATCCTAACAAGATGCCCGAACCATCTCAACTGGCTCCTTTCGACATGGAGGAGCAGCGGTTCTACTCCGAGTCTCTCCCGAATGTTCGAGCTCCTCACCCTATCCCTAAGGCTGAGCCCGGCCACCCTGCGGAGAAAACTCATTTCGGCCGCTTGTATCCGCGATCTCGTTCTTTCGGTCATTACCCAAAGCTCATGACCATAGGTGAGGATTGGGAGGTAGATCGACCGGTAAATCGAGAGCCTTGCTTTCTGGCTCAGCTCCTTCTTCACCACAACAGACCGGTTCAGCGTCCGCATCACTGCAGACGCTGCCCCAATCCGCCTGTCGATCTCCCGCTCCCTCCTTCCCTCACTCGTGAACAAGACCCCGAGATACTTGAACTCCTCCACTTGAGGCAGGACCTCTCTCCCGACCCGGAGTTGGCAAGCCACCCTTTTCCGATCGAGAACCATGGCCTCAGACTTGGAGGTGCTGATCCTCATCCCAGCCGCTTCACACTCAGCTGCGAACCTCCCCAGCAAGAGCTGAAGGTCAGAGCCTGATGAAGCTAGGAGGACCACATCATCTGCAAAAAGCAGAGACGAGATTCTCCTGTCACCAAACTCGACACCCTCCACACCACGGCTGCGCCTAGAAATCCTGTCCATAAAGGTTATGAACAGGACCGGTGACAAAGGGCAGCCCTGGCGGAGTCCAACCCTCACTGGGAACAGGTCCGACTTACTGCCGGCTATGCGGACCAGACTCACACTCCTCTGGTACAGGGACTGAATGGCCCTTAACAAAAGACCATCCACCCCGTACTCCTGGAGCGTCCCCCACAGGGTGTCCCTGGGGACACGGTCATAAGCCTTCTCCAAATCCACAAAACACATGTGGATTGGTTGGGCAAACTCCCATGACCCCTCCATCACCCTAGCGAGGGTAAAGAGCTGGTCCACAGTTCCACGACCAGGACGAAAACCACATTGCTCCTCTTCTATCTGAGGTTCAACTATCGACCGGACCCTCCTCTCCAGTACCCTGGAGTAGACCTTCCCAGGGAGGCTGAGGAGTGTGATCCCCCTATAGTTGGAACACACCCTCTGGTCCCCCTTCTTAAAAATGGGAACCACCACCCCGGTCTGCCACTCAACAGGAACTGCCCCCGATGACCACGCAATGTTGCAGAGACGTGTCAACCACGACAGTCCTACAACATCCATNTGGCTAAAAACAAGGCTGTTTTACTTTCTTAAAAATCAGTTTTTGCAGTGAATGTAGCGTGCCAATTTTTTAGTGACTCAAAATTAGAACTGAAGGGTCTTTTTATCTTGAAATAACCTCCTTAAAACACTGCAGACACATAAAAATTGACATTTTGCCACTAGACACTTATGTCAGAGTTAATCAATTCTGTCAACACAACTCAAGTGTTTTTTGCACAGTGATCATTTGTGTGAGGTCTTAATCCCGGTCTTCTCCTGGTTGATGAAAAATATGTAAACCCACCGGGGCAAGTGTATTTAAACTTGTCCAAGCATGGTAGCAAAACAGGAGGAACTCCTAAAAATGATACGCCAACCCAAATAACTTTTTTAAATTGCAAAATAGGACACTGCCTTTGGTGGAGGAAGTGCGGAGATGTGTCAAAATAATGCCATCTTCAGAATAAATCTCATCCTAACATTTTTTCATAGAGCTCATCTGCATGCAAAACCCAAGGCAACTTTCTAAACAAATGATCAACCTAAGTAATATGCTCACCTTCATTCAGAGTGCACATCTGTAATGTAGCCACTAATACAGCAGCGATATTCCCTTCATGTTTCACTGTGTCACCAACAATCGCTGTCCTGCCAGATGATGACACTGTGACAGATGTTCTGCACGGATTGATTAGTCCTCAATCTGACGACTAAAGCTGACAAAACTCTCTCGGTTAGAGCCTTGATGACACTGATGAATAACGACTGGAGACATTGATGAATGTATTAGAGAATTCAAACCTTCCATCACTGATTGCACTAGCAGTGTTTCTTTATTTACTTTTTATCCCATTAAAAAGCTGTTGAAAGTGCAACAGCAGTGAGGCATGAGACCTGCTTTATTCACATTAAGTATTTTTCACAGATTAAAAAAACTAGACAAATTGACAAAAGGTCTACATTTGATAGTGAAACTAGATAAGAATTGTAACAAAACTAGATTACAGTTTTTCTCAAATGCTAAAACACATTTCACAAACGTTCCCTCCATGTTCCCCAATGTCTAAACACAACACCCTTTTCTAAAGCTACATAAACACAACCACACCTTCTCACCTCAAAACTGAAACTTTGACACCAAAAGGGTAGCTCGAAGCTTTCAAAATTAAAGATGCTGCATTGGCTCATTAGGGTCACCATGGTAACCCTGATAGGATGTAAGTCTCAGACAAACAATAAATAGAAAACTAAAAGTAAAAATTAAACAACTCTTGATCTGTGAGCAGAAGGCTCAGTTGGTCACATTGTTTTGGCTCGTTTTTAGCACCCCCTAGTGTCCATTTTGTACTGTCGTAAAAACGTTAGCTTTGTCTTTGCTCAGAAACACCTAAATCTAATTGTTGAAATATCTCCTCAGTCTTCATTGCTTTCTACTGGAGCGGTTCATCACTCAATCAAAGAAATCAGCTGTGTTCAAGCAGGGAATAATCGAAAAAAAATCAGGAATCATGAGCTAAAAACACTTCGGCGCTAGAATAGCAGCTAGTCACATTTGGTTAGCCTAACCCTCGCAAAATACGTGACTTTGTGAGACTTCAGGACACCGGACCAGAGACTCAGAAGCTGCAAACGTGGTATTCTGGATTCAAGCAGCAGATGGGGCTGAGGGACTTTTTTATTAACCCTGTAAAGGGTCAGATAAGCACAGACTGGCTCAAGGAAAATATTTTAAAATATGAAAAAGTTACATAGTGCACCATAGTTACTACAGTCTTTTATGTTGGAGGTATAAAAAGTTAAAATCATCATCCACTTCCAGTGTTGAAGATAATATTCTGAGATCAAATAAAAGTTTATGGAAACTTGGGTGTGAGGATTTTAAAGAAAACCATAAGTGCCTAATTCAATTGAAAAATGCACAGAGTGAACGTAAATAAAATATTGTGTTTTGATGTATAATTTAAAGTTGTGGGAGTAAAAAATGTCTGCAAAGAAGATTTAGACAGTATAAATGTTAGTGTGTGACATCAATTTTCAGACTATAAAAGAAAAGCAACTAGCAATGCAATGTACTGCAATGCATTAAAACTTAGCAACTTGTTCTCTGACAGGATGATTACAGTAAAACAGTTTGCCATATTGGATTTTGAGGTTGGACTGGATAGGGAACTTTTCCACTTTGGGGGAAATGTACCAGTTGACTTAGAAAATTTTTACTTCCAAGTACAAATCAAAGATTACAAATTGTACTTCCTGACTTGACAAGCAGGTAATCCCACAACCACCAGGGTGCGTAAATTCTATTAATGCAATTATTTATTGTAATTAATTAGATAAAAATCTATTCACCCATGTTAGGTCAAAATATTAACTAAATTCAGTGGATATGAAAATCAAATGAAAGAATGACCCAGTGATTTGGTTATATTATACATATAGATGAATTATATATACAGATATACTGGTAAAACGCTAATTAATTTAAAAACACAAAGGCATTTATCAAAAAGAATTCCCCGACTAAAGCGATTATCGTAAATATAACTTGTTATTTACATGTACATTACATTTAGGAAAAAGGTCCAGTTTTTAGAATAAATAGGTTTAAGCAAATCTTAAAGACACATTTACCTTAAAGATGTGACTTAGATATAAAAGGTAAAGGACCATCACATAATACTTTGTGCTCTTAGAAAGAACACTTTAACTTTACCTGACTGGGCTGCTGCTAGCATCTAAATCCTGAGCCGTCACCGCTCCGATGATGGTGCCCGCGGGTGTGTCCTCGTATACATCCATCACATAGGAGGGCTTATTGAACACCGGGGGCTCATCCACATCCAAAACGTTAATCTTCACGGTTGCTGTGTCTTTGAAGGCCCCAAAGCTCTGAAAGCGTGGATCCAAATGAGCGTTCGCGGCTTCTACCTTGAAGGTGTATACCTTTTTGCTTTCGTAGTCCAGGGGCTACAGAGAGAAAACAGGCAGAAGAGACTTACAACAACAAAAGTTCCTTCCTGTAAAATCATGTGAAGTTTGCAGGCAGTTGTGCTCTAATTTGTGCTTGGTGTAGTGTTCATTATCGTTTCCGGTCCAGACAGCAGTTTACCCTCAGTTAATTTTTGGCTTTCTGCTATTTTCGAGCACGAAAAGCTGCTATCAGTTGTCAGCATCTGCTTGCACATAGTCAAACAGCCTTGTTCTTGTGATCCTGATGAGCAGAACTGAGAGTTTAAAAAAGGAAAGTATATTTTAAAAAAAGAGAGCTCCTTCAGAGTGAAAAAGCCAAGCTGTGGTTTTCTGGTTCAGCAGTACTTCACCTGACTTACAAGAGTTTTCCCAAATAAGAGCTTTGGAGTTCACGCTGTATGTTTCTTCCTCCTCAAGCTTCTGACATGTCAGCTCAGGGTCAATTAGTAAAAAGCGAGGGAAGGAATCAGCCTCCTCCACTTGTCTGCAGCTGAGGTGCACACA